>OX467709.1:40344214-40919019 GCA_950111635.1 Agelastica alni
CTGTAGGACAAAATAATCCCAAGAATGATAATTTTGGGTGTTTGTTAATAAAAATTGAAAAAATGTTTACCAATAACACTTTTCGAGGACTATGACGTTTGTTTTAAAAAGTAGACAAAACAACACGAGATCAAAGTTTATCGCTGCGTAGACATCAATATACACTCGTCACGAAAAGTAACAAACACATAATTAAAATGTTAGTATTTTTTTTCACATTTTTATTTTTTTAATGTAAGTAAATCTTCATAATGTTTAAGAGATGTTTGGTTATTAAAAATAAAAAATACAAGAAGAAATTGCAAAAATAACATTTATTTACCGAAAACAAAAAAAAAATTTATGCACTAATCTTCGAATAATTAAAACAATTTTTACTCTCTGGTTTTGCCATCTCTGGCTGGCCACTTTTAAACTTGAATACCAACTTCATACTTGGTTGTTATTCTAGAAACGTGTGGACGCGCGGTATTATACATGAGAATAAAATGTATACCAATGACAGGAACAAACGGTGCCATATTTCCTTCAAGAACCTCTCTAATATATCTATCAGGTGTCAGGGATCCCTCAAAGCAGACCAAAAAGCATACCATAAAAGAATCACTGCCAAAATTCCTAGCTGGACTTTTGGTGCGCTGTGCAAATCGATCACCCACGTCTGTAGACTGGGATACGTCTTCGGATCCGAAAAAAGGATGTTCACGATATTACAGCATTTTGCAGTTGATATGCTGTATTATGATGTTCTCGCCGAGCCTGCAGAGGTATAAAACGGTCCCCTGCAGGGATGGTACACCTTGGATGACCTGAAACTAGTCTATCGTAACCATCAGTACCTTTTCAATTTTCACCAATAATTACGGCTAGTTACTGTTGCAATCTTTCATCTTCACTTACCACAATTTTGGCTGCCTGTTGTGGCATCAAACTATGTACAGTGCAATAGAAGTAGCTTGGCGGGCGAGAGATCAAAAAATCTGCGCACAACGAAAACGTTCGAATAACGATCCGATCGGCGCCAATGAAATTTTCAGTAATCGTGAGTCGCAAGTACAATCGAAGGAAGAAGTTTACGAATTTAAAGTATATTCAGCCGAATATTTGTTATTTTAGAGGATAGTCGCCCGCCAAGCTACTTCTGTTGCAGTGTACTCATTTTTATCTAAACGCACATTTTTATTAACCTATCAAGAAATATCTGCGAACAATTAAGTATGGCATTCTTCTTTATTTGTGTTTATTGTTTTACTTTCGTTCAACAAAAAAAGGGTGAATTTTTGGCCAACAAAGCAGATTTATTTCACGATTTCAAATTTTAAAACCTTTTAAAATTTTGTGATATCTTTTGTGCTATTATTTGATGACCCTGTTTGGAATAAAAAGCCAATTTGCAAATTGAATGGTGTATCTCAGGAAAAATATTGTAAACGGTTGCGGTGCCTGCTAAAACCCTCCCTGTGTCCGGCGTATCCCTTAGGAGAGTTTCAGCATTCAACCGTCACCCGCTCTGCCCTCCGGACCCTTTCCCGAGGGCGCCAAATGAAGGGGGAGACAGTCACAACTGCTCGACGGCTCTTAGCAGGGATTTGAGGTCAGTACTGTCGAATCTCATCATCAAGTCACAGCCTTGATTTTCAATTCAATTTACACTATTAAAGTTGCATTTATTAGAGGAGTTTCCTCGGGGAAAACTTACCCCGGATCTGTATTTGACTTATTTTAACCCCGGAGGGTCCGTAAATTGCGTAATATTTTGAATAAATTTGTTTTTAGAACAACCACCGCCTTGCGTTTTATACATTTACATTTAAATAACTGTATACCGGATTTATTAGTTTTTATTTCATTTTTTGTTTTTGATTTCTAATGAGGAAGTTAGATTATTTATTTATTTAGCTTATAGCATGACACACATATAGATAACACAGAATTAAAATATAAAATACAAACAAAATAAAAGAAAGATGTAAAGTTTACCAATGACATCAAGACAAACATAATAGTAAGTATGTATGAACATAAAAATAACATGAGATAAAATAGATATTAAGCATCATAATTCCACACTCAGGTTTCGCAACCATTTCACAGACTGTGGTGTTGCTCTCAAGAAGTCGTCATCAGTGCCAGTAAATTTTCTGAGTGAGCAGTCGTTAACAATATGATATATGGTTTGTTCTTAAGCACCACAGTCGCACCCCGAGTCGGGTCTCATGTTCCATTTATATTAGGAAGCTCCACATCGGCCATGACCTGTCCTTATTCTAGTGAGTGCTACCCAGATTTTCCTTGTTAGATAAAAGCCCGCTGGAGGGTTTGGAGTTTCAAGTAGAGGGTACAGTCTGGGATTTACTTTGTTTCTCCAGTTCGTACGCCAAGTTTCAGCACCATCATAGTTTTGACTTAGGAGTTGTTGCGCAGTCTTCACAGGAGGATTTCTTGATTTGAGTAACATAGTTTATACACTTTGTATATGGGTGTTGAAATGTTTCAAACCCTTTTAAAAAAAATTCAGCACCTTCAGTTTTCAGCCATTCATCTACCGCCGACATCACTTCCTTATCATCAGCAAAGCAGATTCCACGAAGATGTTCTTTAAATTTTGGGAATAGATGGTAGCCGCTGGGTGCCAAATCTGGAGAATAAAGGGGTTGTTCAAAAATTTCAAATCCCTCAATTTTCCTCTTTTTTTTCTCTGATCGCTTCGCGTTCTTTTGGTATTAAATTCGCATAATAGTCACGTAAATAATCCACGAAAATAACACCTGCAAACTCCCAAAAAAGTGTAGCCATGATCTTACCAGCTGATGGGACAACACGAAATTTCATTTCATGCTTTGTTTTTTGGATTCTGGATCAAAATGATGAACCCATGTTTCGTCAACCGTAAGAAATTTTCGCTTAAGTTCATCGGGATTCCCGTGTTAATGATCTCCAAATTTGTCTCCGCTGCAACTTGGCGAACACGCTTTTGGTCTGCCGTCAGCATTCGTGGAACCCAACGTGCAGAGAGTTTTTCGAGACCCAATTCCTAAATGTAAAATTTTTTCAACGCTTCCAACAGAAAACCTACATGTCTCTGCTATAGCCTTGACTGTAATTCTTCCGTCATTTAATTCCATGTCATGGACTAAATTCACATTTTCTTTGGTCACCACAGTTTTAGGGGCTCCTGTACCTGGTGCATGTTGACAGGACTATCTTCCCAGTTTGAAATCTCCCGACCAGTTTTGGATTACCTGGTACGAAGGGGCAGAGTCAACCAATACTTCTACCATGTCCTTATAAATTTCTTGCTGTGATAACCCCTTTATACAGAGGTACTTTATCGCACCTCAACATTTCAGAATAATTGAAGTAAGTAATTCAACAGCTAAAAAGGTGAGTACTCTTAAGGACGTACCTCACTGAGATACCATGGCTACCTCTAGCAACGGAAGGTCGGCTAACAGAGTAGCCAAACGACATTTCTCGAGTGCCTTTTCAGTCTTTTATTTGAGTTGTTAGGAATGGACCAAAAGAAATTGCTCTTAATTGTCACGTAAGTTGCAAAAATATTGAAAGAACAAAATAAAAAAAATTATGGTTATCAGATTAAAACCAAAGTGGAGTTTTTTCCAACTAGGGAAATTTCTGCATAATTTTTCAAGTACGCGAAAAAATATCCATAGCATCATCTGGTGAATTATTGAGTTATATAGAGATGATTTGACTAAACAAGATATAATATTAAGGAAATTTGTAAGTGCAGAAGAAAAACTATTTATGAGTGTTAAGTGAGCTATTTTAATAGTAATTTTAAATAATACAAAGTGTTTAATTAAATAAAAATACTCATATAAATATAAAATAGACTTCTTTAAAATAATCGGTGCTTGTACCTACACAATGTAAGGAATCATAACACAGCTTACAGTCGCAGAGTAACGAGACAAACATAATACAGGGTGAGCTATAGATTTGGTAGCTAATAACACAGATATTCAGGTATTTTAAATAATGGTGACATAAAATAGAACCGTAACATATTGTTAAAAGTATGTCAAAATTAATAGAATAGGAATAAAATGTTTCCAGTAGGTCATTTGTCTAAAAATGTCTGATTACAATTACTATTTATAAAATCGCAGTCGTGGTAGATAGTGGCGTTTCCTCCCAAAAAGGAGAACAAATAAAAAAAACAAAACGTTGTTGCGGTGGTCCGCATTGTGTTATTTCGTCGTTTTCTATTGTGGTCTAATTATTGTGTTCATTTATTAAAGATTGTTGATGTCTGCCGCTTCGTTTTCGCTTATTGCGAATTCGCGAGCGATCTTTCGTGGAGCAACTGGTTGCAAATAAAATTATATAAAGAGACTCATAAATCAATAGCAATTTTAGTGGAAATTTAGACTCAATTTTCAAATGCCACATTGATGCGCTCTCCGATTTTATAGTACAGTCAACATTTTACTACACCCTACGTTCTGACAATTTTAAATATTATAATTGGTAAAATAATGAAAAACTTTTTAAGTTGATGAAACCTTTTTTATAATTTTAAGGTGAAACTAAAATAACGCTTTAACTGGTTTAACATCAAAAAAGGTGTTGGGCAGGAATGTGTGGCTTCGGCATGGCTGTACATTGTAGCATTTGAAATTGCTACTTGTTAATTTTGTTTTTATATATAGTAAATTTTTCATTTATTGGGCATTGTAGCATTTGAAATTGCTACCTGATAATTTTGTTTTCTATATATAATAAATTTTTTATTTATTGGGCATTGTACTTACAGAGAACATTCAGTTTTGATATCAAATTCCTGAATAAATCATTTATTTCACTATTTCAAAACAAACATATATATAGTTGAATACTAGTAAATTTCACAAGTTTCAACACTAGGTAATACTCTTGCTTCTGACATTCTAAGAGCTGTTGAAAGTAATGTAATCAAGCTGCAGGAACCTTATGATTTCTGGCTGGATTCCTGGATTTCTGAAATTTAAGATAGTGAAGTCAATAAAAACATCCATTCACATGTGAGCAAGCGACATACCGTTGTGTTCTCTGGTATGATGAATTCTAGGCTATTGAAGGTTGTCCCAGAATTTTGTTGATTCTGAATGAGATCTCTAGGTATTTACTGGGTTTTTTCTCTATTTTTCAAAATATAATCTTAAAGGTTATATTTATTTATTTTCTAGACGTCGACGTCATTGTGCAGATTGTCACTGTTCTTCTTTCATAGAACTTCTGTCATCGGTCTCAAGTCGGTTAGCCGTTAATGTTTCGTGCCATAGTAGAAAAGAAAGAAGAAGAATGGTCTTTTAGATTACATTCTATGAAATTCATTCTGTCAATCAATAGCATTTATGGTTCTGACCAATGAGAGGCTAGGAATTCAAAACTGGCGCTGATTTCATACAGGATGTGCAGTTTTTTCTGGCAACTGTTAGAAATAGGAGGATGGTTCTGTCCTCGTGGGTCGTCGAGGAGCTGCTTTTTCGGTGCGGCCATGATGAGGTGCGCTTGTCTCGTGTTTGGGATTCTTTTTCGGTATTGAACCGAAATTAACCCTTAGGGGGGAATTTACGAAGTGCCGTTTGGGCCGAGATCAAGTCGCACCCATCGTTAGTGGTTTTTTTGGGAGCCTTATATGGGGATTTGTGCCAAACACCGGTAAGCTGCCATGCGGTGGGAACACCGCCATTTTGTCCTGATGTCCTGTTAGTCCGTTTTAGTCCTGTTTGCTGTTATGGATATCTTCTAGTTTTACCTCCCTTCTCAGAAGGGTGTTAGGGTACAGCTTAGCTCTCACCATCAGACTCCTGGAAATCGAACGACGACTCTTGTGGCAACTCGGACCAACACCGAGTCGCTTTTAAATCCTGGCCAGAGTCGACCGACATTCACCGGATGAGATCTAGTAGTAGCCGGTAGAGGCTAGAGACCTGCTGAGTTGCATCATCGACCCCTGGCTGACCTGGAAGGTTAAGCCTTTCTTCTTACCTTCTCTTCGTTTTGCTGTCCGTTTCCTGTCTTCTTCCTGTCTTCGTTTTTGTGTCTTCAACTACATCAAGTGGACCTTGGATAGAGGCTACATATGTGGACCATTGGACTTTAATACCAGGTTTTTTTACACCTTCAGTGTTCTCTTACCTTTTTAAGATTTTTTATAACTATTTTATCATATTAGTACTTATTATACCATCATTTTAAATAATAACTAATTATTGATATCGTATATTATACCACCGTGATAATTTTATAAACTATAATCTAAAGAACTTTTGTGAAGTTCTCACATAGTACTATGTGACAGCAGATTCAGTCACAGGTTTATTTCTTACCATTATATCCCATTCTGGTAACTTTGAGCGGTATAACACCAGGTATAAAAGTGTATGTATTTCGCTATAATACATTACTTACTATTGTTATATATGTTATTTAATTTATGTAATTATTACTTTATGATACCCTGGTCTACAACGTATTTTGCCTTGTCCACTTTGGTGTTCTAATTATATTCTTATATGTGATATGTTTTTTTTATTCTCCTATTTGCCCAACCCGAATATCTAAGAAAATTTAATACTATGTCATTTTAGGTATTTTGTTAAAGATAGATATTTGGTTTTCTCAATTATCCAAATATAGTATAGATATATCTAAATTGGGTGGCGCCCTTAATGAATTTGAATTTTCAATCTTAGAGCCGTAAATAATTCGAACTCACTTTATCTGTTCTCCGGCGAACAGCTGCCGTCAGCACATTGTGTTCTATTTTTTTATGTAATGAACATAATAAAGTAGGCCACAACATAGACGGTTGTTTAAAATTTTTGAAAGAGAGTGCGTATGGATTGTAAATGAATGATTTAATCGTCAAATGTCTCCTTTGCGCCGATAAACAGGTCATATTAGCATCATCTGAGGACGAGTTGAAGGCGATTGTTAATGTGATCAAATATTCAAAGGGATAAAAGTGAATGTCAGCAAGACGAAAGTAATGGTTTTTATACGAGAAGAAAGCATGACAAACTGCTATTTGCTGTTTAAAGTATAAAGTGAGGAATAGTGTGATAAGGGAACGCTGCGATGTGAAAGAAGATGATAGATAAAGGACATGTAGAGAGGATGGATGAAAGAAGATTAACGAAATAGGTTTATTAGACGAATGTGAATTGACAAGTCGGTAGAGGCGAACGTATCTCGAACAAATAGAAATTGTTTTTAAGAAAGGTCAGGTCAGGAGTACCAGCAACTAAAGATCATGTATGAAAGCGAGGATGAAAGTAGAAGAAGCGAGATACGGTGCAAGTATAGTACCAAGTGCTCACCACTACGTTAAAAAGGCGTGACTATATGTATCTATGTAATGTGAATAAGGTGACCAATTGGGCCAATTGGGCCAATTAATAGACACGTCGACAGTGAACGTGTTAATGTAAAATAGTAGGGAGCTATTTTGACTGCGCTATATAAATCCATCGACGTTCCATATTCCTTATTCCTTATTCCTCGTTGAATGGCGCGAATGATATCTGGCATCTTTATGCAAATCAGTTTCCGATAATGACTCGCAAGACATTTTTCTTTTTGTTATTTACGACTCGGTATCGAATATCGAAAACGATAATTTTACGACTCATTACTTTCGCCGGAATTGATAACTCCGTCGTAGACGGTTGATTTTTTCCTTATCCCGAAATTTTGTTTTTTAAAGAAAAACAGATAAGAATTAAGTGCCGTGTTTTTCGGGGGCTGCCGACATTCAATATGCTAATGCCCTCTTTCGTATTTTTGTTTATTTAATTTCCCGCCAGTTTCTATTCGCCGCTAATTTCGAATCTTTGGGGGTTCTTTTTACCAAATACTTACATTAACAACACTAACTTCACAAATATTTTTATTTATTACTAGTTTTTGTCCGCGACTTTGTCCCCACTGCTCTAAAAGTGTGGGGTGCTTTCATTCCGAAACACAGTTAGTTTAAATATGTATGTCATACAAAGCACCCCCTCGCTTTTAGAGCAGTGACATAAATTTTCGCGTCAGTAATTTTATTCTTATGTTAAGAATTACTTTTTACTTTTTAGTTTAATTAACTCTTAAAGCGTGTTTTTTAAACTATAATTTATTTTTCGCTTTTTAGTTCGGTTTGTTTTAAATGGTAAAAGCACAAAAAGAATGCATCGGCCGGAAATCGAACCTGGGCCACCTGCGTGGCAGGCGAGAATTTAACCACTGAATCACCAATGGATCCTTGAATAAATTTATTAATCCTGGTGAAACTAATCAGGATAATCGGATATTTTGATCGAATTATTGCATTGTAGTCGGTATTTGACAAATGTGTTTAAATTAAATCTGATCGCATAAAGTGGGGCAAAATCGAGGCCAAAGAGTCGGTTACAAACATACAAACAAACATGCAGGTGAAACTAATATAAGCGTGTTAAAAAAAAGCTAATTCCTTACTTTAAGGTACATCTCTCTGACCTTGATAAATACTCGTATGTTATTTTTGGGGTCATTTTGAGCATGCATATACATATAAAAAGGACCCACCCTTAATATTTCAGAAAAGCGACATAATAAAATAAAATTTCGAAAAACGTCGACTTTTTAACTTGAGGGAAACACTTTTTATCTCTATTCAATCATATTGTTTTGCCTTTGATACCAGCCTTCCATTGTTATTTAATCGTTTCTTTAAACTCTTTAAGTAAACACAATTTAGTGTTGGTCAAATTAAGTGTATCTCAGGATCAAATTAATTGGTAAAAGATACTTTTTCTTTATTTCATACTGTATTAACTCTAGAAAACTACTAATATATTAATTTTTCGCTAAATTTTAAATATTACATACATCTAATGTATGAAATGTCTTCTCTTATTAATTCAATTACTAGTTCAACTGTCTTGTGTAGCTCTTGGAATTAATTCTAATGCAGTAAGTTCTAAAAAGTTTTCGTCCTCTGTTAAATTTAATTGATGCAGATTCTTTCTTTGAATATTCATTTTTTTTACTTTTTTCTTTACAACCTTCGCATATTTTTAAGTTAGCTCATAAACCCAAATTGCCAAATGTCCGAAATTGAAGCTTAGAACAACTTTTTACAGATTTATGGTCTAAGCTCTGATTAAACCGTCAAAATGGGATGGTAAGAAGATCGATAGTTCATCGATTGGTTAACAATAATTCAATAATACAACGACCCAAACAACCAAAGCAAACTAGAGATTAAACTATTGTGTTATTACCTGCCCAAAGAGTACCTTAATCGGTAATATAGAGTCAAGAACATTTCTATTAGAGTTTTATAATAGTGTCTTGTGTATTACAATATTTGCTATTATTTAATTATAGACAGTTGAAATAAAAGTAATGAAGGTTCTTTAATCTAAGCTAATGTTCAAAATTTAATAAATCTTGTAGTCTTGTAGTATAGTTGAAGTCAGGCATAATACTGCTTCTGTTTCACAAATTCGGCACCTCTAAGAATTTAGCTGATGGCAGATCCAGGTTCGGACTTACATTGGATGTAACGAACATCTCAGCATATCCTTTGCCAGTAGGTAATAGCTAACAATTCGGCTCAAAACCGTTTTCATGTAATAATACTCTTCTTCTTCTACTTGTTAGAGATCTAGATGATCTGTTGATTCCGAACTTGCCTCTGTAATATTTCCTGAGATGTGGACTGCCAGCTGTCTCTCCATCTCTTTGGTGGTCTTCCGGGAGGACGGGTCCCTGCTGGTTTTCCCTCTAGTACAATGCGTGGTAGTCTATCATTGGTCATTCTCTTCACGTGGTTATACCATTCTCTTCTCCTCTGCCTTCCCCATCTCACCACATCCTGTACGTCGCATTGTGCTCTAATGTCAGTGTTTCTTACGTGATCTCTTCTTGTTTTCCCGGCTATTGTTCTCAGTACTGACATTACGGCGACTCGTAGCATCCTTTTGGTCTTGTTGGTATCCTCTCTCGCTTCTAGACCATATGTCATTATTGGCCTGACGTATGTCTTATATGTTTTGATTTTACTCTCCTTTCTCCTTTCCCATACAGTTTCTCTTAGACATCCTGATATTATGGCTGATTTGTTAATTTGGTTTCTCAGGTCCTTTACCTGGTCGTGAGCGCTGGACATATCTATGCCCAGGTATCTAAATTGCATTATAATACGTTTTCCTCTATCAAGAAAAACATTCACTAAACATTTAGCCTATTGATCACTCTATTCTTTTTTTACAATATCATGAGTGACGTACCAAGTTTAATCAAGATAAACTAAAAATCTATCTTTCAATGAACGTTATCCATTTTACTGAGGTATTCATTTCGTAAAATAATTATTTTTTGAGATTTTATAATAATCTGTCTTCTATTTAAGGTAGTTCCAGCGAGCTATAGTATAATCCGAGCATTTCCTTTTGTTAGAAATTAAAATTATCGACACACAGATACTTACAAATACTATCAAATACATTCATTTTCGGTGAACTGGCAACGTTGCTTTGAATGCGTTATGATTTATTTATATTATTCTAGTTTATGTATTGTTTACATTGCGTTTTATATTTTACGAATAATTCATAATAAATAAAAAATGATAAGCCAAGAATTACCAAAACAAAATAAATAATCGACCAACTGATTACTTTCCTCAAACAAAACATTCATTAAATTATTTCATTTTATTACGCTTTATAGTAAGAATATTACATGATTCTATGTAATCGTTAATTTATTATTTACGAAAATAAAAAAATGTTGATTCTAATATAAATATATTGATACTTTTTTTATTTTTTATCTTGGATATAAAAATAAATTTCTCCTTTACGTATTAATTTTATTCAAGTAAAAACACAAAAATTTCTACGTATAAATACAATGCTCAACATTTGAGGTGGATAATATAAAATTTGATCAAATTTTTCCCAGTACTTTTTGCGCGTTACTCAAACAAACAGATAAAAAATATAAAAATTGATGATTGTAACCATTTTTTTTTATAAATATGATCAATGTACAGATATACTTCTGTTACAGTTTTATATAATAATATAGATTACCTTTAAGCATATTATTTTTATAATTTTTCTTTTAAATCCTGCGCCACCTGATGTCAATAACGACGATTCCAAATGGTCGTTAATTGAGTCGGTCTCGAAAAATTTCCCGAGTTGAATCTTTGTTTATTCTTTTACAGAAATATGACACTGTTTGTCGAGTCAATATTAAAAGAATTAGAACTATCGAATGTAGACAAATATTGTTTTTAAAAGCGGCTATCGGGTTTCTTACGAAATCTGTGAAATTAGAAAAGCAAACATTGTCTTGCGTTCGGTAAGTGGTACTGCTGTTAGACTAGCTTAAAATATACGGATATCACTTTCTGATACTTTATGATATTATGCTGTTTTAATGCTGCTGACTTGTTTATAAACTTATAGTCAACGGTCCATTTGATTATTGTGAACATTTCTTGATCTGTATTCGATGAATGTTCCAGTAGACAATGGAGCAAAGGAACAAAAACAGTCAAACCCATACTGCCAGAATTTGAAACGATCTGTAAAAATGTTACTCTTATTGTATGTTTAAAATTGTACTGTTGGGCGTTTTACGAGATTAAAAAAAACTGAAAAATTGGAATATCTCGAAATCTGGTGTAGGACATGATGATATGCTAAAAAAAATCGAAAAATTTTTTTTTTGTCATTTTAAGTTTCTTAGGTTTACTTGCAGATTTTGCAAACTCTGTATTTCATATGTTTAATGTTACGTAAGAGATGTTCTTAGGATTCTACTTTTACAAAACCAAATTTGACTCTTATTATCTATATTATTTATTTATTATTTAGCACACCGACACATTTACAAGAAAATATATTCTACAAACAAACATCAAGGTTTCCTATATACTGTATCGCTTCTGTGGTTGCAACTAGGAAATCATCTGGGTGGCCTTCGTAAGATCGTGATGGACATTCTTCTGTAATGTGTCTGATAGTTTGAACCTCACCGCAGTCACATGAAGAGGATGGAACTTTTCCCCATTTGTTTAGGAAGTAAGCGCATCTGCCGTGTTGGGTGTGCACCAGGTTTTGCGTGGTAGGTTAAAGCCAGGAGGTCTTTGTGTTATACAGGGCATGTTGTTGTTCAGTTGAGCTTCGGACCATTCGTAAGCCCACCTGTCTGTGATCTTTCTTGGTGGCTTTCTTGAATGTAATCGGTTTCTGAAGGCGTCTTCAATATAATTATGTATCGGAAGCTCTCTGTCGTTAAGTATCTTTTTGTACTCGTTACATCTCCGTATGCCATACGTCCAGATAGATCTTAAGTTCTGACAGTATAGTAGTAATTTATTGTTTAATGAAAAAAATTTTTTTTCAAAAGATCCTCGATATCTCAAAAATGTACGAAAGTCTCGTGCTATCAGAAGAATATCATCCCAGTATTTCCAAAGAAATCGGAAGTATTTTGTGGCCGATTCGTCATTCAATTTTAAGACTAAAAGTCTCTGTAAACATGTATGATAAGTTATGTCGTTATTGTGACACAATGTGTTAAATTTTTTGTAATAAACGAGCTCAGACTCTAAGTTCAATTTATTGGTGACGCCACTGGTTCTCAAAACTAATAAAAAAGAACACGGTTATTTTAGGTAGCCTTTGGAATTTTGACAATTGTGTTACTTTTACGATGCCTGCGTTTGCTAATGTTGAAATGGCTAATATGCATTTTTTCTATGGGTTAGCAATTGGTAATGCTTTAACGGCTAGACGTATGATCAGGTTCTTTAAATTAATGACGAACAGCTAGAAATAAGTACCAGAATTTTTTTTTCAACATGTTAATGTTAGTCACAAAATCGTCTGGTATATTCTAAAAAAAAATTTATTGTACCATATTAAATTCACCGTGTTCAAGCTTTGCTACCCAATCCCAATTTTACTGCCATGGTATTGTTTACTGATAAAGCTAAATTCTCAAGAAATGGCATTATAAGTTTTTATAATCACCTTATAAATATGGACTCTTAAAAATTCCCATGCCACAGTTGGAGCAGGATTCCAACAAACGATTATTAATTAGGACCATTTTTCCTTTCTCAACGATTGAACGGTGATACATTATCTTTCTAAAAAATAAATTTCCAGTTCTTTTAGAAGATGTACCGCTCATATATGGAAGGCGTATGTGGTTCATGCATGACGGTGCACATTTTACAGTAATAGTAAGTTTTAAATACCGTTTTTCCTGACGGTTGGATAGGACGCATTGCCTCCAAGGTCACCTGAACACAAACTTCTGGATAATATTGTCTGTGGATCTTTAAAATCATTCGTTTACACAACCTCGATTGTAAATTTAAAAGATCTTTAAAATCGCATTGTAAGAGGCTGTAATATTCGAACGGATTGGGAAATCTGCTAGAAGACGATTAGCAACTTGCATTTTAGCTGGAGGTGTACATTTTTAACATCTGCTGTGAAATGCACAACTTTTATGTCATAATTATTACAATGTTGTTATTTCTACTGAAATTATAAAAAAAATTCATTACCCTATATCTCAATAGTGACAAAACTTATTATATATATTTATAGGAACATTTAGTCTTAAAATTGATGAATAGCCCAGAGCAATATTTCAGATTACTTTGGAAACAGTATTTTAATTAGGTCAAACGCAATACAAACACAATGGCATAACTTCCAATTGAGCCAGTATGTCTGAATTATAAAAATACAAACTCGAGTCAATTTTTTTATTCGCGCCCTCTGTGAAAAACTGGAAAAGTGCATTTGGGCTAGAGATGAATTCATATTGTATGAAAAACTGCGAGGTGCTGACTGAAGGAGAAAGAGTGGAACAAGTAAATGGGTTTGTATGCATGCGTTCAAAGTTTATAAGAGACGGAAAGTATGACTGTGACATTGAGCGAATCGTGTTTTGAAAGGGTAACAAATGAATGGGACCCTTCATAACTTAATGTGCAGCCAGAACGTGTCTGTAGCTGTGCATAAAGTTGTGCTGGTCGCTACACTGCTGAGATAAGAAATGTAACCGGAGTGACTCTGATGGATAAAGTGAAGGATAGTGAAATAAGGGAACGCTGTGGTGTGAAAGATGATGTAGTAACTAAGATAGATAAAGAAATGCTTAGATGGTTTGGAGTGTGAATGGGCAGATCACCATTGTTTTGAATAAAGGCCTGAGTACCAAAAACCGACGAGCATGTATGAAAGCGTTGATGAAAGTAGAAGAAACGAAATATGTGTGTAAGAACCGTAGCAAGTGAACATGTACGGGAACATGTAATCATGTCAAATAAGTAAAGGTGTAGTTGGGAGGCAAACAATTCGGTTTAAATCGGCACTCGACATCCGCTTTGTTGGGAATAAAGTGGGGAAATTTGACAAGTCTCTTTCTTTAATAAATAATCTCTAGTGTGTTAAACATTTGAGCAAAGATGCACATTTTGTACGGTTTATATTAAATAGTGAAATTCGGCATTAGGGCTTCTCTGGCGCTAAACGTCTTAATTAGCGGGTCCAAGTGTAAAATATGTACGTACAAACGACCGTAATCGACGTCTGAGTAGCGTCACGACGTGCCACGTACTCGGTGGAGGT
Organism: Agelastica alni; assembly: GCA_950111635.1. Classification (NCBI taxonomy): domain Eukaryota; kingdom Metazoa; phylum Arthropoda; class Insecta; order Coleoptera; family Chrysomelidae; genus Agelastica; species Agelastica alni. The sequence continues at coordinate 40,358,863 of OX467709.1, forward strand.
ATAACCGTTGGAAACAGAAGTTGGCGGTGGCACTTGCAGATGTAAACACACTCGAAAGTAGATTGAAAGTGCATGTGTAGCCCTCCAGAGCTTAGCCCTTAGCCCTTAGAATAAACAGCAGCACTTTGTCAATTAGCGACAGCGACAACTCCGCAAACAAAACTCCCGTCGTGAGAGTTCGAGCGCCCGTTACAAGCTAAACGGCCCAACGTCCTCATCTGCGTTGTTAGTTTCTGCGGAGTTTTACGACTTTGGAGAAACTCGGTTTTGCTCCGAATGTTGTTCGGTCGTTGCCATAAAGTTTTTTTATTATTTTTAAGTATGAATTAAAGTTGTTGAACTTACATTTTTTATAACGACATAAATACCGGGTGCGCTCCATAAAATTAATTTCATTTTTCTACAGGGTACTTCATTAAGAATTGTCCATATAGTATCTGTAGAAACTTTTGCACAAAATATGAATATTTAACTTAATAATACTTAGATAAAATATGAGATACTTACAGGATGTTTTATTTAAAATTTTTAAAAATATTTTAACCCATTGTGTTTTACCAAGTAAAAATAATTTAAATTAGGGGTGAAATATAGTTTTCTGCTATTACCAGTGGCGTGCGAGAGAAATAGCGAGTCTTGTGTCCCTCCTTACATTCTACACCACTGTAGTAATAATCATTTTAGCATGTTGTTATTTATTTTGTATTAATTTCTGTTTAAATATCGTCATAGGAATAATAAATTTTATAACAAAATTAGTGAAATTATTGGCAAAACTTATAAATTAAATGAAATTATTAAGTAACCTTACCTTTTTTATCTCGGCCATTTTTCTATATGTTGCTCAAGCATTTAATAAAGTATGACACCGATGCCTAGAGAATAAGCTACAAAGATATCTTCCCAAAGATTTTTTTCTGATACTAGTCATATTAATGTTCGAACAACAGGAACTTGAATTAGAAGATGGTCAACGAGTTTTAAGATGCGCAAAGCCATCCATTCCTGGAAGTATAAATTACAAATGACGGCATGCAATAAGAGAATGGAATTTGCAAGGAAGAAGAGCTTTAGCCATGATGAATAGAGTTCTATGGGACAGAAGTACATATATCAAATACAACAAACAGAGAATATATAAAAGTAATGAAGTGTGGCAAATTAAAGATAGATCGGAGAGGTACCCAAGAACTACAGAAATGGACTTCTGGAGACGAACTGCTGAAAAATCTAGGATGGACAGAGTCACCAACGAAACGATCAAAGAAATCATAGATGTAAAACAGGATATAGTAGAGAATATCAGAATAAAACAACTTCGATGTGCAAAGGACGCCTAACAATCAAATCGCTAAGCAAGGACTTAACGAAGAGGAAGATCTCGTAAAGGTTGTGCGAGAAGGAATCGCCAGGGAAATTCGAGATAGAGAACTGTAAGAAAATCAGTTTTTCCAGAGAACTATGACCTGCAACTTTTCAAAAAGCGGGTCCATAATGATCTCCTTTCTATAATCCCTCCCACTTCTAATAGTCGCAGTGCGATAGGTCTACCTTTTTTGCGACTATTTTCAGTAAAAAAAAATCATCATTCTCTACTACTGTGATAACAAAAGCTTAGTAGCTGACTAATTTAAAAAAAAATTTTTATACATTTTTAAAATCAGTTAAACGAGACGAATTTAAAAATGGATAAAAAAATTAAGGAAGCCATTTAAAAAATCAAAGGGGTGAGAGGGTGACTTTTCCAGTAAATATAAATATGGCAAACTATCTCCTTCAAAAATTAATTGACCTGTTTTTTGTTTTTCGTAAAAATCAGTCCTTCAGTAGTTACTTAAAGTGGATAAAATTGATTTGAATAGCATTGTGTAGTCATTGTAACATTGTGCTTGTGTTTGTTGTGTATGTAGCCATTTTGCGAAATACACTACAGATCGTTGTAACACATGCAATATTAATGGAATGAGGAGCTGCAATGATCAATTACGAAGTAGCATTTTTGAAAAAATTCGAGAAATGATACAGCCACACATCTTTGGAAGCCATTCATTAGTTTTTTAGGCGCTTAATCCGTTTCTGGTAATTTTTACATTCCAACAAAAAAATTATAAAAAAATTTACACTCTTACGAAAGAAATTTTTTACTTTGGAAATGATTTTTGGATGATAGTTATTTTTATTAATAATTTTACTCATAACAGAACATTCTTGTTCATGATTTTAAGAAAGAAGTACATACTAATAAATAAATTTTGTTATACAAGGCATGGTGCTGTGTAGAAAATACCTTCACTAAAATGTTATTTTTTAATGATTTCATCCTTCCGGTTTTCGGTGTTTAGTAAATTTTTCGCACTTTTTCCGGCCCCTTTTTTTCTAATTTGTTTTTCGCTGAATTGAAAGCACCTGCAACCTTAAAATTTAGCCGCATTAACCCGACGAACGAAAAAAAGTTTATCGAATCAAGAGCTCTACCTACGCTCCGTGGACAGCCTAATGCCTATATCTCGCCTAATGCCTAAAAAGCCGTCGAAGGAGAAAAAGCAGCGGCGTCCTCGCATCCTTAAATCCTTTATCACTTATCGAAATTTTCTTTAACCGTTTAGCGACAACAGTTGTTTTTTTTATAATACGAATACAATGTTTTTCTTTACACTTTCGGATAGTTTAGTCATGTAATGTTTTTATAAAGGATGTTTACTTCATTACTAGTTTTTTGTTGTATTATCTTTACTGTCATATTCATTAAATTGACTGCAAATCCTGCAGCATGTGTCGGACATAAATCAACAATTCGTCAATCAAAATAAAAAAACGCTATATGTTTGGGACTTCATAGTAAAGAAACCTTAGCAATAACAAGGTTTGCCCTCTGCAGGTTCTGCCTTCTTTTAATGGAACCCAAATAGAAGAGATTTTTTGGAGGCAAATGCTGATTATTGGTACTTGTTAAATGCTGGCCATTCTTGTTATACTCTTGGAAGGTCTAGATCCCGGCAACGTATTTCAGTATATTTGTTCACAGGAAGACTAAAACAAACATTTAATTAATTTACATAAAACCAAGAGCTGTTGATGCCGATTTGTGTTTACAATATTTTTTTTTCAAAAAATTTGCTATTTCAAGCGTCTTTCTCAATGATGCATTAGAGAAATTAAGGTCTAAAGTCTCCGTTTTAGATTCTTAGTTCACTCTAAAGCTTTATGCCAAGATATGCCGACTGTGCATAAAAACAACTGCTCTATTTTTTAAATATTGGTTTTTCAACCATCTTTCTTAATATGTATGAGACACTGAGGTCTTAAATATAGGTTTCCAATTCCTACGGTTGTGACTACTATTACATTAGGTATATGCTAAGAAGACACAGTTCCTAATGTTAATTGTAGCCCTAATTTTAAAATTATTGCTTTTTCAACTATCTTTCTCAATATTTATTAAGGACGTTCTAAGTTATTGGTTTTTAGTTCCTACAGTTAAATGTCTAGGCTAAAATTATGAAGATCCAGCTCATAATGCCGATTGTATATGCAATTTTGAAATGTTTGCTTTTTCAACCATCTTGCTGAATGATGTATTCAAGAAATTGATGTCTAAAATATTGGTTTTAGATTCGTATAGTTGTAAATTATCTCTAAAATTATATGTTAAGATGCAGCTTCTAATTGTGAGTATAACACTCAAAAGTTTGGTTTTATTTGAGCTTTTCACAAGCTTTGAAGTCGAGCGTCACACTTTTTAAAACCCTATTTATTGGTGGGTATTCCAACATAAAAGCAATATTAATTTAAAGAATTAGATGTCGGAAAGGCGTCGATTGGTCATATTATAGCTAAAGACGTTGGGGGGTCGTTTAGAGGAATAGTGATCTCGTTCCAGAACCTCCGAGATCTACTTCACTGAGGAGAGTCCCCGTAGAAACAAGCGACAAGCGACCGTTCGGGGCTTAATCCCTCTTATCCCGAAAGTAATTTTCAGTCTTTTGAAATCGGCCCCGGCTTTCGCGAAAATCCGACATGGCGGAGCCCTATCTCGCACCGACAGAGGAGTATTTTCTTGCTTTCTCTCTACAACCGATGGTTTCTATCTCAAAAATAAAACTTAACTTAGAATTTACAATATCATCGGCTTATTTAAAACATAAGTGAACAAGCGCCGTCCTCGAAGTAATTTAATCATTTTTTAACTTGATCAATCGAGTGAATGCTGACCTTTTTATTTTAAAAAACTCCACCTTTGCCACTCTTACTTTCTTCCATATTTTTTCTTCAATTTAATACACGTTTTAATATATATTTATTTAAATTTCATTCTTGTAAATTTTTAAAATATGTAACAGTAGGTACTTACATACATATCTTTTTAACAATTGTTATAAAATATTTGTTACTTACTACCACTTTATAATTTATATAATGTACATTCGAAAATTAATGCTGTACTTAAATAAATTCACAAAAATATGTAATCCTTTGAAATATTTTTATTGAGAACTGATTTCATATTTACATACATATATTTACGCCCTTTTCCCGTAGTGGTAGACAGAGACCACTTCCGCTACGGTTCTTACACATATCTTTTGCTTCTTCTGCTTTCATCAGTGCTTTCATACATGCTCGTCGATTGTTGGTACTCTTGACCTGGCCTTTCTTTAAAACAATTTCCATCTGATCGAGATAGGGCCCTCTTGTGTTCTAAAAATTACTCATTAAAACATGTTAACAATCGAAAAATTCAATTTTCAGAAAGGAATCTTAGTTAGAATACTGGCCCATTCACTGTTGGGTTAAAGTGGTGTCGAAATGACGTGTGACACTTCTCTTAGCTCTGATTTTAATTTGATTGGATCAGCAGTCTCAATAAAAGTTTAAATTTTCGCTTTACTTTTTGGGAAATATCACACTCAAAAAGAACAGCTTGTTCAAATTACCATGGATTACTAGGAACAGGTAAATCTAGTCCTTTTAATTGTTTAAAGCATCGGTGTGAATGTAGGCTTTATGACAGTCTCTCTGTGACTTGAAGTTCAACAAAAATGTTTGTCTTCATTACCATTACGCCCTTAAACAGTAAGCTTTTAATTTGACAGAAAACATGAGTAAGTTAGTTCCAATAGGGAAACTTATGTAATTATCAATTTTTAACTTTAGGATTAATTATTGCTCACGACTTCGTCCGGTTAGACCGTGAACTTTGGTAAAAAAATATGCTCTACAATTCATTGCATTAAGACGAAATAAGAAAAAAAGAAAATAAAAAATATTGCTGTGATATGAAGTCAGGTACACCTGAAGTGAAAAAACGCGTGGACTGTATTTTTTTAGGTAGGTAAATAATAACAGAAGAAAATAATCAATAAAGGTATAATGAGAAATTCCTGAGGTAAAACAACTACAGCCACTCACCTGTTATTTGCTAAAAGTGTGGTTTGGAGAGTTTTGCTTAAAAATTCCTCTGTCTGTGCTGACGCTAGTCACGTTCAGTTTGTAAGATTTTTGGTAAAACTTTTGTATTTTGAGTGCTGCGATCGTAATAGTACAGCTGCAGCCCCCTAAAGGGTTTTCCAATAAGGACGAGTTTTTTAAAATGACATAAAATGAAAATTATTTATGATAAAGCAAAATTTTCTTTTTATTTTAAAGTACATTTTATGACAATTACCTTTTAAATAACACATCATTCGAATGCACATCACGGCTTTATTTGCAGGATCGAATTCGATAAACCCAATTTTCAGTGACTTTTTGCAATAAATCAGGTGTAATACAGCATTCAATGTTCAATTTAAAAGCGTCTAGTCGAGGTTGTTGGCATAGACCAACAAAAAATAATTCAAAGGTGTTACAACTTCTTGAAGGCCAATTAACAGTTCCATTTCTGGAGATTACAGACTCACCAAACTTTTCTCCCAATAAATCTATAGTAGCATTGGCAAAATGTGGTCTCGCACCATTTTATTGGAAAAACATGATTCTCAAACCAATTTCATCCAATTTTGACCACGAAAATGTCATCATTGATCGAGAAAGCTAACCATTCGTGTTATTGCATCTCCATTTGCATTAAAAAAAAGGTCCGATGATGCCACCATGCCATAAACCACACTAAACAGTCACTTTTTCTGGATGCAAAGGCTTCCCACGGATTTTTTGTTAATTATCTTTACACCAAAAACGTCAATTTTTGTTCTTTACAAAGCCGTTACACTAGAAATGAGCTTTTTCTAAAAAGATGATTTTTTTTGGAAAAATCAAGATCGAGTTCAAATTGCTCTAGAGCCCAATTAGCAAACTCAGGACGCTTTTTGATGGTCACGTGGCTTTAGTAGGGATGTAAACCTAATTATATTCTGAACATACACCAAGTTTTCATTCTTGAATGGTCAATTTCTTGAGAACGCCGATTGATCTTCTCTAACACTGGCGTTTACAGCATTAATATTATTTTGGTTTTTTGCGTTTCGTTGTCTTATTGGTTTTCTGGTATTGTGTTAAGTGAAATATGTTCCGAATTTTGCAACGATTCGAGAAACAGCAACCACAGAAGGACGATTATGTGAACCATAATCTTCACGAAGATCACTTTGAGTTTGAACAAAAGAACTATTATGTTTACATAATCTATATAAATAAAAATCAATTGCTGTATGTAAGCGCATTATTTCAGAACGGTTGCACCTTTTTGACTAATACTTTTGTTGTTGTATTTGTAATTATCAGGACAAGCTTTTTGGATGATAACCAAATGTTGTTGAAGCGTGTATTTTAAATAGTGCTGCCTTTACATTTTAAAAATTCATAGCCTTATTTTAAAACCCCTTTACATGCTGATTAAATAATTTCACGTTTATAATAACAACCATGGACAACTTTTTTCAAAAATGTAATAAACCCTAAAATTTTAAGTCATATATCATCCATCCCTAAATGTAGTAAATTTAATCTTTAAACAAAATAAACAAAATCAAACACGCCGTTTTTCCAAAACACATCAAACCACTCGAATCTGTTTAAATTGATGTTTTGAAAAGGGTCCATAATCGTTATAATCATTGCGACAATTGACAATCAAACTGCGACCATGACAACCGAAATAAGAAGGGATTAATTAACCCCTTCGGCCACCCCTAGCCTATATGCTTATTAAAAGTTACACGCAAATGACTATGACTCATTTAACTATATCTCAAGTGGTTTTTTTTCCTCTTTCCTAATGGAAGGGGTCTTTCCACATCGACGGGCGAGAGTTTTTATTGATGAGAATTATGAATATATTAAAGGGTGGGTTCAATATGTTACGCAATATAATTGTTACGGATGCTTTTTGATACGGGAATCGAGCAATATTGGCCAGGGAATTGTTTTAACCATCAACAATATTTTAAATTGCGAAAGAGCAATTTTACACACAAAAAACTGGGTAATTTTATTTTTTTAATAAACAAGTTGCTTTAAAACTGTTTCAAAAATGAGTTTGGTTTGGTCGGCTTTGCTGTTATACTGGAATTAGATAAGTCACTTAGTTTCTCCTTTTTAAGTTTAAAAAGTACTTCTTAAATTGGATCTGGTACAAAGTTCTCTTTTCATATTGCATGCATTTAAGTTATTAACCTACGAGGTCGGACAATAAAGTACTAGAACTGGTACGATAAAGCTACTTTATTTTTAAAATATCTAACTAATCTAACTAATCTAAACAATCTAACTATGCGTTTTTTCAATATGCACACATGGAAATTATCTAAGGTTATTAATTTATATTTAAATAACATTAAGTAAAGAAAACACATATATATTTTCTCTGACAGCCAGAGCGCGATAAAAGCCATCAACTCAACACAGATAAAGTCCAAACTGGTCTGGGAATGCCTCTAGGGACTTATGGAGCTGGCAAAACACAATAAGTTCACCCTGATGTGGGTGCCAAGTCATACAGCAATAGCGGGCAATAAAAAATCAGACCAGTTAGCAAGACAAGCATCTGAAACACCATTCACAGGACCAGAACCTGCGCTTGGAATTAGCAAAAACCAATGCAGGACCCTGATTGACGAGTGGATGAAACAAAGACACCAACAACACTGGGAACAAAGCGACGGGAAAATACAGAGCAAAATCAAACTCTGACGGCTGAACTTCTAAATCTGAACAGAACAAAGGCACGCATACTCACAGAACCCGTGGAAGAAAAAGCCTCTTACACTATTGAATGCGACGCACTAGGAAGCAGGCGTCGCAGAACTTTCGGAGAGATGAATCCGAAAAACCTCATAAACAGGCTACTGAACCTAATAAATGGCATAAACCTGTTCGTGTGAGGAACCACAAGTGATAGAGCGAAACAATATACCCCAGCTGGTCGCAGAGTCACAGAAAGGTCAAGTGCTAACCCGGTCTCTTGCTCGTCAGCCAACAAACTAACCAACCAACCAAGTTGGTTCATTAAATTTTTTTTTCAACACACATTACCTACATTTCACTGTATTTTCTGATGTTTTTACTTTCGTACCAAAAAGAACATTAAATAAAATGTTTTGGTTATTGTTCTAAATTTTATCGATTCAAGGTATAACACATAAATTTCTAAATTGAACAAGAAAGGTCACCATTTCAACCGCGAGCAAATGCTAAGAACCATTTGCATGCTAGAAAATTTCGCTCGATGAACAGATGTAACGCGAGCATTTGGCGAGCATTTTTAAATGTTTGTTATGTAGAAACTAAAGATGTATCTGAGAGATACATAAGCGTACGAGATCTACAATAAAATAATACTGGTCGAAAGAATACTTTCGCTCTTTACGGTCGGAGGAATACTAGAATTGCGTTGAATCAAGCCAGCGTTTTTTTAGAGGAAACTTGCTACTGCGCCGACTCGAGACTGCGCATTGCAAACCAGGAGGAATCGAAGGCCATCCGGCGTGCCTGTCGGAGACATCGCGGGTAAGGGGAAGGGGAGCGGATTTTGCCCGGGGCAAAACGGTTTCAAGACATTGGCATCGCAAAGGGATTAAAATTTTAAAAAGAAGCGCTGCGATCTGTGATAACAATACAAGCCCTCGACACTACCAAAATCAGGGTATGTATACCAGTGATTTAGATCATATGCTATTAGCGTAGCGTACCAACAAAGGGTTACTTTTTTATTACTGCACTTAAACATTTAGCAAAACGAGGCAAGTCTTGTTTGGAAGCTGACTTTTTAAAGAATAATATGCCATGTTATAAGTGACATTTAAATTATCAGCGTATCTCTAAGGCAAGGAAGTCCAGAACATTATTGCCGCATTATTCGACAATTAGAAGTCTTCGCACAAGAACGTATTTTAGACAGTTGTTAGTGATTGCTAGATATGGAAAAAACGTTTACTTACCACTTATTTAACTTCCAGCGACTTGCTTTCTTCGAACATCTGAACGAATCGTCAACAAATAAAACGTAACGCTAAGAGCGGAGCTGGAACGAACGTGTTTCGTAGACGTTGGTCGAAAATTTAAAAAAGTGCCCCCGTATAGACGAAACTGAAGTTTGAAGTAGAAACAATCGATAGAGCGTATCAAATCGTCACTTCGATACGGTGGCAAGCGACGTCGGCGGTGGCGGATCATGACGTGCTTCGATATTATTCATGCATCATAACATACATCATAGTTGTCGGATCATGTTCATCAATTATAAATGTCCAGGGGGACTCAAAACTTTGCTAGTAATTGATTAAATACGCCGGGGCTGATGTCAGACACCGATTCCCAACATATTTCACTTTTGTAATTAACAAATATCATTTTATTAACTTTAGAAGTGGGATAACTGATTCGTCGATTCAAATTCTTATCAAAGAAGTAAATCCTTTTTTAATAACAATTAAAACTTTAAATCATAGTGCAATTCAAAAAGTCATAGTGATTATTACAATAACAGGATTCAGTTTTATGGTTTAAAGAGAGCCAATTTTAAACATCGATTAAATAACAATGGAAGGCTGGTATCAAGTGCAAAACAATATGATTGAATAGAGATTTACCAGAACTTTTAAATGAGGTATGACTTGATACCTAACGCCTAAGGGGTGAATCTGATTTTATGACATTAGTGCTAAAAAGTGCCCCTTTCAATTTAAAAGTTGAGGTGTTTCGCCATTTCATTCTAATATGTCGCATTTCTGAAATTTTAAGGGTGGGTCCTTTTCAAATAAACACAGTGTATATTTCTGATGTGGTTTCGCTAGCTTGACATTTAAGTTATAGTCCAGTCAAAACAGAGTTTAACCTCAGAATAAATCCGAAAGTCATTAACGTCTTCTTCCATTGTAGAAGTAACACCATTCAGGCATTCGCCGTGGCAGTTGTGACAAATGCTTGTACACACAATACCTGACTTTCGGCAGCCACATCTCTGACCACATCCACTAGTATATTTGCAACAAATGAGATTGAGAACATCCTGAGGTGCTGCTGGGTCTTGTGTTTTCACAGGGATCAACCGATCGCTTTCTAACTTCCAACCCCAATGTACAGGGGGAAGTTCATTCCCAAGCCAAAATTGAATTTGGTGATACACACTACACAATAGCAGGAGCAGGGAATGATTGGCTGAGCTGAGTTGCCTAAAATTTTGTTAGAAAAAAGAGGGTTCCACCAGACAATAGAGACCGGGGGGACACAACACAAAGAATCTTTCTGGTTCTTTCCGTTTGCAAACAAACAAGCAAAAAATCTACACACTACGATATAAAATATCTTATTGAGCTATAATTATCTTCCTAATAATTAATACTTAAAACCAGCGATAATGTTTAAACAATTTCAATGACATTTAGGTGAACTACAATGGTAGGTAAAGGTAATTGTGCGCTTCTCGATTTTTTTTGAAAAACGTTATCTTTTATCGTCCTGTAACTCGGTAACCGTTGGAAATACAAGAAAAATGTATATAATTATTTTTGTTGCAAATTTGATAAGCTTCAATTTTGTACATAGTACACTTTTACCTCCGACCAACGGTTTCTGAGATATTGACGAAAATTCTAAAAAAGTGCCCTATTTTCGTTAATTGCCGCTAGAGCTCGCCTCCGATTCATGAGGACTTTTGGTATATTCATCACTAGGGCCCTACAAATTAGTGATCAAAGTTTTAAAACTTTCGGATTTATTCTGAGGTTGGGTCATTTTTGTATCTCGAAAAGAGTAGAAGCATCAAATTTTTTTACTCAAAATAGCACCTAATTGTGATACCTTACAGAAGATGGTCCAATGATATGGATGCAATAGCTTTATATACGTTTAATTATTACTGAAATGTATTTATCTTGTTATTTTTCGAGATTGTGTTTGAACGTTAACCAACACACTTAAAATCGTTACTGCACTGATTTAGAGTCCCATCATTAGATTTGATAAATCTTTCGCGCATATTACTGTGACGCAGTCGTGCCATTTATTATTGAATAAGTCTTTACGTGAGGCCATTTATCTAAAGTTATTACGCCGCGAAGAAAACTGCAAAATATTCTTTTTTGCATTACTCGGTTTTTCTGTCCGAGTTCTCATCTGCTTAAATAGTTGAGATTTATATTAATGACGGGGTGTACGGAAAGTGCATATTGTAGCGATAGTAGTAGTAGCAATTATAACATTCGATTTGACTTTAACTCAAACGTTACGGAAGGGAGACTTTGAGACTTGAAAATTTAAATGTTCCCGTTCGTCAGTGTGTGAGAGAGAAGGAGAGGAGAGGCGGGTGGGGGTGGCTAATAGGAGGAGATAATTCCGTAGGAAACTAAGCCCTTTTCGTGAGGAATTTCCGAGCAGAGTTGATTAATAAAATTTGGAAAAGCTACGTCTTCGCGAATTTGGTTGCGAAAATTGATTTTTCTTGAGTGAGAAATTGGGTTGTCATGTTTTGGGCGAGAAATGTTTAGAGAGGGTGACCGGGCGGGCCGAGGGCGGTAATGAATGAGCAGTAACTCATTTGCAACCCGGCTCCTTTCTTTCGAAGCAACTCATCAACTAATTTCTCTAGAAACTCGCAATTTTCGCAGGTTTATTACATAATGATAAATGAGCCAGGCCCCCAACAAATTTCAACATTTTTTTTTAATAATTCTAAACTTAATAAATAATTTTATTATCGAGCGTTCGAGCAGGGAGCTTACCAAAACAAAATTTTGTTTAACTAGAAAACAAATTTTTTATCTTTTTTTTAGATGTGTTTTGACTTGACTGTACTATTACACAGATAAAAGCATATCTATACTTAAATCACTCAAATAGAAAACAAATTTTTTACAAAACAAGGTTATGATGATCTTTGTGTCTATCACCTTTTTTATGCGTGTAGGTGTAAGGGCTGTCATAATCTGTTGGTATTTGTGGCAAGAATAAACGTCGTTTTATCCCATAAATGTTAAAAACTTATAGTAAGAGGGTCGTAAAGTAATTACTCAACTTTTTGGCTATTTAGGGGTTCTTGACATGAGTCTTCTTCTTCTTCAGTTGCCGTCTTCGTTGCGAAGGTTGGCAATCATCAATGCTATGCGTATTCTTGAAACAGCAGATCTAACTGATATGTTGTGCATCCGAACCAGTCACGCAGATTCTTCAACCGCGAGTGACGTCTTCTTCCGACACTTCTTCTTTCTTAAATCTTTCCCTGTATTATCAGTTGTAACAAGCTGTATTTTAACCCCCTCATAATATGTCCCAGATACTGTAATTTTCGTTTTTTAATGGTCAGAATTATTTCTTTTTCTTTGTTCATCCGTCTTGGCACTTCAATATTTTTTATTCTGTCTATCCAGCTAATTTTTAGTATTCTTCGGTATGTCCAGTGTTCGTGAGCCTCTAGTCTTCTTATATCTTCGTTTTTCAGGTTCCATGCCTCCGTGTCATAAAGCAGCACATACAGCACATAGCATCTCAGCAATCTGATTTTCAAGGCCAAACTGATATCTCTTGTGCAGAATTTTTTTTTATTTTCATAAACATGATGCAGTATAGTTAATTATTTTATTGTTTTAAACGTTCAAATTGGCGCTAATTAAATTTCAAACTAGCATTAATCCATAGAAATAGGAGACTAGACTGCGGGTCTCCGTGCTGAGAGTTGGCTCCCGTACAGAAAGAGACAGTCGCTCGAGAGGTTATTTCGCGCTCTTTCTAATGGGCGGGGTTAAATCCGAGGGGCACGTGGCGAGCTGAGTGGAGGGGTCGGGTTCGAGACTAAGGGTGTAAATCCCGCCCATTAAAGAGAGCACGAAACAACTTCTTAGCGACTGTCTCTTTTTCATCGAGAGCCAACACTCGCATCTAGTCTCCTATGTATAAGCATTAATCGAAAGCATATTTTTGGCTCAAAAAAAATATCGTATGCAGAGTTTAGAGAATATCGTTCGTAGAAACATTGTCAACATAACTGTTGTTAATTGTGCAAATTTTATTGCACATATCCAAAGATTTTATTCTGCTGCATTGGATATGCAAGGTATGATCGTTTAAAAAAATTTGTTTTTTAAAACTCAAAGGTTTCTACTAATTAATATTTTATTTATTGTGCCTTTTAGTATATCATTTAATAACTCAGAACTTTATCCTCTGTTATTGCATAAAATTGTTTTATTAAATTTAATGAAAACAATTTTCCATTTTCTTATTTATCAACAATTTAAAAGAATTGTTTAAAATTCGAATGTTTGAAATACCGGAGAACTATATATTTATATTTTTTTCGGGGCTCGGAAAAGTGGATCTCTGTAATGTTCAAAGTAAATTTAGGACACATAATCTTACGCTTGAAATAAAATTACTACTCAGATGTTATATATTTTCTGTATCTACTTTTATATGGGATAGAATTCTGGACACTAGAAAGCCGCTCTGAAAAAAAAATAGGAAGTATTTGAGATGCGGCTCAATAGAACAGTGGTTTCTAAACTTTTAAGGTAAAAGTGAAATACTTTCATTAATAATTGCTTTATATTTCTTCTTCTTCTTTCTTTTTGTAAGGCATCTGCCTTGTTCTCTAATTTCTTAGAGTTGTAGCTGGGATGATAAATTCCAGCTTTCATACCAACGTATGGGTGGACGTCCAGGTGGTCTGCTGGATCTTGGGAGACCATTCCTTGCAATCTTCGGCAATCTGTTGTCGTCCATCCGTTCAACATGATCTCTCCATTCGCGACGTCTGTTTTGGGACCATCTAACTATGTCTTGGATATCGCAAAGTTCTCGGATTTCTTCGTTTCTTTTGTGGTTCATTAGTGTGTAGCCTGCTATGGATCTTAGAGACCTCATCTCTGCTGTACGGATAATCCTTTTTGTTGTGGAGTTTTTGGCTCTTGTTTCTACAGCGTAGGTCATAACAGGTCTCACACAGGTCTTATATATGCGGACATGTGCTTGTTTTGCCATATTATATCTCTAATGAATCCTGATAATAAAGCTGCTTTGGTTGTTTAAGCCTTTACTTCTTCTTGGAGGTCTCTGCTGCTTGTGATGTCGCCGAGATATTTGAAACTCATAACCTGTTCTACTGGTTTATTGTATATAGCCAATTTACATTCTGGGCTCTTTTGAGATGGTTAGCACTTTTGATTTTGCTACCGATATCTTCATGTTGTATTTGTCAGCTGTCTTTTCGAACTGATAAAGCATTCTCTGTAGGTTGTCTTCATCTTCTGAGACCAGGACGGCATCGTCTGCGTAGCAAATTACTTTATAGTTCGTTATTATGATACATGACACCTTGTGACAAAAGGGAGCAAAGGTAAGATAGCCTTTTTGGCTACTTCCGGGTATTCACTCCTAAAATCAACCTAAAACTTGTTCAGGGACAGATTCCATATGTTTTAATGTGAATAAACTCTGAAGATCTATGAATGCTTCGTAATCCAGAACGGTTAGCATCGCAGGTTGACTTTTGATGATAAATGACAAAAATAAAGTGGAACCCACTTTAGGAATCGCTGCTATAGAAGAATACTGAAAATACCATAAACTGCTAAAATGAAAAACGAAAAATTTATCAAAAAATTAGGAAAGATGCGGAACTCAATTACACCATCAAATGACGAATATTCCAGTATTTAGGCCATATCATGAGAAAAGGATCCATGTATTTCTTTCTTTTAACTATTCTACAGTGGAAAATATATAGAAAACGAAGACCCGACAGAGGAAGAATATCCTGGCTCTGAAATTTGAGAACATCTTTCAGAAGTTGTTTTGCAGCGCCACAATCAAAGTTAAAATTTTCATAATAATAGCTAACATTTAACGAATAGGCACGTCAAGAAAAAAAATAAATAATTACCCTAAGTTTCCAGAATAACCAATTTCAAAATTAAGGTGTAAGTAGATGTGTCACTTCTTGCTTTACGCGTTTTATTTACTATGTTAAAGGGCTCTAAAAGAAAAAATTAAAGAAATTTGTTTGCAATGCTTTTTGAAAAATTTTTATACATAAAATAAACGAAATTTTTTATTTTAATCCACCTATATTTTTTTCCTATTGGTCGGAGCAAGGATAAATAAAATTACAATTTTTAAAACAATTCCATGTTGTTCAAAAACTATTCGATTGGGGAATCACCCTATATACATCCTTATAGTGTAAAGTATCTAGTGCATAAATTCTAGTACCAATCCAAACACCGTTGAACATGCCACCGTCCGATTAGTTGAAATTTTCGCAAGAAAATCCCACTCGTCATTTTACCCAGAATTGGCCCACGGACTACTTTAGGTATATACATACGCTCTATGTTCTCTTCGGCAGTCGGCTTTCGGTTGCCGGGCAACGGTTTTTCTGTCGTTACCCTGACAACACTCCACTACTTGGAAACGGCGACTGCAGCATGGGGCTACAGCTACACAGCTTCGGCTACAGCTACACCGGCTATACGATGGAAGGAAGAGAGGACACTAGCAATATAGGCCAGTTTGCACTGCTTTACAAGATATTCGGCAAAAACCATTTATTTGTATTTTTATTTAAAAATGTATTGCGAGCGTTGTCTCTTTTTGTTTTGTTTATAACCTAAAAAAATGAAAACTGTAAATTCTTAAATCTTCTTCTTCTTCTTCTGCACATCAAGGATTAGGCTTGCAGCCTGTTCCGTCTTCATTCTACCCATCTTCTTCTGGGTCTACCAATGTCTCTTCTTTCTCGTGGTCTGTAGTTTACCACTTGTTTGACAAATCTGTCTTCGTTCATTCTTTCAATGTGTTGTCTCCATTTTTACGAGTTTTTGTGTATTCTGTAGTTCATTGAAAATATGTTCAATTCGGCACTTTTATCTTCATTTCTTATATGGTCTTAAATCTACGATATAAAAATCTCGAATGGACCAAGTATTATCTCTTACGTGAAGTTGGGGAGCTGATTTTTATAGTTACTTTGCTGGCAGTGAATCCTTATACTTTCAACTATTTAAGAGCAGCATTAACCTAATCCACGGTAATTTTGTGTAGCAGAAAGTTTTATTGAACCAAAAAACGTTTCTTGCGAATATTTTAACGAAAACATCAAATCGAATTAAATTTCGGCTGATGATTAGGTCGAAACTTTGTTGCTGGTACTACGAATTCCAACGTGGATGCATACATCTCACTTACGTTTCCAGGATAGGTCATTCAAAGTAAACAGTTATTCAGAGCAACTTTGAATGGTTGTGAAAAAGTTTGAACAACTGGTTAGAAGTTGGAAAATGGAAAGTAATACACTTAAGTTATTCGTGGCCGAAGTTTGTCGAAGAAGATGATCGTAAAGTTTGTGTTCGATAACTGGTCATGTAACTACAATCTCTTAACAAGAACAACGATTGTTTGTTTTCTTTCAAACCACGTTCCTTTAAATCAACACTGAACGACGAATAATTTGCCATCAAGGAAATGATTGTTCATACATAGCTTGAAAGAATATCGAGTTAGTTCACTATCTGTAAATTTTCAGTTACCAGAAGTAGTAGTCAATGTCAACAAAAATAAGATTCTGATTGTCTTCACAGATGACTGGAATTCCTCTCTGAATAATTTGTTTTAAACGAATGCAGAGGTTAATCAGTTTAGGCAGATAATTACTGTTTCCACTATTTGGATGCAAAACTTACGACAACCTTTACAGAATATTCGCGTTTTCAGTTACCGTAACGAGACATAAACAATTATGTGAAAATACCAGTGACGATAAAAGTAATTTAATTAATTAATTATTTTTACTTTTATCGTCACTGGTATTTTCACCTCTGGAAAGCTCTGTTTTACTTTAAACTTTAGGTTTAAAGAGTTCCCATTAGTCTTCTATCACACTTTTGGCCCCCAGTTATAATACTACTGAGCAGAGCTGTTTTTACCTTTTAAATTCTAACAGTTGACAATCTCTTTTCAATTTTATGTATCTGACCTAAATAACGCACTTGTATTGTTTAAAAATCACTATAACCTAACAAGACTAAAATCGTGCTTGAATTCCCTGGAATCTTGGGACTCTTATTTGAAAGATGACATTTTCTCTTTGTTTTACCTTTTCCATTCTGTGTTTCATCTACCATGGAGGTTCGTATTTTGTTATCTCCATAGCTTGTGTTCTATGTCAATACACTTCAACTTTCACTTATCAATCGAGTCTTGCTAGCAAGCACACTTGAATAATGTCTTAATGAGAAACTGAATCTAAAATCGCATCCTGGCAAGGATAGGTATTTTAATTTGTTTGTCATGTAAACTTACAACTTTTGATGAACATAAGTTTTTTTATGGTCTTTTTTGGCTTCTTGTACACCTGACGATTAATTTACTACTTTTCTAATATATCACCTTCAATTTCTTGTGAATATTTATCTGTCAATGAATGCCTCATTTTTTAAAACATAATTGAAATGATACAAAGAATCTAGGAGTTAATGTTGTGGAAACTGGATCTATAATTTGTGACGATATTCATGGATAGGGTATTCACCTGATAGTATCGTATTTGAAGAAGGAAAACCCTATATGTTACTGGAAATAAAGTGTCTATTTGCTGGTAATAATTAAAATTATGACATAAACCGTCACGACATGGTCTTCATTTTTATAAAATACAAAAGCTGTCTACATTTTGTGTACGAATGCAGCTTCTTGGAAATGTCTAAAGTAAAATTTGGCTAAAGGAGAAACAATTTCTATGGCCAGGTTCATTTAAACTTACCAGACCATGATTTAATTTTATATTTATTTTATTTCAAATATTTTTTAAATATACATTTGCCATTTAATGAGGACTTTGCAAGGTAGTAGATTGAAACAATTACTTTTAATTATTTTACATACTTGTTACATATTATTTCCAAAAATAAGAAAATTGTATGTGATTTGAAGTTGTATTGAAAACTTTTGTTGTAACAATACACAGACACAGAGCAAGCCATAATAATCTTTAATAAATTCCGATATAACAATAATGAAAATTTAAATATTTAATATTGTAGTACAGCACTATATCTTCTTATTCGTAATGAACATGCACATACCAATTTTTAATTCATCTTCTCAAGTATACTAAGAGCATTAGTGACATGAGGCATTAATGCATTTATTTTTGGCAAAGTATACAAGTGTAGTCCTCTAGAAAAAATATTATTTTTTCTAGAGGAACATTTGTAAATACAGCAGTTGGTATTGTGTAATGTCTTTTTCTAGTACTTTGTTCATTTATTTTTATTTTTGTTTCTTACCTTAAAATTTAAAAGACTGATAATAGGTCCATTCTTATTTCATTAGATACCTTACTGCAATTTGATAACCAGGTATAATTTTGTAATCTTTTAGGATACGTTCGTATTTACCTTTAATTACCTTCTTACGAGTCTGAGATATTTAGAAATTCGTCAACAATAATCCAATTTCTGCAGTTTTACAACAAACTAGCAAATCAGAAATAAAAACAGGGCACATTTTTCCTTGTCAAATTATAATTATTTACCTACTAGCTTAATAAATATTCGTGAAATGGCGTCCATATTTTTGCAAACGCGAATCTGGCTCCCAAAACAAAGTAACGGTTAAAAATATATTTTCTGATTAAACCTGTACATAAAATATTTAAGAGGTGTTTTAGTCGAAAATAAGAACCGAATATAAGGACAATTTTACAGGAATATCCTTTTAAAGGTTTTTATTTTTTGCGTAAATATAAGCTGGGGGAATTATGAAAATTCGTCATAAAAATATTCCAATCGGCGTAAAAAAATGTACCTGAAGAGTGGAAAACGTCGTGAAGAACTGGCCTAATAAAACGGGCATATCGTGGAAAATAGGAGTGTGACTCGCAAGTAAAGTCGACTGGGCTTTCACGGAAATCATCGGCTTGCTAAACATGAATAAAAGTTGGCGAAGAAAACGCGAGATTTGAATTAGAAAACGTGGAGCGTTGTGATGAAGCTAGATGAGGCTAATTTTAACTTGGGCGGGCTAATATTTGCTTGCTTGCCATCGTTTTTGTTTCGCTTTCTCACTTACTTCCTTGCTGCTTCTATCATTATTTACAAAAACCCGGTAAAGAAGTGACACACCCCTAATAAACTTAATGCACATACAAGCCCACTTCTGTTTTTGTGTTACCGTTTTTAAATTTTATCCCTTGACAAAATCCTTAAAACACAAGAACTACGCATATAGTTAGTTACACCATTATATAAATCGTTGTACGCTCGACCAATACAAGGTTTGTTCCAAACTGCAGCTTTTGTATAATATTCGAGATCGTTTGGATTGAATTTATGCACGTGCATTAACTTACTTCCATGATTAAAACTAGAAAATCTGAATGTAAAAAGGTTTTGTGACCGTTTTATGTAATCAGCACACAACCCAAATACTTATTTACTAATAAAAAAAATTTGTCAGCTACAGCTGATGATAAACCCAATGCACGTCATTTCATTTCTACATTGGACAATGTCTATGCTCCTTTTATCTATTGCGCATGACCGTGACCGTTAACTGTACGGTTTTCTTTCAAGTAGTTGAAACAAAACAATAATTTGGCCGCTAATTAAACATTTTAATCATGACCCTTTAATATTTAAACTAAATTTTATTTATATTCGTATATTTTTCCTTCTACATGTAGTAGGTACTACAAGGCAACATTAAGATTTGTTTTTTAAACTATACTTTGCCAAAATAACTTGCAATCATTAAAATTTACTCTTAATGCTGATCTTCCAGTAAAAGTAGCGTGATCTGTCCAAATCTTGTTCGAAAAGGTAATGTCGATTGGACTGGTTCATGTTGGACGTCACTCGGACAATAGGGAAAAAAATTTCTGTTTTACTTTCTGTTCAGAGTTGGCAAGTCCTAGATATCTAGAGGTTTAAAAAGTATACACGATATCAAACTGTAGCATCCATCTTCTGTTGATCTTCCAGTCAGAGTAGCGTGATCTCTTCAAATCTTTTTTGAATAGATATTGTTGATTGGACTAATTCATGTTAAACCTTTCTTAAGACAATGGAAAACAACTTTATGTCCATCAATGACTGTTACAGTTGGCAAGTCCAAGATATTTAAGGGATCAAGGAAAAAGGATACATGCTATCAGACAGTGCCTCAGAACTTTTACTCTCTCTTATCTCTCTCAGCATCTTCGAGTATCAGCTGATTGTTATTCCTGTGATGTAACTCTATTTAAAAAAAGTCTTCAATAGAACATTAACTGGAAGTATCATGCAAAAAAAGGACTAGTCGGGCAGCTATAAGGAGAAGTTGCTTTGAATTTCAGATCGGTAAATTTTTTTTTGTTTTCGGAAATCAATTTTTTGTCTAAACATCCTTTGTATAGTATTCATTTAACTCTGTAAAATATTTAAAATTAATTGTAAATCTCTTAATACTAAATTAATATAAATTATACAGGGTGTCCAGGAATGTAAGAAACAAGAAAGTAATGGTTTTTGAAAGAGAAAAAAGCATGACAAACTGCAAGGTGCTGATTAAGGAAGAAAAAGTGGAACAAGTCAAAGTTTATTATGAGTTAACACTCCAAGTGGGGTTGCGCCGCTTCATAGAAGCTTTATAGATCATATTTTTAGGGCTGATTAGACCCTGTTTTGCAATTCTCTAAGTGGCTAACGCGGCTACGTCATGAGCATGTCGGTGACGCGAACACTTAAGATTTTCCCCTACCAAAATATGCTCAACGCGGCTAAAGAAGTTTTCACTTCAAAATAGTAATTTGGCGATTTATGTTTTTATTTGTAAACATTATTTGCAACATTTAACCCAACTGGTCGAATCAGTAATCCACGAGCCGCCACTGATCAGAATTACATTTATAAAAAAAAAGCAGAAATGCCTGAAACTAAGAATTTTTTTAAATACGTTCCTGTATTTTTTGCGAATTATTCGAATGGTTGCAAAGCGAAACAAATATAAAACTAATATTGATCATTTTGTCAAAATGTTTTTCTCCCATTTTAAATCTGCCATATTTCAAATACATGAGGTTAGCGACTCAGAAGAGGACTAAAAAGGATAATAATATAAGAATAATAGGATGTGTCAGTGGTGTATCTGTGGAAGTTAGCTTTTGTATCATTTCATTTTCTTTGTTTTTTCTATTTATTAAATTAAATCATACTTGTAATTAGTTGTACTACTGTGTGTCACATTTTCTCCTAACACCCAAATGTACTGATTTGTTCCAATTGTTATAGGTATCTAATTACTCGCAAAGTATCTACATATTGTTAATTAAGTCTTTGCACGAGAAATTAAAAATCAAAATTCTTTACAAAATATCCAAAATATACCGTCAGGTTGTTTGGTAGTCTTTGCAATTGGATCTTTCTATGGATTAAAAGGACTTTTTTTTTACGACTGACACAGAGTGTCGGGTCTATTTTAATAATAAATAATATTTTATTATTTATTTACTTGTGAAACGGGCGACGTTATTTTTAAAGCAATCGATACAAACATTTGTTGAAAATTTGTTTTCGAGTATGCGCTACGTCACTGCGTTGAGCAATAAATAACATTAGAAAGCTAGAAATTTGTAACTGGGAAAATTTATATTAAGTAGGCAACTATTAAAGCCGCAAAGCGGCGGGAATATAAAGGAGGCAGCAACGAATCCTGCTAGGAGAGCAAGCAACAAACTTTTTGATGGGGACTTGCCCCAAAGTAAATCTAGAAGTTTTAACGTGTGCGGGCATGTCAAAGTTGAAGTTTCACGGAGTTGGGCAAACAGTGGGAGTTGCCGTTGCGGTGGTACTGCGGTCAGAAGTGGGATTTAAAGGGGTCCTTTTGCGTTCGGATAATTTGACAGTTCAATAATAGATTGTAGGAGCTCGTAACTAATGAATTTTGTAATGGTATTTGCTCGATTACACACCTAACGGCGAATACTACCTCTACTACTCGATACTCTGATAATTAGTTTTGTTTGTTTTAACTTATAAATATTATAAGAACTTGGACCTTTAACAAACACTTTAAATTCAAATTTATATTGATAGCTTATATCTTTACCTAGAGTATCTTATTATTGATACTGCTATCATTTTAATCTCTACTATTATAAAACTGGATCGAAGTATGTCTGTGTTTAAAGATGTTTACAAAAAAAAGGTTACGATATAAAAGGTTTCCAAAAAACTATAATATATTTTTAAAACTTCATAGCAGCACTGTTTAGAATGGTAAAAATATCACAAGCTGTCATTTGTCTTAGTATAGTTTGACAATTCATTATGGCAAAATAAACGCTTCAACATCGTTTGGTTATTATTATTCAGAACCTAAAAGATCAAGTAAATATTAATGCTGCAAAGGCCAGTGTAAGAGAAGATGCAAATCGGTTTATTAATCGACGTTCTCAAGAACTTGGCCTTTTAAGTTTGACAACTTGGCGTATTTTGAAAACATATTTGAGTTTACATAAGTATAGGATTGTATTGACTCAAGAACTGAAGCCACGTGAACATCATAAGCGTCGTGTTGCTAATTGGGCTCTAGAGAACTTGAACTTGATTTTATTTTTCCAAAAAATCATGTCTTCAAATGAAGCTCATTTTTTGTTAAAGGGCTTTGTAAACAAAACAAATTATTGTTTTTGGTTTAAAAATAATCCACAATAGATTCGTGGGAAGCCTTTGCATCCAAAAAAGTGGCTGATTGTTGTGGTTTATGGCATAAAGGCATCGTTGGACCTTATTTTTTGAAAATGCGATAACAGTAAATGGTGACCATTATCAATCAATGTCAACAGATTTTTGTGGCCAAAATTGGATAAAATTGATTTGAGAGGAATGTTTTTTTTACAAGATTGTGCTACACCATATTTTGCCAATGCCACTATGGAGTTATGGGTAGAAAATTTTGGTGAGTCTGTAATCTCCAGAAATGGCCTCCAATAAGTTGTAATTTAACTTTTTTGGATTATTTTTTGTGGGTATATTGATAGTCGAACTTTTCTCGAACGCTAGAGACTCTTTGAAATTTAACATTAATAAATGCAAAAAGTTATCAAAAATTAGGTAAATCGATATCGATCCTGCAAACGAAGTTATGGTGGACATTTAAATGGTGTGTTATCCAAAACGTAATCGTCATAAGTTGTACTTTAAAATAAAATAAAAGATTATGCTATTATCTCAAATATTTTGTATTTTATTTATTTTAAAAATAACCATTTGGTTTTTAGATGTCCTTAACTTCAAATTACCGATTTTTAGACTCTTTTTCGTCTGTTTTGTTTGATTGTTTGATTGTTTGTTTAAGCATCACGCAAAAGCTACTGGACCTATGCTAATATACTTTTTGTGTTTACAAACTTATGATTAGACTTAAAAACTGGTATATAATTTATTTCACTACGATAACGAGAGCCAGAGATTTAACACTAAAACCATATTTTTTTTACAATCAATTGCAACAGATATAAAGTATTCAAGTACATTTATATTTTGTAACTGGATGTTTAAAGTTAAGTAAAACTATTATAGTAGCAGCGCTTTTCTTAACTATCCTGATATGTGTATAGTCTAAATGTAACGATCTGATTTTTATTGGATGTCCTTATTTTTAGAAGGATTTTACTAAATATCAAAGACTTGATAGATGTTTTAAATTTATATATTGTGACTTTGGAAGTTTGTTAAAATATTTTTTAATTTAAAGGACCTCGATTGCTTTTATTTCGACGAGTTATAATAACTGCCACAAATGATCAATAAAATAAGTATACTGTTAGCAACTAAATTGCTTCTAATTTGATAATTTATATTTAAACTTTTGTTTTAGTTGACTTCACTTATAGATTGTTAATAAACTTGCATTGCTAAAATGATTTTTTTTTATTTCGTCTCAATGCAATGTTAAGTAAAGCATATTTTTTACATTCAAAGACTACAGTCCTTGCGAACAAAGTCGTATTGCTAGTAAATTATGCAAGTACTTCTAGCGCTGTTAGTCGATTGTACCAATTAGAACTGTAGGAGTATCTATCTCTCTAGCTCTAACTCTCAGATGGTGCAGGATTTCATTCTCCAATTCGTGCGGTTATTTGTGAAACTCTTATCTAGTTTTTTCCTCCACTTCCCAACCTTTGTTTTCCCAAAAAAATAATTTTTTAATTGTTTTTTAGTCGTCAAAAACATTTCAAACTAATTTTCCCAATTTGATTAAGATCAACTATGCTGGCTCGAAGGATAATCACTAAAATGTTCTATACCTATTGAAAAATTGTTAGCATGGAATTGTTCGTGATGATTCCAACGACAATTCACCAATTGGTTTGTTAACAAAGTCGTATTGGTAAAATAAGCAGAATTACATGCCATAGAGATATGTGCCCAGGAGTGCATCGAAAGAAATACCCTAATGGCAGATATCTATATTTATTAGTTAGCCAAGCAGCACTTAAAGCTCTGAAATCATACACTTATGAGATACATACATCCCTGAGACAACTGGCAGCAAACAATCAGGTTACTCTGATGAGGGTTCCAGGTCACAAGTGAGTTAAAGGCAACGAGAAAGCAGACAGCCTTGTCAAAGAAGGGGCAAATACACAATTTTCCGGACCAGAACGCTTCTGTGGACTCTCCAAAGTTCACTTGACAGAAGATGTTTGACGCTGGGAAACAGATGAAATAAAACCTCACTGGCATTTTTTTTTTTTTATGTTCTGGTTCCCACGAAAAGGGATATCCTGTAATGTTCAGAGAACATCGTGGGAACCAAGGGAAAGAAGGTAGGAGTTGGTGTTCTTCTTAAATTTCTGGAGGTTGTATGCCTCGGGGAACACCTCCCTAGGCAATGAGTTCCAAAGCCTCGCAATTCGTTGGATGAATGAGTCTTTGGAAAGTGATGTTCTGCAGGTCTCCAAAGTGACCACGAAGGGGTGTGAAGACTGAACTTGACGGGTTAATTTTGAAGAGACTGCCAAATGAGGAACGATTGTTGATATTTCAGAAGAGCATCGCCCATGAAAATATCTATAAAATAGAGACAAATCGCCAACTTTTCTACGGTGTTCCAGACAAGTGAGCGAGTTTGTAAGCGAGGCATCACCGACGAGACGAATTGCCCTTTTTTGGACAGAATCCAGTAGCTTCAGGATATGTTTAGGTGCTGCACTCCAAATATGGGAACAGTATTCCAGTACAGGTCGGATCTGTGCCTTATAGATCATAAGCAGCTGATTGGAGGTGAAATAGCTCTTCGCACGAAACAAAAAACCAAGTTTTTGGGATGCACTTTTGGCAATGGACCTCACGTGATTTTCTCAGGAAAGGTTATTGCTGATAGTAATACCAAGCATCGATATGGATGACTTCAGTGGTATGGTTACTCCTGACAAAGTTATGTTAGGCACAGTGAGATCGGCTTTTCTAGAGAAAAGACATGCTTGTGTTTTGTTTGCATTGAATTCTATCAAGTTATTGGATCCCCATTCCAGAATTGTTGCTAAGTCCATATTTATATTGTTAACATTTCTTCCTCGTTCATTTCTGGTTTCACGGGCTGATATAGGGGCCCTGGAAGAGAAAGCGGTATGGAGGGTACTATCATCGGCAAATCTGTGTACGGGACATGAAGTTGCTTTTAATAGGTCGTTGATGTGAAGTAAAAATAGTGTTGGTGCTAGAATGGATCCTTGCGGAACACCAGCATTTATGAGTAGAGTGTCAGATGAAACTCCATCGACCACTACATGGAGAGACCTGTTTGAGAGAAAACGAGCAAGCAGAGAACACAGCTGAGGGGGCAAGCCATAACATGGAAGCTTGGCGAGGAGTCCCCGGTGCCAAACTCGATCGAACGCCTTGGAGATATCTAATGCCACAGCTAAAGTTTCTCCATACTTTTCAATAGATAGCTGCCATATATGTGAGACGTATGCGAGCAGATCACCAGTTGATCTCTGATGGCGGAAGCCATATTGCCTATCATTGATAATTCCTGAGTCTTCCAGATATTTCATGAGCTCGATGTTGATGGCTTTTTCCATGACCTTTGAAATAATAGATAGCAGTGCGATAGGTCTGTAGTTGCTAGGTAGGGTCTTTTTGCCTTTTTTAGGGACTGGCTGTACTCTTGCAATTTTCCAATTGGACGGAAATATTCCCAAATGGCATAAAGTGCCAGGACAAAGACAAGCAAAAAGGATAGTAAGCCTTTCGTCAAGAAAAGCTAAACAGCTTCTCGGGTTGGACAAGAAGACTTGAAACTGGTGACGGCACTCCTCACTGGACACTGCCCTCTGAGGTATCACCCGAAAAAAAAAGGCAAAACAGAGAGTGATAGTTGCCGCTACTGCGAGAACTTCGCTGAAACTGCAGAACATTTGCTTTGCGGATGCCCAGCGCTTTTCTGCAAGAGGCTCAAATTTCTGGAAGGGGCCTTCTTAAAGCCCTCCTATGTCAGGAACTTAGCTCCCAGAACACTGATTAACTTTGTCCGAAGTTTTGGAATCCCGTCATCGAATGATTAAGGTTTATGCACAAAAGATCTGATAGGCCAAAGTGCTTGAGAGGCAGCATAGCCTTCACGACTCCCCCTACAATCTACAATCCAAAGACAATTCACCAATTGTTTGTTAACAAAGTCTTATTGGTAAAATAAACGGCAATATTTTTCATTTTATTTTTCCTATTTCGTCTCACTGCGATAATCCGTGTTTGTATTTTTTTTAATTAAAGACTACAGTCTACAGTTTTAAGATTATTTCACAGTTGCAGCCGGTCAGTCTGCTGCAAGTGAATGCTAATTAAAGCAATTTTTTAGCTCTTTTTTGTTAGATGAAGTCCTTATAATTCGTTACGTTGATGTGTCAAAAAAAATATTTACCCTGCCGTTGAAGGAAAAATAATTTTAATATTATCGTGCAATAAATATCTGGATATAAAAAAGTGCATCGCCATCGGGGGTTCGCTGTGAAAATATGTGTGCTGGGGGAGCTTCGGAAAGTAATCGAAAAGATTCGAGAAAATCAGAAGTGGGATTCGAGGCGAGATATGTTGAGCTGCGTAGAGTGAATTTGCGGTCCACAATGAGTCAAACACACGTGCATGGGCGGACACGTGCCAGAGAGTGGGTGGCCAATATTGAAAATTGCATAATTTGAATCATCAAGCGCCCGTATTCAATCCCGAAATGAGGGATTAGAGATTCATTAGACAGTAGTTGTTGGGGGATGGGACTTTGATTTAGAAATGAGCGGGAAGGTCTTCCATTCGAGATATTTCGACTTAATCCTGTGATTTCAGGATAACGAAAAAGATGATCTTTTTTTTATATTAACTTTAATTAAAACACCCGGTTTAATAATCCCTTTCTTATTTATCCAAGTATTTCCAAAATTGATAAATCAAATAAATAAAAAAAATTTTATAATACGAGTTAAATTTTTAAAGTATTTGTTTAAAATTTATTTATGTAGTGCCTGCATACGCTTCGTATAAGGAATAATGTTTCATTGAAACACTAATTCAATAATTCAATAACTAAACTAGTTTTGTTAATCGCATACAATTTCGATATTCTTCTGGATCTTCTTTCGCCAGTTCAACCAATAAAGTAAAAGATTCACCGTGTGTTTCTCTACGTGGTATCATTCATTGTCGAACTCAACAACGTTTTTCTTTGTTAACTTCTGATTAAATTCCTGATAATTCTTTACATATATTTTAACTAGAATTATTACTAAAACATATTAAAATGTAGGTAGACACTCACTTAAATAAAATCAAAAATAATTTAGTTACTGGTTTAGTACTTGCTCCAGCTACTGGAATCGTGTGAATCTGCCTTAATGGCTGCGGCCTGTGGAAACAACAATTGTTCGAAGAGTTTTATTAATTTACTTATTAGCATTTTTGCATCAAGAAGTGATCGGTCCTATCTCCGATGCTGGTTCCGCCCCACCTAAAAGTCTAGCTTTTTCTTTCGTGAGTCTTTAGATCAAGAATAAGTTCTCTTTGTCAAATAAATCCGGTTGCGGACCAGCAGTGATTAAGAAGTTTCTAGTTTACAGGCCGATGTTAATCTACCCGGTTTTATCGAGATCCAGCGGCCCTCTGTAGGCAACGGGGTAAAAACTGTCGGCCGAAATCATAAATCACCCGTTCCGAGGACGACGGTTTCGGGCCGTTGCCGTTGCCGCTCCTTTTTACTTCTGATCGCTAATTAAGGATACAGAATGTGACCTTTCTTGTTTTACAACGTAAAAAGTAGTGTTTGACGTGTTTGTCGCGCGAATTACCATTATGACAGGTTCGCAAACGACCCCTGTCGACTTTCGGAAAGAATTAACCATTATTTTTCATTGTGATTTAATAAATAAAATGTCGAAAAAAACGCGTGACTTTTTTGGACATGTTGTATACGTTGTTTACTAAATTGACCAAAAAAAAAAAGATAAAAAAATGTTTAAATTCAATTACTTATCTATCAACAACACTTGTTTATTTATTAATTAGGGCTTCCTATAGGTACGTAACTTTTGTTTATTGGTAGTTAAGTTTTTAGTTAGGTTAGATGATGTACCTATAAATCGCTGACTAGAATTCAGTAATATCTAAACATTATATCGTATCATTTTTTGTAAATATCTTTGATGTACAGATACACTTCTGTTTTCGGCATTTGCATACATACTTACATATAGTCACGTCTTTTTCCCGTATGAGTAGGCAGAGACCACTTCCTTCCACTTCCGCTATGGTTCTTATATACATCTTTTGCTTCCTCTACTTTCATCAGTGCTCTCGTACATGCTCATCGCCGGTTGTTGGTACTCTTGACCGGGCCTTTCTTCAAAACAATGTTGATCTGATCGAGATATGTTCGCCGAGGTCGACCTTTACCGATTTGTCCATCCACACTCGCCTTATAAATTTGTTTCGTCAATCTTCCTTCACCCATCCTTTCTACGTGTCAAAACCATCTAAGCTAGGATATATAAATCAACAATAAGACCGATTATGACGTAAACAGCGGAAACAAGAGCAGATACGGCGAAAACACAAAGATTACTGGAAACAGCAGAAATGAAAGTCTTACGAAAAATAGCAAACAAAACTTTAAGAGACAGAGTAAGAAGTGAGGAAAAACGAGCGAGATGTGATATAGATGAAATAAACAGGTGGACCAAAAGAAGAAAAATAGAATGGAATCAACACAGAAAAAATGACAGAAAATAGAACAGTACGAATAGCAAAAGATAAATCGCCAAATGGTAGAAGAACGATGGGACGACCGAGGAAAATATGGTCAGACAACATCAATTGAGGCTAAACACCAAAGTAAAACAGGCATGAGCCTATTAATTAAGTAGGAAAAGAAGAAAACCATCTAAGCATTCCTTTATCTATCTTTGTAACCACATCTTCTTTTACACCACAGCGTTCTCTTATCTCACTATTCTTTGCTTTATCCAACCTAGTCACTCCGGCTATACTTCTCTCTCAGACTACTCATCTCCGCAGCATTAATCCTATTTTCATGCTTCTTCTGCCAAACCCAACATTCACTACCATACATAAGTGTAGAAACTAACACACCTCTATGCACAGCCAGACGTGCTTTTTTTTAAACTTTCTGGCTGCTCATTAAGCTATGCAGTGCCCCATTCATTTGTTTTCCTGCCAACACCCTTCGCTCAATGTCAATGTCATACTTTTCATCTCAATTTTAACCCTAAGTATACAAATTCATTTACTGGTTCCACTCTTTCTCCCTTAATCAGAACTTCACAGTTTGTCATGTTTTCTTTTCTTTTAATAACTATTACTTTCGTGTTGCTTACATTTATTTTCATCCCTTTGATTTTTAGGGCATCATGCATAACATTAACCATCACCTGTAACTCCTCTTCAGATGACGCTAATATGACTTGATCATCGGTGTAAAGAAGGCATTTGACGATCAAATCATTCATTTTCAATCCATACGCATTCTCTTTCAAATCTTTTAAACAATCGTCTATGTATAAGTTAAACAGCAATGGCGGAGCCACACATCCCTGTCTAACACCCTTTTTGATGTTAAACCATTCCGTGTAAGCTCCGTTTATCCTGACACAAGCAGCAGAATCCTTGTAAAGTGATTTCAGTGCTCGTATTAAATTACCGTTCACCCCATACATAGACAATGTCGACCAGAATTCACTCCTCACCACTCTGTCATAGGCCTTTTCCAAATCTATAAAACCGCAATAGACCTTTTGACTTATAGACAAGAATTTTTCGACTATACCTCGTAATGAAAAGACCTGATCCATACATGTACCTCTTCTAAATCCTTTTTTTTTTTTTATGTTCTGGTTCCCACGAAAAGGGATATCCTGTAATGTTCAGAGAACATCGTGGGAACCAAGGGAAAGAAGGTAGGAGTTGGTGTTCTTCTTAAATTTCTGGAGGTTGTATGCCTCGGGGAACACCTCCCTAGGCAATGAGTTCCAAAGCCTCGCAATTCGTTGGATGAATGAGTCTTTGGAAAGTGATGTTCTGCAGGTCTCCAAAGTGACCACGAAGGGGTGTGAAGACTGAACTTGACGGGTTAATTTTGAAGAGACTGCCAAATGAGGAACGATTGTTGATATTTCAGAAGAGCATCGCCCATGAAAATATCTATAAAATAGAGACAAATCGCCAACTTTTCTACGGTGTTCCAGACAAGTGAGCGAGTTTGTAAGCGAGGCATCACCGACG
Organism: Agelastica alni; assembly: GCA_950111635.1. Taxonomy (NCBI): domain Eukaryota; kingdom Metazoa; phylum Arthropoda; class Insecta; order Coleoptera; family Chrysomelidae; genus Agelastica; species Agelastica alni. Next base: position 40,390,065 of record OX467709.1, read on the forward strand.
AGACGAATTGCCCTTTTTTGGACAGAATCCAGTAGCTTCAGGATATGTTTAGGTGCTGCACTCCAAATATGGGAACAGTATTCCAGTACAGGTCGGATCTGTGCCTTAAAGATCATAAGCAGCTGACTGGAGGTGAAATAGCTCTTGGCACGAAACAAAAAACCAAGTTTTTGGGATGCACTTTTGGCAATGGACCTCACGTGATTTTCTCAGGAAAGGTTATTGCTGATAGTAATACCAAGCATCGATATGGATGACTTCAGTGGTATGGTTACTCCTGACACTTACTCCTTACTCCTACCCACTTACTCCTACTTGCACATCCCATATCATCTTTTGAGTTTCAGTCGTCACTCTTTTAATCAATATCTTTGCATAAAGTTTGCCGACTACGGTGAGTATTCTAATACCTAGGTAATTCTTAAAGTTCTTTTCGCTTGTAAAGCAGCACGATAAAGGCCTTGCACCAGTCGTCTGGTACGCTACCACTCCTCCAACAAAGGTTAAAAAGGCGGCACAGCAGACTAGCTACCACGTTTTGTCCAGCCTTCAGCATTTCAACTGTTATCCTGTCGTATCCAGCAGCTTTACCTAATTTCATACTGTTTAACGCTTTTACAATTTTTGTCGTACTAATTTCACTTTTATTGCAACTTTCACTTTTGTCTCCGAATGGGGTCTGTACTTGTGTATCCTCTTTCTCAAATAAACTTTCAAAGTATTCCTTCCATCTCTTTAATACGCATTCCTCTTTTAAAAAAGTTTTTTTATTTTTGTGTCTTTTTCGTGTTTAATCAAAGGTTAGCGATCACATCAGCAAAAAACTCTCGATCTGTAGCAGCTCTAATAAGGTTTTCAAAGTTTAAACCGGTTCAGTTCCTAATATTCCGCATCCATGATGGTTTTTTTTGCCAATTCCACGTTTACCATCCATTTTTTTTTAATTATAAGCTACAGGAGGTAATATTTTTCATTTCTTAAAATGTGGCCAAGGTAAGCCGTCTTTCGCGTCATTATTATGTGGAGCAATTCTCGATCTTTATGTACCCATCAAAAACTTCCTCATTGGTTGAATGTGATGTCCATAAAACTTTTAGAATTCTTCGGTATATCCACATTTTAAATGCTTCTATACGGTTCATACTGGTAGTTTGATTGACTTTAGATTGTTTGTTACTTCTAAAACTGTATCTTTGAATTTGTTCGAAGTGTTCTCTATGTCGGTTATGCTATTATTATTATCTATGCTGGTTCTTAAGATTTCAAGTTGTCTGTTTAATCGTTCAGATGTGGTTGTTTTAACAGTAAAAAAAGTTAAAAACATTATCTTTGTTGCATAAAATACAAACGGGGTAAATATTAACATGCTTACCTCATGTGCTTTGTTAATACTTGCTCCTGAGGGAGATTTTTCACACATTTTTATTTTTAAGAGTAAAATGTAAACAAAATAAGTTACAATTTAAAAACCGCCGAATGAAAAATGTTTATTTAACTGACTAAATTTACGCCTTACAAACAACTATGTTCCGCGGCATGCGACTGACTGGTCGCAACGTGGTCATTGAGTAATGCCAATAACCATACGTACTTGTTCATGTTTAGTTTGGCGGCTATTGGCCTGTTAATACGTAGGTACCCCCCCGTTAATACAAGCACCTAGCTCCCCTTTGGGCTTCCCCTATCGGCGTAGTTAGAAAAATTAATAAATTATGTACCAGTTTTTATGCAAAGAAAAATCACCAAAATCAGTCCAGTAGTTTTTGCGTGATAGTCACGTGTAGATAAATATCCAAAAATCTTCAATGTATGGGCACACTTCTGCTAATAATACTAAATCTCGACAATGGCACTCAGACAAAGTCCATTAAGTCTCCACGTTATAACAAATAGCGATCTACTTTAACTTTTTTTTTCCGGAATAGGAGCTGGTCGTCGATTGGTAACTGTCTTAGTTGCTTGGGCTTAAAAAAAGCTGAGCCTAACAAAGTCAGCCTTAGTTTGGAATACGCCGGGCATTGGCCAAGGATGTAAAGGCTGGTTTCCTCGTCTCTACACAATTCACAATTCGGGGTGTTGGCCAGCTCCAGATTGTACATGTGGTATCCAAGGGTACCATGACCCGTCAGATTGTGCACTGCCATTTCGGTTAAAGTTTTGTAAAAGAAAAGATAGATAGAATATTTGTGAACTTTAGCAGAATTGTCGATAAACGTATGCGAATAGTGTGTATAATATCAGAAGTGGTATTTTATGTCAAAATGAAAATTTTCACTCAATTTAATCAACAACCCCGAAAAAAAATCCTCGTGACGTTAGATGAAAGCAGCGGCGACCGCCGGCGTCCCTCTGAAATGAATCAATGGCGAATAACGACGTCGTCGGCGTCGGGCGTCAAGTTCGACATTCTCTTGCGGATGCATTAGACGGACTTCCGGTAGCGCACGGCCTCCGATGGAGTGGAACACAGCTCTCATGCATATACATACGTGCACTTCCGCATCTGATGTATATGTTGGTGCATACACTAATAAAAACGAATTTTAAACATCAAAGCCGTTTTGCCTCTTACAAAGAGTGTTCTTTATACCAGCATTCGAATTACAACATCAGTAGTTTGGAAAATTACTCGGCGTAAGTGTCGGGAGTTCGTCGTTTTATTTTAATTGCCAAGTTAATGCGAAATTTTCAAAGGATATTTACTTTATTTATTAAAAAAGAATTAATTAATTTATTGAAATCAGTATTTTATGAAAAAAAAAAATTTTGCTAGAAACAAACGCTCTATGAATTTTATTTAAAAAAAAAATTGGTAGGAAATTTGAATTTTTGGAATCGAAGGGAATGGCGGAAATTGGGATTTTTAGAATTTAAAAAGCTTGTGGATTACAAGCTGTTACATTGGAGTAAAAGAATTTCTATGGAGATAAAACTCGGGTTTATAAAATGTGGTATTTTAAACAAATGAACTTTTCCGAAATTTTTGTAATCTTGGCTTTCAAGCAACAGGGTTTTACAAAAAAAGTAATAAAGGAGGAACAAACCTATCCAAAACGAAAAAGTCAGTTTTATGTGTGTATGTTAAAGTTAGCTTCCGAACATGATGAACGTAATACGTCATAGGATGATACATACACACGTACATACGAGAATATATGTACGTATGCAACCGAGTGGAAGGAGGGGACCCTACTATTCATGCAGTTGCCCGTTCGTCCTGTTTCTCCACGTCCGACGAAGCTTACTTGATTTTCCTGCTTGCCGATGACAACGGGATTCGAACGGATGGACTTGGCCTACTGTGACGTCGTTCAAGGACACACTATAAAATGTTTGGACGAATATACAAAGAATGATAGTAACCTGGCGTGTTTATCCTCTCCATGCTGTGTTTTTAATTTTCAGCAGCACTTGAAAACTATGTATGACATAAATCACGACAAAGCCTCAATCTAGATCTTTGTATTTTTATGCTACAGATACACTATATTTTGAATACCCATCTAAGCAACCAGCACAGGAATAATAAAAATAACGAGGAGATAAATTATGAACAGTTGCATAATAATCTTGAAGGTCATCCAACAATCAGCACAGATAAATAGATAATTACAAATTACATGATTTTCGTCAAAGTTATCTACAAGGTTTTGTCCAATGGCATACTCTTTCAACAGGTTTTACGAATGATCCGAATCGATTGTAGCAATTCTGTTAGTTATTAAAAAATTTGGATTATATTCACATTTGGAATGCTGAATCTGATTTTTATCTGTGAAGCTCCTGAAAAGAGCAGTAAACTCTGGGTTGCAGACAGACCGTAGAGATATTGGTAATAGGTAAGAAGGTCATACTTGTCTGGGTTTCTAATCACTCGGGGATTAAAGGCAATGAGAGAGGGCTGAGAGGGCTGATAAGTTGACAAAAGCTGGCTCGGAGACTAATTTCGTGGGCTCAGAGCCAGCCTTACGGATTCCTTTCTATCTAGGCACAAGGGCAACTTGGGGCTGGCTCAGGGATCAGAACCTAATGTACTGGAAACAGAAACCGGAGATCAGTGCAGACATGCATGTGGCCTCACGGGAAGTCTCCCTATCACATGCACAATCTGGGGCTGGCCAACAGACCTTATTGTGGAATGTGTGGAGAGAAGAAAACCAGCCTCAATATTATTAACTGCTCAACATCGTCTTTGCATGGATTCTACATAACGGGCATTTAAGCGGGTAATTATGGCTTGAGATTGGCCAAATAGTCGCGGTACATCTAATTGTCGAATGACATTTTACAACATGTCAATGTCTCTCAACATTTATTCGCAGTTTAAATGGTGTCCATCCATACTCACTTAAAACATTGATATGATTTACTTCGAACTAAAATCAGTACTAACCATGTTCTTCAGTGATCAAATATAAAACAATAACAAAAACATGTTTTTTATAAGATAGATATAAATTAATATTCTTAAATTATTATTTGCATGTTTGTGGTACAGAGTTAAATTTATAATAAATAATATTTAATGTATTGTTTGTTTTAAAGGGAGACATGTAAAGAGCCGATATTCTTTGCAATAGGCGGATTTTCTTTGTACACCATATTTTTTGTTATGCGCCTTCAGAAAATGCTCGCCCAAAACTGGCTTTTGTGTCTTCTCTGGAGATATCTTGGATTTGATTTAAATTTAAACACAAATTTAAATACATATTTATTTAATGCATTTTATAAAATTCATCTATCGTTTCAGTACTTTTTTTAATGTACCAATAATTTGATTTTTGACTCATCTCATTAAATATTTTCCCGGAGAATGTACCGTAAATTTTCTTCTCCACATTTTTTCCGTCAACATATTCATGGGAAATTACATTGGATGGTTTGTAACGCACGTGTAGACTTTATCCTAGTTAATATCAATATCCGACGTTAACATGGTAAACCATCCAGATCTAGATCAGTCACATTTTCACTTCCCAATCTTCGAATACACCGCATCATAACGCCAACGTTCCCAATTTTGTTACTCGACATCTACTTTAACTGGGTAACGCTTTTTCAACGATTTATACAGAAATTTTTACACGAGGCCGGGGTAACGTAAGGAACCGAGCTTTATTTTTGGAAATTTTACACGTATGTTGTTAGTGGGGATATTATTGTATGATCCATGTGATGAGAATATTCATCTTTTATGTAAATTCGATTTTTTTAACACGCTTATATTAGTTTTACCTGTATGTTTGCTTATATGTTTTTTGTATGTTTGTTTGTAGACTCTTTGGCCTCGATACTGCCCTACTTTAAGCAATCAGATTTAATTTAAACTTTTAAAAACGTGTCAAAGACCGACAACAATGCAATAATTCGATCAAAGTATCCGATTATCCTGATTACTTTCGCCAGGATTCATAAATTTATTTAGGGATCCTTTTCATGAGAGTAAGAGAAAAAGAACTAGTGCGTGAACTACGCATGCGTACAGAACAAATATTAACACAGTTCATCGCATCGGTGGTTTAGTGGTAGAATGCTCGCCTGCCACGCTGGCGGCCCATGTTCGATTTCCGTCCGATGCATTCTTTTTATGCATTTACCATTTAATACATAATTTTTGTAGTGAGTAAAACAAATCAAACTAAAAAGCGAAAAATAAATTACAATTTAAAAAAACACGCTTTTAAAGTTAAACTAAAAAGTAAAAAATAATTCTTAACATAGGAATAAAACTACTGACGAGTAAATGAATGTCAATGTTCTAAAAGCGTGGGGTGCTTTGTATGACATTTTTAAACTAACTCTGCGTTTCGGAATGAAAGCTCCACACGCTTTTAGAACAGTGACATTAATTTTCTCGTCAGTAATTTTATTTCTATGTTAAGAATTATTTTTTACTTTTTAGTTTGATTAACTCTAAAAGCGTGTTTTTTAGTTATTTTAATCTATAATTTATTATTTCTTAGGAGTAAACGTCCTAAATACTCATAAGGAAGTATAAGGAGTTAGACCAACAATGATACAATACTTCTGGAAGAATTACAACCTAAAGACATATTAAAAATAAAGTTTAGAATTTGGACAGAGATTCTTACAGCTAAGAAAGTAACCTATAAAAGCGTTGATAAAAGATAAAGAAAAAATGGATCATCAGTTCATACTCTATTAAAATGCAATGCAATTAAAGTCCAGTTCTGACCTACTTTTGCCAATATTAGTGATACATTACTTGCAATGGATCCTACTACTCTAAAGGAATGTCTATAAAGGCGCACTGCACCTTGCACCGCTCATAGCATTGTACTGTAGTGTGGACTCTGCCTCGTACAAAGCTTTACCGTTGAGCAACAAAAACAAAATCTCTGGTTATTAATATTTCTTTATCCATCATACACAAAGTGCGATATGCGATGGTCAAAAAATACTAAGCTTGATTTCGGAGTAAGATGCTCTGTTACCAGACTAGGTGTGTGGCGAGGGTCGGTGCGTCGTTATGGCCAAGCGCATTTAGGTACCTTTATAATAACATTTGCTTTGCACACGGATGGTACAATACTAAGTGCGATGTGTCGATATGGCCACCGACTTAGACATAATGCTTTCCTCCTTTACGAAGGATTTACAGTGTAACAGCTTTTTTTGGTGCACATCAGTTTCTAGAGTTGGTGATCATCTTTTACAGGGCTGCTACGGAATGGAATAAGCTTCCAAAATCAGTTTTCCCAGAGAACTATGACCTGCAACTTTTTAAAAAGCGTGTCCACAATCATCTCCTTTCTATAATCCCTTTCCCTTCTAATAGTCGCAGTGCGGGCCGTCCGCGGCCCACACGATGGGTCTACCCTTTTTGCGACTATTTTCATAAAAAAAAAGCAATATTTGTTAGATACGTCATTGACAAAATGTCCTTTTTTGTGTAAAAATGTAACAATAAAAAATTACTTATCTTCTCTTCTATGGTCTGAATACTTCTACAGAAGAAGTAACAGTACAAAACTAAAGAATTTTTTAAAAGTAACTGACATTAAGCTATTTTATTATTGGAATAGTTCTGAAAGGACTTCGACCTAAATTTATATTAAAAATAAAATTTTAATTTTGATAGAAATTCTTACAGATAGAGGAGATACGTATAGAAGCATGAAATAGAAGAGATAGAAAAAATAAATGATCAGTAAATACTCCTTAAAAATGCATTGCTTTACTAAATAAAAATCATGTTCCTACCTGCTTTTGACAATGTAAGTGATATTCAGTAATGATCCCTAGTCCTTTAAGAGAGGACGTTTTTATTATTTTTTGTTCTGAATATGTTTGGATCAGTACGATAACAAGTGCTGCTTCATAGGATGAGAACTTGTATTAAAAAAAGGCATAATCTTTGTGAATAGTTGTTTAAAAGTGGCCTAAAAAGTTGTTAGTAATCGCCGAATAAAATAAAAGAGTGGGTGTTTTAAAATGTTTAATTTAATGTCATCTAATTAAATGTGTATAAAAACCGTTACCCTGTCGGGGTAATTTTTTTCGGGGTCCGATGTTAATCTAGTGCCTCTGATAATGTGGGGCGAATCATCCCATTCGGTCGACTGCAGTGTCGTCGGCAATATGGGAATCGCCGACGACGACAGCAGTAACAGTGGGACTCCCGGGGGAGATAGAGTACGATAAGGGGTTGTGAACACCCCTGCTAATCTTGCAATGATTGCATACGCAATATTAGATAACACTTCGTTGGAAATGGGCTGCGATGCTATCCGAACTCTTGGACGGGACTAGCGACATTAACGTGTACCAGGAATACTTTAAAATTTCGATTTTTTTTAACAAAAATGATTTTAATTAACCATCACTGGATTACGCCTCAATCAAAACCGATCCACAATATAACCCCTGATGGAGTGTAAGTCAGTTGACACTGGCAGTCTTAGGTTAGGTTGTTTGTTGTTATTTGCAAACAATGAGTAGAAAGTTAACTACAGAACAGCATGTATTTGTCTTGTAAACATGGTGGAAACATGACCTTAATTACAGTGCTGTTTGTAATTTGTTTGCGAAACGTTTACCAAACATTCAACCCTCATCTCGACAAGGTACTTGCAAATTAAATTTAATATTTGAAGAGACTGGGTCAGTAGCGAAGATTCCTAGTTTAGGTGGGCCAAAGTCTATTACTAATAGTATTATTTTTGTCGCGCATAATTTTGTGCAATCACCGACTTAATATAAATCTACAAAGGATTCAGAAAAGTCTGCAATTGAGACCATATACATAGGCCTACTTTACTTCAAGGCCTTATTTTTTTAACGGTACTGCCAATTCTGTAAAGTACCGAGATGTGCTTCAAGAAATGTTTTTAGAACTGGAAAAAGTCCACTTTATAAACGTCTGCAACCTGTTAAAAAAAAGTTGACTTGAAGCACTTCAACATTATAAAGTTGCTATGAGAGACTTTCTAAATGAAAACTTTGAAGAATGTATTCGGAGAAATAATACTGATAAGTGGATTGGGGAAAGGAATAGGTACTATTGAATGGCCTTCCCAGTTATCACACCCATGAATATTGCAATTCTAAAAAATAAGGTTTATTACGTAAACATTTGTGATGTTGAGCAGTTGAAGACACAAATCCAATTAAAATTTAGTAATCTACAGTCGCGAAATATTTGCAACAAAATTTATAAATCAGTATTGAAATGCAATATTTGCTAGAACAGCATGGAAAAATACTCCATCATCTTTTATAGATTCATTGAACTGTACTAGTATTTGTGTGTTCATAATGAAATTGTTGATAGTAAATAGCTACCGGGTGTAAAACGATGACATCCTTTTTTGATAATTTTCTGTTAAATAGGGTCTTGCAAATCTCAATGTGCGGCTCTCTCAGTAAATCAAAACTCCTAAGTAACGGTCTCACCCAGGGGTCGGTGCTTGCGTCTCTATTGATTAACCTCTATGTCGCTGACCTACCAACTACTACATCTAGAAGATTTATGTATGCAGATGACATCGCCCTCGCAAGCCAGCACACCAGCATGACTGCCCTTGAACAAACTCTTTCCCAAGATCTAGAACTGCTGGCTGAATATTTTGAGAAATGGCGACTAACCCCAAGCTTACTTAAAACCCCCCTACAGCTACCCTTGAAAGGTGCTATACTCCCATACAACTCCCACCCAAAATATTTGGGCGTAACACTTGATCGTACCCTCTCTTACAAAAAACATCTGTTAAACTTGGCTGCATAATTGAAATCCCGAAACAGCATTCTTTACAAACTAGCTGGAACAACTTGGGGGGCTGATGCGGAGACACTCCGCACCACCACACCAAGCTTGGTCTACTCAACGACTGAATAATGTTGGTCGGTCTGGCTAAACAGCTCCCACGTGCAAAAAGTAGATATATTTCTGAACCAGACGATGCGAATGATTTCTTGTGCTATTAAAACCACCCGACTCTACTGACTACCTGTGCTCGGCAACATTAAAACGCCCAAAATACGTAGAGTTGAAAAATATATCAAACAATCCTATCCCTATCCTTTGGGACCTGATTGAATTTAAGAGGCTCAAATCCAGAAATCCCCCTGTGAAGTCTGCGCAGCAACATCTGAGCCTAAACAACAACGGCGCTGAAACCTGGCAAACGGACTGGCAAAATCAGGTGAATCCTAGATGATGCACTCTGCTTAAAACCGCCAACCACCCGGAGGGCTTTCACCTTCCAAAGGAAAACATGGCTAGCGTTAAACAGAATACGGACAGGCCATGGACGCTGTGGTGCTTCGCTGTATAGATGAGGCATGAGAACAGACCCTGGGTTCGACTGCGATGCTGAAGAACAAACCATCCACCACATTATCTATGAATGTCCTCTAGGGCGTTCGCCGGCACTGAGGATGACTTCCTGAGGCCGACCCCACGAGCTGAGAAATGGCTACAGAATTTGAACGTGGAACTGTGACGGAGGAGGCTTTCTAGGCTTTCTTCTACATGTTTTATATTTTTATACAATTCTGTTTTCCATGTGCAATCTGTATATACATTTGTGTTATGAGCTGGGTCAATGTTCTGATTTACAATAATTGTTTGTGATATGTGTTTTAGTATTGTATAGGTGATAATCTGATTTAGTGTTACATTTTTCATATTTTTTGTGTCATGCCATAAGCTAAATAAATAACCACCCTCTATATTTGTTATATCAAATCAATTTAAACTTAAATATTAATTAAAAATTTAAATTTCTTACTCAATTCTATACGCCCATTTTAAATACTAATAATTTTACATTTTTGTAATCTGGAATCGATATATAATATTATCCTGCCTGAACGTCAATAAAGTGGACCATATTTTTAAAAATATTTATGGATCATAAATTATAGAATGTATGTAAATTGTTTTGTTTTTATTGCATGCGAAATATTTTGCATTAAAAAAGTAACTTATCGCATTTATGGAGTGGTGTATACGTTTAAGATGGCCCTCGTAAAATTTTGAATCTGCATAAGGTCCTGTCAGGATACACCGGTCGGTTAATGGCTCTGTTAACGCGGCGTTAGTATTCTTTGGGGAAAAATACCTATTTAAAGGGTGGTGGTGGTGTGTCTGCTATCATCGGCTTTATTTAAAATGCCGTGTACCGAATTAACATAATGAATGAAGCTATGTCAAAAAATAAATAAACAAGGAGTTTTTAATTAAAGACCTAGTTATTTATACAAAAGGAATTGAAAATTATTTTTTTGCGATTGCAAAAAGAAATTTTTTTTTGGCACAACAATATATTCTTGAAAGTGGTTAATAAACAATAAACTTGCATTATATTTTAAATTTGCTGTATTGCTGTATTGCCGATATGTACACATACCTTGGTCATGAGATAAAAATCTCGAGAGACAATCAAACATGTGAATTAAGAAGAAGAATTACGCTCTCTTAGGCTGCATTTGGCAAAATGAGGGAAGTGTTTAAGAGCAATCTCCCAATGTGTCTGAAGCGAAAGGCCTATAATCAGTGCGTTCTACCGGTTATGACCTAAGGAGCCGAAACTTTGACTCTGACAGCCACATCCGCTAAGAAGCTTAGAGTAGCCCAGCGTAGGATGGAAAGATCGATGCTTGGTGAGTCACTCCGTGACCATATAAGAAATGAAGACCTAAGGGCGAGAACAGGAGTCACGGATGTTATCTATCAGGTGGCAAAACTCAAATGGAACTGGGCTGGACATGTGGCCCGCATGACAGATGGACGATGGACAAAAAGGCTGCTAGAGTGGAGACCAAGGGCTGACAAAAGAAACAGGGGAAGACCTCCCACGCGATGGACGGACGATATCAGAAGAATGACTACAAACTGGATGCAGAGCGCTCAAGACAGAAGACAGTGGGCAGAAATGAGGGAGGCCTATATCCTGCAGTGGATGCGACAGGCTGATTGATGATGATGATGACAGTTCTATCTATACTATTATCAAACAGAAGTGTATCTGTACTTTGAAAATATATACATAAAATGTTTAGATACGATGTTTAGGTCTCTCTGACTTCAATTCGCACATTTTTGGATTTTTTGCTTGTTTGTGTGCAAAAACTACTGGACCGAATTTAATGAAAAGCTTAAAATGGGTGCAAACTTGAAAATTGATATACATTTTATCTGGCTACGATGACGAGAGCCTGAGATATGAATAAAAAAGTATAAGTATAATAAGTATAAGTATAAGTAATACACTGCACTACATTGCACAATCTACTCTGTGCACTAAGCAATAAGTAGTAAATAGTCTATTAATCTATTATTCTATTAGTCACTAAGGTCAGTTAGGTACCATCAACTGACGGTTCTATAAGAATTATTGTTGTTATTGTTGTCGTCTCTTCAATCTACTTTCGGAAAGTGGTTGGTTGAGTAAATTGTTTATCAATTCGTTGTTGTGGTTAGTCAAGCAGTTTTTGTATCTTGTGGAATCAGTCTTTATTACGTCTTTGATTACTGGAGTGTTCGGATCATCATTAAGTGTCTAATTAGAGACATAATATAATATTACTTTTAATGCGAAGTATTTTGGATGGAAATGTTTGTAGTAGCTTCGTGTTTGTAGGTTTACTGCACTCTCGTAGTTCTAGTCCGCATGACAGAACTGGTATGACAGCAGTTTACTTTCAAATGATAACTGAGATCTTTTGTTATGTAGCCGGTGTATATTTTTTTAGTTTAGGAAGTAATTAAGTAATTTAGAAAGTAATTTATATTGATTGTACCCTCAGAAAACACAACCAAGCAGATCCTGGAATAAAGCAGGAACAACCTGCGAATTCTGACGGGACTGATTACAGGACATTGTCGTCGAAGATACCACCTCCGAAGGATAGGTCTGAACCAACAGACTGTCGGTTTTGCTGCGTGGAAGATGAAACAGCTGAACACATACTATGTTCATGCCCTTGCTAAGGAAGAATAAGGTTTAACATATTTGGTTACACGAACTTAGAACCTACCGATTTCAGGAAAATCTCATCTCATACAAACATGAAGTTTGCTAAAAGAACTGGATTGTGCGCTCAACTTTAACCTTTGCGGGTAAACCATAGATACTTCAAGGGTTGCAGTGTTGGGGCGGCCTTACTTCGCCCCACTCGGATGAAACCTAAATCCTAACTTAATTTGAACCGATTTGCTGGCATTAACGATTATTTTCTATCGATGAAGCCAGCTTTGTAATAGGTCAAAACGATTTTGTACTTTTTCTGAGGCTACAATATGATCGGTATCTACTGCCATGATTCCCGTGTCATCGGCAAAAGTTTTTTACAATTTTTACATTTTTTACAACCAAGTGTAACCAATATACAGTGCAACCCATTTTAAGTACATTCATAAAGTTGTTTAAATATTTATGGAATTATAGTAGTCAGCTATAATAGAATTCTTTAATCAAGGTCAAGGCTTGGACATAACGAAGGCAGAAGTTCAGTATGCGCTGTCAATTTCAAAAAATGGGAAAGCTAGTGGTCCTGATGACGTCTATATAGAAGTTCTAAAAATACTGCAAAACGAAGAATCACTGAACACGCTGGTAAAGCTATTCAATCTTATTTACCGAAACGGCAGTATACCTTCTGATTGGTTAAAATCTACTTTTGTCCCGCTCCCCAAAAACGCGAAGGCCAAGAACTGCGGTGATTATCGTCTTATTAGCCTGATGAGCCATGTGCTTAAACTCTTCTTGAAAATAATACACAAAAGAATATATGCGAAGTGCGAGACAATGATAGGGAACTCTCAGTTTGGTTTTCGCAATGGCTTTGGAACAAGGGAGGCACTATTTAGCATACAGGTTCTTATCCAAAGGTGCCGGGACATGTCGGTGACCGTTTACGCATGTTTCATCGATTACGAAAAAGCCTTTGATAAAGTAAAGCACGAAAAACTGATCAACATTCTTAAAGAAATAGGACTGGAACAACGAGACCTTAGAATAATAGCCAACATTTACTGGAACCAAAGTGCTCAAATAAGAATCGATAACACCGCGTCCGACGAGATCAAAATCCTGAGAGGCGTTCGTCAAGGATGCATTTTATCACCACTGTTATTTAATTTGTATTCCGACAGGATATTTCAAGAGGCGTTGGATGAATGTGACGAGGGGATATCTGTCAATGGGATTAATATCAACAATCTGAGGTATGCGGATGACACGGTTCTTGTTGCCGACTCACTGGAAGGACTGCAGGAGCTGGTAAGCCGCGTGACGGCTGCAAGCTCAGAGGCCGGACTTAGCCTGAACGTGAGAAAGACAAAGTGGCTAGCAGTTAGCAAATCAAACAACGTGGACGGACACCTGACAATTAACGGTCAACGAATTGAGCGAGTAGAAACTTTTAAATATCTTGGGTGTCAACTAAATGAGAAGTGGGACAGCATGCAGGAGATTCGTGCCAGAATAGGACAAGCTCGTGCTTCGTTCCTGAAAATGCGTAAAGTACTTTGCAGCAGAAATTTAAGCTTGCCTCTGCGCGTCCAAGTGCTTCGCTGTTACGTGTTTAGCATACTGTTTTATGGAATGGAAGCTTGGACTTTGACAGATGCGATGTGCAAAAAATTGGAGGCCTTTGAAATGTGGACGTACAGAAGGCTATTAAGAATCTCCTGGGTAGAAAGAGTGCGTAACACCGAGGTACTTCAACGCCTCGACAAGCAGCTGGAAGTTCTGTTTACACTAAAAAAGCGCAAACTGGAATATTTTGGTCACATCTTAAGAAATGACAAGTATCGACTTTTAAAGCTTATTATAGAAGGGAAGATCGAAGGACGAAGAGGCCCGGGTAGAAGAAAGATATCCTGGCTAAAAAACTTAAGACAATGGTATGGAGTGAGCACTACCACATTGTTCCGCCGAGCTGTAGACAAGGTTCAGATAGCGCTGATGATTGCCAACGTCCGAAGAGGACAGGGCACCTAAAGAAGAAGAAGCTATAATAGCTACATATCGACTATGTTTTATATATATATATATATATATATATATATATATATATATATATATATATATATATATATATATATATATATATATATATATGAATACATAGTCAATAGGTGCCACTTTTAAAACGCGCTATTGTTTGTTTTAGTGAAGTTAGTAGCAGTGGTATTATACGTCACATATCACTCCTAGAACCGAATACAGTGAATACATACAATATAAATATAAAGAGGAAAGTATCTCGACCGGCTTATTATTATTATAACGAATATTTATCGGGAAATCGGTCTATAAAAAAAGGTACTTCCACTCTTTTTTGCTACCCGAGCTTTCGCAAATTTTTATTTGCTTTTTCGAGAGCTACGAAGGAAAAATATGAACATTATTAAATTGTGTATAAATAATAATAGTATACATACTGTGCAATTTGAGGTTTTCTTTGGAAATTAAAACATATATTATTAGAAGTAGAAAGGAAATATTTTTTTAAATTATGACATGAAAATTTAATTGAAAAATAATTTAAAAAACAAATCGAACAAAAAATAATTTGAAATCAAAAATATCATTACATAAAAGTAATTGTATAACTTTGAAAAAAAAATCTATCTTGTGTCGTAACGGAACACGTCATTCATAATGATCACATCATAAATTATGATTGTGCCAAAATTTTACAGGTTGAAAATTTTTGTAATAAGACATTTTTTTGGAAATAGCTAAAATTAAATTACAATCCCATAATATAAACAAAAAGATCGATATTGTTAATTTAAGGAATATATAATAATACTCTCTTTTACCAAAAAAAGTCCATCCTAACACCTGAAACCTGATTCCTACTCCCATGTTTTTTAATTCGTAACAAACGTTCAGTGAAAATTAATTACGGATAATGGCTTGAAGAAACATCCTGCACATACGTTCGTGAACAAAAAACAAAGAGTTCAGAGACCCCTCGTCTAAAACGAAAAAAAACAATTTTTTAAACGACCATCATCAACAACAGCGTATTTCAATACCTCCTCGACACACCCCTTCAATTTCTTACCCTTACCCCTGCCCCTGGGACTGTCATTATCAACATCCTTATATTTCAAAGTCCACTCTCGTATGCCGTCGTTTTACACTGGGTCCAAACTTTAAAATAATGCCCGCCGACATTACCCGATACTTATCTTAACAACTACACTGTAAAAATAACACTCTAACAACTATTTATTTGTAGGGTTTTTTCGTCGAGACACAAACGTGACGCATTCGTTTAGATTCAACAATAACAAATTGATTTTCCTAAGATAGATGTTTAAAATTTTTTTTTCATTAAAAATTATAATTAATAATAATGGCTATTACTTACAAAAACAATATTTTCTAAAAATGGTAGTTAATCAATTTATTTAGATTAAAAATAATAATTATTATTAATTAAAAATAACCTCTGACAAAGAGCGTGAAAATAAAACAAATATTTTCTCTGACTGATATCAAAAAACAATTAATTGTATCTATTATTGTTTTAAATAGTATATTATCGATTTATCTTTATTAGAAATAATAATAATTATTATTAATTAAAATAAAAGGGTCCTCTATAAAAAGGGGCTATCACCGCAAAAAATTTATAAGATCATGGTAGAAGTATTGGGTGACTCTGCCCCTTCTTACCAGGTAATCCAGAACTGGTTACGAGATTTCAAACTGGACAGAGAGTCCTGTCAACATGCACCATTTGCAGGAGCCCCCAAAACTGTAGTGACCAAAGAAAATGTTAATTTAGTCCATGGCGTGGTATTAAATGACAGAAAAATTACAGTCAAGGCTATAGCAGAGACCCCTTCGTACCAGGTTATCAAAAACTGGTCACGAGATTTCAAACTGGGAAGATAGACCTGTCAACATGCACCAGGTGCAGCCCCAAAACTGTGGTGACCAATAAAAATGTTAATTTAGTCCAAGAAATGGTATTAAATGACAGAAGAATTACAGTCAAGGCTATAGCAGAGACATGTAGGTTTTCTGTAGGAAACGCTGAAAAAATTTTATATCATGAATTGGGTCTCAAAAAATTCTCTGCACGTTGGGTTCCTCGAATGCTGTTGTTATTTTTGTGGATTATTTACCGCGTGGGCTCACCACAACATTATGCGAATTTAATACCAAAAGTACGCGAAACGATGAAAGAAAAGAGAAGAGGAAAATTGAGTCGAGGTGTGCTCTTTCACCATGACAACGCTCCGGCCCACAAAAGTTGTGTTGCAATGGCTGCCATTCACAATGCGGGATTTGAAATTTTTTAACAACCCTCTTATTCTCCAGATTTGGCACCCATCGGCTAACATATATTCCCTAAATTAAAAGAACATCTTCGTGGAATAATGATAACGAAGTGATGTCGGCGGTAGATGAATGGCTGAAGACTCAAAGTTCTGACTTTTTTTTCAAAATGGTTTGAAACACTTTAACACCGATATACCAAGTGTATAAACGTTGCAGGTGACTATAATGAAAAATAAATTAGTTTCATTCTTCTCATGTGTTTGCTTCTATGTTAGGGACAGCGATTCGTGAGCTTTCCTCGTAAATTGTGCGTTTAATGATGAATAAATGTCGATAAAGTTGGTAAAAAACTGGCATTTGTGATGAATTGCACTGCAAAATAAATGCAAGCGACGACGTGTTTAAAGCATAGGTATTATGAGATTGTAAGTTAATGCGATACAAGAATACAAGAATAAAAAGTGGCATAAAGGAATTGCTATTCTTGTCTTCAGCTTGGACATACCAGTATTTTGAAGGAAATCTGCACAAAAAATATAAATAATGTGTAAGTATTAAGCTTTTTCAAAATCGAAAAATATATGTATATCTTTCGGAGAATGTCATTTTGTCTTTAATTTTTAAATATAGTGTTACATGTGCATACTAAGTGTCTGAAATGGCAGCAAATTTACGTCATTTTAAATTGTATTTTCTATTACTTTCATACTTGCGCTCGTTAATGCGCAATCGCGGTTAAACGGAAAGAGAAATACTCGTACGCAGCTTTCTCCTTTTATTCCTCTATCCTCTTTTACACCCATCACCGCCCATTCTTATACATCTGTGGTTAAAAATTCAAATGTACCTTAAAACAGCAATAATTATTTTAATTAAATGGTTTTGTCGTAATAATTTAAGGGTAAAAAAAAGTCCACATGAACTGAAATTGGGACAATGTATACATAAAAACTGATTTTAAACTTTTGGTTGTGTACAATGGCTCTTCATACGTGTAGACACAGCAACAGGAAGATATTATCGGGCGATAAGAAAACACGGAGACGATAAAAAATAGGGGGCGATTGGAAGAAATGGGGGAACCACGATTCTGTATAGTTTACATATCGGATATGCGAACGATATATAGGCCGTCGATTCTTCAGGATTTGCCGGATCAAAGTGTTTGTTTTTGGTATTAATGTTCGACGAAAGTTTTATGAAGTCATCACGAACGCCCGCCCTTCCTTATTGTTCGAAATTATGATGCGGCTCTTAATTTTTTAGGAAATTACAAAAAAAGTAGACATTTTGCACGTAATTTTTTTTTTACCAAAAGTCCTTGTTCCTGATATGAATGATTTTAATGACACCACCGAAATCAGTGGCCAAAAATAAGACGGAATCTCATTCTCCACCCAAAAAAAACAGCATTTTTTTAATAAACCTACAGATCTCTTTAGGTAAAAGTAAGTTTTGTAATTTTTACGATGAACAAAAAAACAGTATTTAATATTTCAAACAGGAGATTGTATGCCATATTTAAACTTTCGAAAAAGTCACTCTGTTGCCCCCTGCTTTCATTCCTTTAATTTTTTTAAATTACTTTTTTTTTCATTATTCATTTTTGGATTCTTTTCGTTTAACTGATTTTAAAAATGTGTAAAATATGTAGTTTAAAGAAATTCGTTTTTGTGCTACAGAATTTTAAAATAAAATATAACTGAATTACACCATCAAAATACGAAAACTCCAAAATACCTCGGTCATGGAATGAGGAACACAGAGAGATATAGATTACTTCAAAATATCTTACAGGGCAAAGTGGATGGAAAAAGAGGTGTAGGAAGAAGGAGAATCTCTTGGTTAAAGAATCTCAGAACCTGGTTTGCAGTGACCACCACACAGTTGTTCAGAACCGCAGTTAATAAAGTGATGATAGCTAATATGGTTGCCAACATCCGGAACGGATAGGAACTTCTAGAAGAAGAAGAATTACGCAAAACTTATTTCAAAGGATTTTATCATACAACGTCCATTGTGTCTCCCCGTGGTAGCAATTAGAGATCTGCTAGACCTGTCTTCCTCCATTTACTTTTATACACTGGTATAATCTGGTTTGAAATGCATAAATCTTTTAGAGATTCTGGTTGGGTATCAAACCTTTTTGTTTTAAAACAACCCCATAAAAACAAGTCTAGTGGAGGTCCAGAGAATGATCAGGTGCTACATTTGGTCTATACTGTTGTATGGGGCAGAGATTTGGACCTTAAAAGCAGCAACCATTAATCGTCTTGGAGCATTTAAAATGTGGCTACATAGACGTATGCTCCGAATCCCATGTGTAGCCAAGCAGACAAATGAAGTGGGTTTAAATAGAGCAAACGCCGTCCGTGAACTATTAATAACAGTTAAATGCCGAAAGCTGTCCTATCTAGGCCATATACTCAGGGGGATCGTTACCGTATCCTTCAACTTAATAATAAAGGGCAAGATAGAAGGCCGCAGAGGAGTCGGTAGAAGACAAGCCTCATGGTTAAGGAATCTTAGAGAGTGGACCGGAATTCGAAGCGCAGAACAACTCTTTATAATCGCAGAAGACAGAGCACAGCTCGCCATTGTGATTGCCAACATAAGGAGGACCTGATATGGCACCAAAAGAAGAAGGGGTATTAATGTTGGTGGCGTAGGTGTCCATTTCACATTAAGTCTCTTCTTCCTATCTAAAGCCGCGTTTCCACCGAAATCGGCAGAGCCAATCGGTGTCGATCGCCAAAGCTGATCTGCAAAGCATGTCACCCTTTTACTTTTTCCACCAAATCGGCATTTTTTAGCCATTCACATCAAAATGTTTGGTGACGACGACACGATTCTGCATTCACAATTATTGCAGCTCAAAAAAAGCGAGATTTTGGGTTTTTGCAGTCCCACAGTACATTTCGAGAACGATACAGCTCTATCAATGACAAAACCTGTTCGTTAGTCCAGTTCACTATTCGAAAATCTTTGTGCTAATCGGCTTCGCGTTACCACCACTTCGATTCGGTTCGGCTTCCTTTGATCCGGACCGACTTTTGGTGGTTCTCCATTCGGCAAACCGACACAATTCCACAGATTCTGATTTGCGGATTTGGTGGAAACGCGTCTTAACGAACGGGGCAAGTTTCATTTAAAAATTGTCGATGATACAGGCAAAGAAAAGTGTAGTGGTGATAATCGTTTTCTGTTACAGTGACAACAAACAATATAATACAAGCTATTTAATTAAAACCATATATTTTTGAAATCCATTAAACGAGAAGCCTCCAAAAATAGATAAAAAGGGGAAAAGAGCCATTTAAAAAAATGAAGGGATGATAGCAGGGATGGGAAATGACGTTACCAGCACGTCTAATGACATCCCATCTCCCCTTTAAATATTATTTGACGTGTTTTCTTGTGGGTGGTGAAAAGTCCGAAGATAATGTAGAAATACAGTAGTATTTTTAAAATAACTTGACCTTTCTCTGTTTTTGCACGAGTTATCCGAGAGTGCAGCTCTACTCGACGGAAATCCCTACCTGGTGCGACAAGGAAAGGTAAACTAGGCGAACTACTAATTACTCAATTAATTTGAAATATCCCCGAGCAATATAAGGGCGCAAATAGACGAAGGAAGAAAGACGAAGCAGCAAAGGCGCCACTTTATATGCTAACGTGGCCCTTAAATATTTAATTATTTCCGCGGTTAACGTAATTGCTCCTAGATGGAAGCACTTTATATTTATTTCTCCAAAGTTAAGAGCATTATCTTAAGCGCTATTGACTCCTAAAGATCTTTTAATTCATTTGCTGCCTTGTTTGGAATAATTTACTCCATACGAAAAACCGTGCAGCTCGCGTTTTGTATATTTTTCGAAATTATTATAGAACCAATTAAATCAAATTTGTTGATAATATATTACTTAAAAAGTTAATTTTGTTTCTGAAAGTTTTGTGAAAACTGACAACGGCACATTTTCAATATTTTGAAAAATTTAAATTTGTATTAAGATCTGTTATGTGTATACATTTATTTCTTTTTACGTATGTTTAGATTTATGACTATTTCTCACTTCTTTTTGGATTCTTAAATTATTCTTGCAAATAATCAAGTTCAGGGGGTTGCTGCTTTTGTTTGTTTATCGTTATATTGGCATAGTTGACATAAATAGGACCCTTATGATTTTATTAATTTCGATATCTGATAAAAGAAGGTTTGTTTAAAAACAGCTATTTATGACTTTGCTTATATGCACTGGTCCTTTTTAACGACGTAGCATTTCTAAGACTGACCTGCCTCTGTAGGGGTCAGTGAGCTAATACACCCACAACCAATTCTTTATCAATTAGAGTTTTCCTCTCATGTAAAATATTTTGTTTAAAACGGTAACAGATTAAAACCACCAGTATAAGTATACCATAGGAATTTACATGAAATTTTCGATATATAGCTGGCATTCCTCACAGTTAGTTGAACGTTTTTTCCATGTAATTGTTAATGAGAAATCGATTAAAACTATTTTCTTGAAAATCGGATCAACGATTTAGGACTTAGAACCGGTTTAGTGAACCAAGGTACCAACTTAGTGCGCGGGTTCGAGTCCCATACAAAAATTGTTCTTGATATTTATATTGGGGGGCTTAATAACAAGTGAATTTTTGATAGAAAGCAGGAAGAACTCTTTAAATTATTTTCCTCCTGTGTGATGCGTTTTCTTTTATTAATTTGAATTTTGAAATTATTCTATACTGGTAACATGCTCCGTTTTCTCACGTTGAAGTCTCATTGCTCCCATTGCTTTTTTTGTTCTTGTTTTTATGATACGTACAATTAAAATGTTACCTAGTTTATTAAAAATAAAATGTTCCTATTTTCATTTATAGTTGCCAAGAAAAAATTTTTTTTTCTTGTATACTCTCTATTTTAATTCACAGATGAACTCAATTGTCAAGAATAATTTTTGTCTGAGACTCGACTACCAGACAGAATTTGAATTCAAAATTATCATAAGATTAGGAATAACACTATGTTGATACCTTAGCTCTCAAAACCAGTTCCAAGTCCTAAACCGTTAGTCCGATTTTCATGAAAATAAATTTATTCGATTTCTCATAAAAGGTTACATAGAAAAATCTTTCAATTTCATCTTCATAACTTACTGGGAGGAAATGCCAGCTATAAATCGAAAACCCCGCGAAAATTCGTATGGTACAACTAGAAAGTAGAAACTTTACAGATAAATACGTCGGTATGTAACGTGCAAGACTTTATTGTAAGTTTTCTGTCAATAACGTCTATCGATACCCATTTTTTTTAAACTATTCTATTACGTGTCTAATATCGACGAACAACAATCATGAATAGTAGGCTATGCATATGTTGTCTCGTTGTTAATGACACCGAGCCCACCCCAGCTCGTAAAGTTTATTCACATGCAATTCGCGATAACTAACTGTCATCGGCAGAAAAATCAGCTCCCTTGTAAATTTTCCGAAAACATTAAAAAATTGAATTTTTATGTTGGACACAAATCGTTCTACAATAAGTCGTATGGTAAGACGCTTGATTCTGAAAAGAGGCTCCAGGTTAGGATGGGACATAGAAAAGAAGGTTGTGGCCTATAACAAATTTCAATGGACAGTAGGCACATTTGAACCATACAAATTACCGGGACCATACGGGATATACCCTGCTATGCTGTAAAAGGAACACGAGTCACTGCAAACCAGACTCTGTAATATACTCAGAGGCAGTCTGGCACTCGGGCACATACCAAAACTATGGAGGCAAGTTAGGGTCACCTTTATACCGAAACCTGGGAAGGTAGGACAGAACTCGGCAAAGTACCTAAGACCAATAAGCCTTATGTCATTTATACTTGGATAGGGTATACGCTTGAATAAGGCAGGAAATTATTCCAGAAGGCCAGGGCAAGGGCAAAAATGTTTTATTAGAAATGCTCTTTAAAAAAAAGGATTTTCACTAGTTCTGTGAACTCAAAGCTGTCCGCAATGTCACAATTTCTTCTAAAACAGTTAGAAAGACAGTTAAATGAAGCTGGAGACCAGCCACTGCACCCTTGTTTACTAGAGAGAACAGAGTTGCCAGGTTACGTTTTGCTCGAAAAAAGTTTTATTCACAGATGATACTAGCCTAAAACATCCAGATGGTCGTGAACGAGTCTGGCAAAGACCAGGACCAGGAACTGCAAAAATTCCAATCGGTGGTGGCTTTGTTATGTTCTGGGGAGGTACATATTTTGATACTTATATAGAATTAGTTTCTGTCCGTACGAGATTTGTGTGCTAATTACTATCTTGAGAATATTGGTCCTTTTTTGGAACCCAACAACGCTCGACCTCGACGCTGGAAAGGTACTCAATTGCTTTAATCAAGTTGGCATACCAGTTATGCAGTCGCCATCAAAAAGCCCGCATCTGAATCTGATCAAGCTTATATGGGATTACCTCAAAAAAATGTTAAACGTCGAATACCTGCACCTAAAAACCCGATGGAACTTATAAATGCAGTTATAACAGCACGGGAACAAATTCCTTAAGATTTTATTTAAAATTTAAATAGAAGCATGCCTAGACGCATAAATGCTGTAATCCAAAGTAAGGGAGGCAACACACGCTAGCAGTGTCGCACAAACACCATTAATTTCGCTAATATAATTTTGCTATTAAATTTTAAGAATAATTTTAATTCCAATCTTATATGGAAATATTGAAGCTAATTCACTTTAAAAGTATCCAAATATATTTTTTCAAATTTTGAATGTAACCAATGTCCATAATTTATTGTACTAATTAATATGATTTAATATGTTGTTGCGTTAATTTTGTTCAGAAGTTTATATTTCTTTGTTTATAAATGTAATCAGAAACTATTAAAAGATTTTTTAAGTCAACAACTCTTCAATCCACATATTCTTAGTTTTTTTATACTCTTTCAAATCATCCCTTCTACTTGGTATGTCTTGCGCAAATCACGATTTAAAATACTCTTGCCACTATTAATTAATATTTTTACTCGAAAATCTTGTATCAAATATTTTCTGAAATTGGGGGATGGGGTTTTACTTTGCTAGTGTTTCTATATGGCCAATTTCGGGATGAGTTATAGTACCTATCAACTATCGTTTTCGATGATGAGAAGATTTAAGTTTCGAGCGATATATTTCAGTATTCTTTACGAAAATATTTGTGAAGGAACGTTTAAAGTCGCGTCTCCGTTCGATAATTTTCTATTTTAATCAGCCGCGATCGCCATTTTGACTATATCCTGTATAGAGCGACATACATAGACAGCATCCAACCCCCGTCTCGAAGAAGGGTAAGAAGCCGAAGAAGAAGAAGAAGGGCAAGAATAAGAAGATATCGACGAGAGAGAAAAAAAAAGGAGGCTGTACAGGCAAGCAGTGAGGCACAACCGACGTGATTGATGAGAGGATTATTGAATTAGTGGAAGAGTGCGTGTGCGAGAGTGAGAGCAAAGTTAGAAAAAAGCGAGACAAAACCGGAAGTGGCCGACCGCCTTTTGTTTTGGGAGTGTCGGCCAAGCAGCTTCTTATTCGCCAAAGTACGATGTTACTTTACTTCTTGAGATTTTCTCCTCTTTCTCTTGATTATATTCAGGCGTGATGTGGACGTGGATGTGTGTGTGTGTGTTTTAGTTCGAGTTTGTTCCTTCTATAAAAATGTATTTATAGCCCACTTATTCTTCTTATTATCTTTCACGGTTATGCGACGAAGCGTTTGTCAGCGGTTTATTATATATTATGATGATGTTTTGGTTCTCCTACAAATAAACAGAGGGGGTAATTTAACTCAAATTGAACGACTCGTTATCACTTCAATTATATGTTATGATCTCAATTTACCAATGCAAGTAATGTTGATAACAACGCTACTGATTATATTATTGTACAAAGTAAAATAATACCAAAAACTATTAAATAACTATTAACTATGAATGGTTAAGTAATTATTTATCAAATAGGAAACAGAGAGTACGTGTTAATGATTATTTATCATCATATATAATGAATCATACGGGAGTACCACAAGGTAGTGTACTTGGCCCCCTCTTATTCATTTTATATCTGAATGATATTCAATTATTTACAGATTGTGAGTTCATAAACTTATTTGCAGATGATACATTATTGGCATGTACTGGAGTAAATTTAGAAGAAACTGTCCTCAGAATGAATACAGTGTTAGCAATGGTCGAAAAATACCTGAAGATCAATAAAATGAAACTTAACGTTGGAAAAACTAAAGCAATGATAATTACTAACTAAATTCAAATATAATCAAATAAATACAAACAACATAAATATAAAAATGGAAAATGAACGTATAGAAATAGTAACATCAGTGAAGTATTTGGGGTTTCAACTTGATAATTGTTTAACTTTTGACGACCACTTCAAGTATATTGAAAGAAAGATTGCAAAAAAATTATATTTTTTCTTGAGAATCGCCTGTGACTTATCAACAGATACAAAAATTTTGGTATTTAAATCAATAATCCAACCCCATTTTGATTACTGTGCATCTATTTTATTCTCTTTTAATTTGAACAAAGTGCAACAAATGCAAAAACTACAAAATCGGGGAATGAGAATCATTTTAAAGTGTAACAGGTATACACCAATTTCTACCATGCTATCTGCTCTACAATGGCCAAAGATTACTCTATTGTTCTATGGTGTTCATCTATAAAATATTAAATAAAATGACCCCACCTTACTTGTTATCATTAATAACTTTCAATAAAGACATTCATCACCATTCAACCAGACACAACAGTCACATTCATATAAATAGAACAAATGCAAGAAGTAGTATGTGCAGTTTATTCTTCAAAGGTTTTGTCCTATTCAATAATTTGCCTGATTCAATTAAATCTACTCCATCATTGAATGTTTTTAAGAATGAACTTTTGAAACATATCCAGGAACGATATTGAATATTTCTTTTGTCTAGTTTAAACACTTTATGTATATAGATATTGATATTTGTATTATTAGTATAATTTTAGTTTATTGTACTATATGTAAGTTAGCTAACCTGTATATTAGGGAATCCTATTTCAAAATAAAATTCTTTCTTTCTTCTTTCATAATATTTATCATCAGATTTAAGATCCATTCCAACAACAATTTTATTTATTGTGAAGAGGATTTTTGTGTGAAGAGTATTTTTAGACGAAAATATTTTACAAAAGTTGTTCAACAATAAGTAGAAATTTTCATAGATACCCAAAAATGTAGCGCTTAGTCAATAATAAAACATTAACACAAAAATATTTAAAATTAGGCAGTGATGTGTGACTTCTCTACTGCTGTTTAACGTATAGATTAAGAATGAATGATTTGATCGTCAAATGCCACCTTTACGCTGATTATCAGGTCATATTAGCATCATCTGAAGAACACTTGCTGGTGATGGTTAATATAATAAATGATGATGCATGATGTCCTAAAAATCAAAGGGATGAAATTAAATGTAAGCAAGACGAATGTAATGGTTTATGAAAAAGAAAAAAGTATAATAAACTGCGAGTTGCTGATTGAGGAAAATAGAGTGAAACAAGTAAATGAGTTTGTATAATTGGGTTCAAAGTTTACGAGAGACGGAAAGCATGACTGTGATATTGAGCGTAGGTAAACAAATAAATGGGGCGCTGCATATCTTTATGAGCAGCCCAAGCGTGTAAAAAAGGCATGTTTAGCTGTGCTTAGAGGAGTGCTGGTCCCTACACTTATTTATGGTAGTGAGTGTTGAATTTGGCAAAAGAAGCATGAAAGTAAGATCAATGCTGCGGAGATAAGTAGGCTGAGAAGTGACTCCGATGGATACCTAAAGTAAGGAATAGTGTATTAAAGAACGCTGTGGTCTGAAAAAATATGTAGTAACAAATATAGATAAGTAAATGCTTAGATGGTTTGGACACACCAAGAGGATGGATAAAAGAACGTTGACGAAACATATTTTTGAGGCGAGTGTGAATGGGCAAGTCGGTAGAGGTCGATCTACGCGAATTTATCTCGACTAGATCGAAATTGTTTTCTAGAAAATTCAGGTCAAGACTACCTGTAACCGACTAGCATGTACAACTGGCTAATACAAGTAGAAGAATCGAATGATGAGTGTAAGAACTGTAGCAAGTAAAAACAAGTGGTCTCTGTCTACTGCTATGGGGAAAAGGTGTGACTATATGTATGTATGTAGGTATTTACTTGTAACATTTACTTACCAAATTATGTTCTTGATTTGTCCAACAATGATTAATAGTATATAGAACCAAAAATATTTTATTGTAGTGATAGCACTTAATATATTTGAAATGGCCTAATGAATTTTGAAACAAAACTACATAAAATGTTCAAATGTGATGATAGTTCTTCAAATCTTCTCAATATTTCACGAGTTTGGTTGTCTCTACCAATAGAGATTACGTGACCAAAGTATTTATAGGAGCTTACTTGTTCTATGCTTACTCCGCCTATTTTAATTGCCTCACTCATAACAAGATTTGTCATGTATTGAAATTTTGTTGTGGATTAAACGAATTTAATACACTTTTCTTAAAATAATATTTAAATTAATTACAACAATCTTTTAGACAATAATAAAAACCTAATGATGTAAAAAAGAGAATTAAAAAAAAAATGTTCACAATATTTAAAATTTCAAAAATAATTGGTTTTATATAGAATTCTTGATAGCAAAAGATTAAAAAAAAATACAACATAAATGGACTAATAATTTGAAACCATCACAATAATTACATAATGTATATTCAGTAATGTATACGTTCAGATTCAACTTGGAGCAGGTACAAATTTAATGAAAATAATTTGTTACTTTTAAACTATTGAAAACACTTAGATCAAGCACATAATAACTGATAAGTTGATAAAATTAAACTCAATACTATGTAACCAATTGAAAACTTCATTGAGACGTCACTGTTACATCGATGATCCAAGAAACAGAAACACCAAGTAGTATTATCATAATAATTTCTGCTAAAAACACCAAGCAAGTCTTTATAACACTGAAATTTATCGTCGATATGGATGATGGTTATGGAACGGCACGTGCTAACCAACAATGGCTTCCCTCAAATAAATCCCGCATGGGGTTATTTTAACTGGACACCAAAAATATCAACAACGAAGGTAAGATAGAATGGCCAAGTTAAAAATCAAATGATTTTTCTTCAAAATCCAATTAAGATGGCCCAAATACAGCCAGATATGAAGAGAAAACCGTAGAGATTTTGCACACTTGTTAATATCACACGACGACACCAAAAATCCTCACCACACCCGACTTCGAAGACTCACACCCAACGACTCTCTCCAACTACTCACTCCCAGGCCGGATATCAGAAAAAAAATGACACGGGACACGCGTCAGCCAACCACCTTCGCAAATCTATGTTCCAAACTCATAATCGCGCTCGCCCGTGTTGATAGCCAGCCCATCCACACAGAAAAGCAAACCAAACAATAATATAGCTGACAACAGACGACAATCGAGGCCAAAAATCAAGGCAAAATCTAATAACAAAAACCCTCACTCCATCTCCATTGATTAGCAAAAATGTCACAGCCATTAATAATTAAATCCTATCACTACTAGGTATGCAACACTATTTACAACGAATGATATACTTAAGTTAAAACAAAATACGGTATGCAAAACTATTTACGAGCACCAGACTATCAGAGACCCAATTACTAATGGAACGGTAGAAGGAAAAAAAAATAGGCACGTGACAATATGTTTATGCCCATGTCACCAAAGTTGGCCTGTTTGAACATATATTCTAGAAGGGTTGTGAATAACTTTGGTAATATAACATCTACTGGGCGTACACCTCATGCAATATCAAAATCTTGGGAATCATCTTGTAGCCCAACATAATCTTTTGCTCTTTGGTACACGTGTTTGATGACTTCGATGTATTTATGATCGATACGGCACTCAGCAAGAGCTTGTAGCATTTTATGCTGGTTTATTGTGTCGAAAGCCTTCTCGTAGTCAACAAAAATTATGCAGTGGGGTTTATTATATTCGATGCATTTTTCGATAAGTGACGGGGAAGTTTGTGCAGAATTTTTTTTGCTATTTTCGATTCCGGGATCAGCACAATGGACAGCTTTAAAATTTTCATTATCAAAATCCTTGGAACTGTTACCGAGATAACAAACTTAAGCTGGATCATTTGTCACTCTTGTTTCTTTCTTGCCGGTTCGAGTTCTTTTTCAATGTGTGTCTATCTTTACTGGATCGTTTCTACCCAACAGGACAAATGTTTTCACTTTCCTTCCTTTGGAACCACTTCGACAGCAGACTGTTGGTGATAATGAATTTTAATTTTTCAGCTATTGACTAATTTTGTTCATCCTGATCCTCATCATTAATAAAAGTATTCGTAGTTTTGTAGATGGTCATTTGTGCCAAATCCGGCTCGAAAGCCAGCTTGCTTGCTTGTGAGGCCTACTCACTCGTAAATTCCCAAATTTTTTTTAATAAATGGTTATTTTATTATATCCTTTGCCTTTCTTCCTATAGTATAGGTTTGAATTTCAGTTAGGGGGCGCCCTAGAAATTTCGCACAGGGCGCTGGCAGTGCTAAAACCGGCACTGCCCGTTCATTAATGTTAAAATTTACATGTAGGTACAACTAGGCATTAACTATTTTATTTCGTGTTTTAATTTTTCTATAAATATTTTGTGGATAAAAAATGTAATTTACGTTTCTTCTTCATTTCAGAACATGTTATGAAGAATGTTTGTATTCATCGATATATCTCGGTAAGTAAATAATCCATTGTTTTTAAAAAAAACTTATTAGGTATTTTATTAAGTGTTCGAAATTGACGAACAAATGAGAAAAAAAATAAAAATATATTTACGTAAGAAAAATGTAAATATCTGCTAGAATAATTACTTGTTGGTCGAAAGTGATTAAAATTTTTTTATTGAGGCATAAAAACTTGAACAAAAAAAAAGAAATTTGAATATTTTTAATGGATAGGGGTAAATGAGAGAAAAAAGTTAAGAAAAAAAAAATGCAAATTCTGCAGTAATTGTTTGTCTAAACTAATTTAGAAATGGGTTTTTAAGATTTTTATAAAGGCTACCGAATTGAACAAAAACAAAGAAATTTAAATATTTTTGATACGTACGGGTAAGTAAGGGAGATACAATTAAAATACTCATAACTTCTAAACGCCTAGTTTCCTTGAGTTAAAAACCGAAGAAATCTCGTATTTCCTTTTTAAATCTACCTTATTTTAATTTATGGTAGGGGAGCCATATACTATGCTATACAATGCCTGAGGTCACTATCCGCCATCGCACTATCAGGAAAATCCTACGAAATCTTGACTCTAATAAGGCAGTAGGACCAGATGGAATTCCAACAATTGTCCTGAAGACCTGTGCTCAAGAGCTCACCCCAGTTTTCTGTAGACTCTTCAAATTATCATACAGCAAAGGAGTATTTCCGTCCATGTGGAAAAACGCTAAAGTCCAACCGATTCCGAAAAAAGGAAAGAAGACTATTCCTGCAAATTATCGCCCTATTGCATTGCTCTCAGTCATATCCAAAGTTATGGAAAAAGCGATTAACACAGAACTTATCAAATATCTGGAGAAATTTAAGATAATCCATGACAGACAATATGGATTTCGACAACTTCGGTCTACTGGAGATTTGCTGGCTTATGTCACTCAGCTCTGGCAAACATTATTGAAAAGTTTGGTGAATCCCGTGCAATAGCCTTGGATATATCTAAAGCCTTTGACCGCGTTTGTCACTAGGCATTGTTAAGTAAATTATCTGCCTACGGTCTCCCAACCAAACTGCGCCAATGGCTCATGAGCTTCATGCAAGATCACTCCTTACATGTGGCAGTTGACGGTATTTCTTCTGATGCGTTTAAAACTAATGCCGGGGTTCCCCAGGGTTCCATCCTGTCCCCCACCTTATTTCTTTTACACATCAACGACCTCTTGAAAACCACCACGAACCCCATTTACAGTTTCGCAGACGATAGCACACTTGTCTCAACTTTAACATCCTATCGATCACTTTCGGTGAATGATACAAATAGACTCAGGCAGGAACAGGTTGATTCCATCAATAGATATCTTAAAGCAATCGTCGAGTGGGGAACCAACAATCTTGTTCAGTTCAACGCCCAAAAAACACAAAGTGCCACGTTTTCCAAGAAAGTGAATTCCTCAAATCATCCCATTACAATGTCCGGAAATACTCTTGAACCAAGTCCCTCCATCTCGATTTTGGGAGTCACGGTGTTCAATAATATGTCTTGGCATGACCATGTTGCTAACATCGCAAAGTCGGCAAGCCAGAGGCTAGGTTTTCTGTGGAAAGCCAGAAAGTTTTTTACTCCTGATCAACTGTTGACGACGTACAAGGCTCAAATTCGACCTCTACTGGAGTATTGCTCGCACATTTGGGGTTCAGCACCAAGGCATTCTCTTCGTCTTCTAGATTCCATTCAGAAAAGAGCCATTTGCTTGATAAACAGCTCAACTCTCACAGATACCCTTCACCCTCTAGAACATAGAAGTAGAGTTGCAGACCAGTCATTGCTCTACAGATATTTCCATGGCAGATGCTCCAGAGAAAGAAAAACTCTTGTACCACCATTGGCCACATTCGGCCGAAGAACTTGGCACGCTGATCAGTCTCACCCATTTACTCTCAAGATTGACACTACAAGGACCAATCTTCATCAAGAATCCTTCTTTTACAGGCTGCTACGGAATGGAATAAGCTTCCAAAATCAGTTTTTTCAGAGAACTATGACCTGCAACTTTTTAAAAAGCGTGTCCACAATCATCTCCTTTCTATAATCCCTTCCCCTTCTAATAGTCGCAGTGCGGGCCGTCCGCGGGACATACGATAGGTCTACCCTTTTTTGCTACTATTTTCATAAAAAAAAAAAATACCAACAGATTTAACTTTTTTATTAAAAGGAAATTAATTTTTAAACCTTATGAAGCGTCAATTATTTCTCTACGATTTTTGATAAAAGAAACTCACCTATTCCTTGTACTTTCTAGGAAGACATCTAATTTTTTTAAAAATGTACTTTTTAACACTTGCCCCACTTTTGGGGTAAGTTTTAACAACATATTAACACAAGAGCTTTTATATGATTGTGATCATATTTTATAGATATGGGTAGAAAATAAAAAAAAATATCGGTGGTCTGGGTCCGACTTATTTTCCAGTGGAAAGAATTAAAAAATACCATATGTTTTGTTATTATAATTATTAAAATTATTCTAAAAAACTATCTCAAATTGTTTATAACAAATTGTAATTGTCATTAACAATATTCTGTTTATGTCAAACGTATTCTTTCAAACTTTTTCTTATCATTTCATAAGCGGGAGCTATTTTCAATTGTTTATAACAATTGAATTTTTTTTTTAATTAT
The DNA here is from genome assembly GCA_950111635.1 of Agelastica alni. Lineage (NCBI taxonomy): Eukaryota > Metazoa > Arthropoda > Insecta > Coleoptera > Chrysomelidae > Agelastica > Agelastica alni. The sequence continues at coordinate 40,422,346 of OX467709.1, forward strand.
TATGATAAATAATCATTTGTTAGTAACAACATTCAATTGTTATAAATAATGCTTGATTATTACTAACAATAATTTTTATTATAGCGTCTTCAATACTATTCTCTCAATACTAACACAAGTTTGAAATTCTACAATTCCTATTTTTGTTTTTTAAAACTATCTCTTTTTATGAAATATTGTCATCATATTTTTCGTACAAATATTTCTAACATGCAATAATCACATCTTAAAATGCCGTATTAAAAATAGTATAATTTATAAATTGCAAAATTCAGGTAGTTTACCATTTTTTTCAGTTTTTGATTCTCCATTAAAAACAGCTTGACCGATTTTGCTGAAAATCTAATCAGTTCTAAGTTGTGTAAATATGCGTCGAATGCAATTGGGTCCCACGCCGATATCATTTTTTGTTCTCGAGATAATCGAGACGAAAAATAATTCCGAACGCACATACGAACATACGTACATACACACACAGACGTCCACTTAAAAACTATTGTATTCGACTCTGGGGGCCTCGAAATGTGGAAATATGTCAAAATTCTGGATTCGCAAAATCGGACCCATTACAATAACTTTCACTGGGAAGTTTGATATCATATTAACGATTTTATTATCAGAGAGTAAACTTGACATAAAATATGGTAATTTCAGCTTTATCTTTGCTTAATATAAATTAAAACTAATCAATATTGTTACAACCTCTTTATAGACTTTAGGCAGGCTTATGATAGCGAGTAGCACTTTGGAATGCCATCACAGAACTATCAATTCCCCAAAAGCTTATACGTCTAACCAGAAAGTGCGTGGAGGGATCTAATAGCGTGGTTAGAGTTGGAAATGCCTTGTCATCCCCATTTTTGATAAACACCGGACTTAAATAAGGAGAAGCTATGTCGCCAGGCAAGGTCAAAGAGGAAGGATAAGAGACCGAACTGGTCAAAATGTCACAATAGGCGAATTTAACTTTGAAAGAGCTCAGAGCTTTAAATACCTAGGCGCCACGCTAAATGCCGTTAATGATACTGGAAGAAATCCTTAGTGGAAATAGATGCTTGTACACGCTAAACAAAGTCTTTCAAAGCAAGTATCTGTCACGAAAATCTAAGGTTCTCCTGTTCAGAAGGGTAATTAGACCTATCATCATGTACGGAAGTGAAACATGGACACTGACAAAAGTGAGTGAGTATAAAGTACTATGTTTTGAACGAAAGATTTTGAGAAGAATCTTTGGACCACTATTCAATCCAAAAACGCAGAGATATCGCATAAAAACTAATCGCGAACTAAATCAACTCTACCAAGACCCGGATAATGTACGTGAGATAAAATCCCGAAGGTTACGTTGGGCTGGACATGTACAAAGACAACCAGATGAACGTTTAGTGAAACTAGTGTGGCAAAGCAACCCGCAAACAAGAAGACCCCCGGAAGACCACGGCTAATATGGCGCGACAACATCAAAAGCGACCTTGAAGCCATGGGATTTAAAATGGATACCCAACTAATGACGAACCGAGAGGAATGGAGGCAAATAGTCCGGTCAGCCAAAACCCACCAAGGGTTGTAGTGCTACGGAGTAGTAGTAGTAGTAATATTATTACGGATTCTGGATAACGGGTTTAGCTTAAAGACGCGGTGCACTGTACAAAAGGTTATTTGATTCTTTCGGCGGTATCAAAGACCCGACATTTATAGCCGCGGGCGGCAAGAATATTCATGTTAATGTCAGAGAGAACGAGAAAGAATTCTCGATCTTTCGGGTAATATCTGTTGGGTATATTTAAGGATCGCGGGCCGCGGAAGTGTGGGTTAAAGTTAATTTAGATAGTGATATTGTTATGAAAAGATTTTTATAAAAAGTTTTGTGAAATATCTAAAGTAATTTATCATATAAGAATTTATTGTATAGAAAGATTAGAATAAATTGGTTACTTTTTGTACTGAGTGTTAAAATTATTGAACCCAAGAATAAATATCGTAACAATATTTTAATTTGTTTCTTAGGTAATAGATAGTTAGTTTCTATTAAATAGTAATATTGATATTAAAAATAATCAACTCAGCAATATAATGTTACTTTGGCAAATTTTTAGTCTTTAATAGACAATTACAATCTTTTAATATTTTTTATATACCTAAAAAAATAGTCCATGGTTCAAGTATTCGAAAACATCTTAGTTACACGGTCAAATTAAAGCTTTTATAAATGAGCTTATTGGGATTAACTGCAAAAGAAAATGCTTTTTTTACTATTGCAGGTAGATTATATATGGTTATTGTTTTACCAGGATTGTTAGCCATAAGGTTAGGATAGGTGTCATGTAAGTGGGGCTTAGGTCGCCCCTCCACTGCGATCCTTAATGAGTCTATTGAGCCATAAGGTTAGTCTGCTGTCTACTTTGTAAGACAGTTATAAAAATTTTCTTTGTTGCATAAAATACAAACAGGGTAAATATTAACATGTTACCACGAGAGCCCTGATGAAAGTAGAAGAAGCAAAAGATGTGTGTAAGAACCGTAGCGGAAGTGGAAGAAAGTGGTCTCTGCCTACCCCTACGGGGAAAAAGGCGTGACTATATGCATGTATGTACGTACCACATGTGCTTTGTTGGTACTTTTGCCTGGAGGAAGCTTTTTCACAAATTTTGTATTTTTAAGAAGAGTACATTGATAATGAGGTAAAATTTATACAATATAAGATAAAATAAGCTTTTATTTGAATTCAGTCTCGTTTAGGTATGTAATCATGCCACAAATTAAAAAACCGCCGAATAAAAAATGCTCATTTACCTGACAAAATTCACGCTCTACAAACAACTTTGTTCCGCGGTATGCGGCAGGCGAGTGTCTGGTCGCAACGTGTGTGTGGTCGTTCCGTGATACCAAAAACCGTACTTACTTGTTCATGTATAGTTTGGCGACTGTTGGCCTGTTTATACGTACCCCTGTTAATACGAGCTCCTTGGCTCCCCTATTTGGCCCAAACAAAGTTTTTACCAAATTTGGAATTCTTCGAAATTGACTGAGTAAAAAAACAGGTTGTATATATTTTTACATGGATATGAATATATTTGTTACAAATGTTTTGCCACGTCTTTTTCGTTCTCTAAAGAGTACTCTTCCAGCGGTCTCTCTACTAGCAAATTATGCCCGAGCTCAGCCGTAGAGGGTAGAAGAAAAAAAGAAAATAAAAATGAGCCGCGCCACCGACTTAGACGGTTCAAGCCGGAAACCCCTAGGTCTTATAGGCACTAGCAGAGCCACATGATAAACAACTAAGATTATGGTGAACCAAATAAATAAAATTATAGCAAAAATATATTGGATACTTTACTCCTACAATAAATAAAAATAAACAGCTCAATAACAAAATTATAACAAATATAGTCAAAATTAACAGCCAACAATAAATCAAGGTACACAGTTCAAAAATAAACTTATAACAAATATAATCAAAATCAACAGCTAACAATAAATTGAAAATTCAAAATTTACAACGTTATAAGACAACAATAAATCAAAAATCCAAAGTTTACGATTCCATAAAATAACCAAAACAAAGGTAAGAATAACAAACTTTATCAAGTTACCAAAAAAAACGTATACAAGTCAACTTTTTAATAATACTTAATCAAACGTTCACATACGGCTGCTAATTTACTCACGTTTTTTACCATTTACATAACGATTTACACTGTTAAAACAATCGAGCTTATTTAAAAATATTTCTTTTTTACAATGGCTGTCCTTCAAAATAGCAATATTGTAGGATATTTACAAATAAGTATGAAGAAAACATTTTTACTTGGACACAAAGAACTATTGAGAATATTACTTTAATCAAAGTTCAGCCTTGGCATATTATCCAATGCAATAAATAGTTTTCAACAGTGTACCATATTAATAAATTAAAACAAAACTTAATCGTGGTGTAAAAAACAAATCACGTCGTTTAAATATTCTAAAATAAATCACTTGTAACCTTTGGGTATACGAATTCACTACTCCTGTGACCGGTTTGATTATGGAACTGCACCTGCTACTTAACAATGGCTTCCCTCCATCAAATCCCGCATGCGGATATTTTAACTCGACACCAAAATCCAAAATATCAACAACAAAGGTAAGATAGAATGGTCAAGTTAAAAATTAAATGGTTTTTCTTCAAAATCCAATTAAGATGGCCCAAATACAGCCAGATATGAAAGAAAAAACCGTAGAGGTTCTGCACACGTCTTAATATCACAATGCCCCAAAAACTCTCACCACCACTCCCAAGACTGCCACCAAAACGACTGACTCCCAGGCCGGATATCAAGAAATGACACGGAACACGCGTCAACCAACAATCTTCGCAAATCTATGTTCCAAACTCATAATCGCACTCGTCCGTGTTGATAGCCAGCCCATCCACACAGAAATGCAAACCAAACAATAATATAGTTGACAACACACAACAATCGTGGCCAAAAATCAAAGCAAAATCTAATAAAAAAAACCCCCACTCCATCTCCATCGATTAACAAAAATGTCACAGCCATTAATAATCGAATCCTATCACTACAAGGTATGCAACACTATTTACAACGAATGATATATTTAAATTACAACAAAATACGGTAAGCGAAACTATTTACGAGTACCTGAGGAATACGAAACTATCAGAGACACAATTAATAATGGAACTGTAGAAGGGAAAAAATAGGCACGTGACAGTTTATGATAAATTAATAAAAAAACTTTTAGTAGAAAAACCTTTAGTAGACAATTACCTAATTATAAAATGTATTAGATATAAAAAATACTTCAAAGCTTTGAATAAGTCTGATTCTCCCGATAAAACTTCGTTTTGGTTTCGTGAAGTTTGATACAGATTGTTCAGTTAATGTTGGTACTGTAAATTTTTTAAATCGTTAGGTTTAAAATCACGATTATATATAAATTGTAACGAATTGACAAATCTGCATACGGGCAATTAACCATCCACGAATATTCCAGCGCCGAAGCGGGTCCCGAAAACTAGATATCGTCGCTCAAATGTGCCGTAAAAGTGTATCGGGGGCGGTAAAATTACTTATAATTTGTCTGAATATAACGAACGACTCTACTACCGTCAGATCCGGCCTGCGTCGGCCCCTTGATTTGTGGGGCCACCGTTAATTGCTTCCCCCCTCGTGACTGAATCAGATACGCGTGTTCCTGCTTTTCTGACTTCTGTGTTTTGTGTTTTCCCGCCTTGTTCGAATTCTGAAAGACAATCTCGAGGTTTCGCATACGGTTGCGACTTTCTCGTGCTATCAATGAATTCGATTACAACTATCGCTTACATTGCCACACATATTAATCCAAAGAAGAATGAACATATAGGGTGGTCATAAATTATTTTAATTACTCCATTAGATTAGATTTTAATGGAAGGCATTCTATAAGTTTGCACTCCGACCTGATGAGGTCTATTGTGCTGTTAGGTGTCTCGATGTAGGTCTCTAGCTCAGGTTTTTCTTTGCCTAAGCACAGGAACCGGGACCTTGCCAGTCCCTCGCAGTGGCATAGGACTCGTTCTTCCGTCTCTATCATCACTATACGAGGATAGTTCACGAATTGTTGTCCATACATATTTGGCGTTGAATGACAAATGCAAATAAAGTATCAGGCAAAAGCTTATTGTATGACATTAGTGTACTCCAACTAGCATCAGCGCATCAGTTCGTGTATGTTAAATATTAATTTTTTCCATTGAGGTGTGCGTGATTTTATAAGAATGGACAAAATTGAGATAAGAGATGCGATAAAGTGCCTCTATAAACTCCAGGTGCAGGAGCCCCAAAAGCCGACTAAAGAATATGTAAATTTAGTCCATGACAGAAGAATTATAGTCAAAGCTATAGCAGAGACAGAGAAGGTTATCTGTTGGAAGCGTTGAAAAAATTTTACATCAGAAATTGGTCTCCAAAAAGTCTCTGCGCAGTTGGGTTTCCCAAGCGTGTTCGCCAGATTGCAGCGGATATAAATTTGGAGATCATTAACAGGAATCCCGATGAATTTAAGCGAACATTTCTTACGGTCGACGAAAGGTGGGTTCATTACTTTGATCCAGAATTCAAAAAACAAAGCATGGAATGGCGGCATAGGGGTTCCCCTCCCCTTCGAAAATTTCGTGTAGTACTATTAGCTGGTAAAATCGTGGGATTATTGGGATTTTGCAGGTGTTATTTTCGTGGAATATTTACCGCGTGGGCGCACCGTAACAGGTGAATATTATGAGAATGTAATACCAAAAGTACGCGAAGCGATCAGAGACATGAGAAGAGGACAATGGAGTCGAGGTGTGCTCTTTCACCAGGATAACGCTCCGGCCCACAAAAGTTGTGTTGCAATAGCTGCCATTCACAATGCGAGATTTGAAATTTTTGAACAACCCCCTTATTCTCCAGATTTGCCCCCCAGCGACTACTAAAATCTTCTTCTTCTTATGACGCCATTTCCTTTCGAAGGTTGGCGATCCAAATAGCTAACGTCGTTCTAGATACAGCCATGCGGAATATATCGATCGATGAACAATTAAACCATCTACGAATGTCTTTTAGCCAGGAATTCTAGCGCCTGCCGATAGATCTCTTGCCCTGGATTTTACCTTCTATAATCAGTCGAAGGAGTTTGTATTTTTCACCCCTCAATATGTGTCCTATATAGCGTGTTTTTCTTTCCTTGATGTTAAGCATGAGTTCTTTTTGTTTACTCATTCGATTAAGAACTTCTACATTTGTAACTCTTTGGACCCATGATATTTTTAATATGCGGCGGTAGATATACATTTCAAAGGCGTCTATTTTCTTTTCTAATGATGTGTCGAGAGTCCAACTCTCGCATCCGTACAGGAGAACCGAGAAAATGTAACACCTGACCATGCGCACCCGGAGCACTAGACTCGGATCTGACCTTACGAAAAATTGTCTCATACTTATAAATGTCTTTCTAGCCTGTTCGATGCGGCTTCTAACTTCTCTCTTCGGGTCGCATTGATCATTCACTATACTCCCCAGATACTTGTATGTAGATACTTGTTCCACCAGATCACCGCCAATAACCAGATGTGCCTGAACAGGTTTTTTGGTGAATGCCATAATCTTAGTTTTTGTGGTGTTTATGAGGAGACCATAGTGTTCACTATGTCGGACTATTTGATTCAATAGTCTCTGAAGGTCCTGCTCATTCTCGGCCAGCACAACTGTGTCGTCGGCATATCTGATATTATTAATCAAGCTCCCGTTAACCTTAACTCCACATTCAATCCCCTCCAGAGCTTCTCTGAAGATAGCTTCTGAGTAGATGTTGAATAAGAGCGGTGATAACACGCAACCCTGTCTTACACCTCTCTTAATCTTGATTGCATCTGAATATGTTCCCTCAATTCTAACTACTGCGTTTTGTTCCCAGTAGAGATTTGTAATTAATCGGATTTCTTCTCTATCTATACCAGTTGTTTTGAGGATTTCTATTAGTTTTTGATGATTGATGCAGTCAAAGGCTTTTCTATAATCTATAAAACAAGCGATTACATTAACATTCATGTCTCTACATCGCTGAGTGAGCACATTTAATCCGAATAGTGCCTCACGTGTACCTAGGCCACTGCGGAATCCAAACTGAGTTTCGTCTAGTTGGTATTCGCATTTTTTGTAAATTCTGGTGTGAATTATTCTGAGGAATATTTTCAGAACATGGGACATCAGGCTTATCATGCGGTATTCGTCACAATTCGAGGCGTGAATTTTCTTCGGAAGGGTAGCCAATCTGCTGGGATATTCCCCGTACGGTGGATTGTATTAAATAATGACACCAGTAGCTGCAAACCCTTTCCATCCTGATCGACTATAAGTTTTATAACTTCGGCTAAAATACTAAAATACTAAAGTTAAAAGAACAACTTCGTGGAATCCGCTTTGCCGATGATAACGAAGTGATGTCGGCGGTAGATGAATAGCTGAAGACTCAAAGTTCTGAATTTTTTTAAAAGGGTTTAAAACACTTCAACACCGATATAACAGGAATATAAACGTTGCAGGTGACTATGTTGAAAAATAAATGAGTTTCATTCTTCTCATGTTACATACTTGCACTTCGTAAGAAATCAAGCATAGGACGCAAGCGCCATGCACATTTTTCCAAGTCAAAGTATCTACGCTGCTTCGACCCTTTCTAGACAACAGAGACAAGAGACTAAAAAGATGTTGGTAAGTTCACCTTATTTGAGGAGGAAGAGGTTCGTCGCTGAAGAAATCTCTATCGGGACATTTTTGAATCCATCCCACTGGATTTCATGCTGGCTGAATAGCTTATAGAATGTATTATTCTGATAAATAAAATACATAAAAAAAACATTGCCACACTGACGGTCTTAACGCATTGTTAATGCAAGTTGCTTTCCAAAATAATGGTAAGAATTTCCATCATTCTTTGATTAATTTAGACTGCTTAGGCGCAAAACCAAAATGTTCCTATTTAAACTTTTAGGATGCCAGTATATTTACCTTTTATAATGCTCATAGCGGGAAGAAGAAATCCGCTTCTAAAATTGTAAGATTCTTACCAGAAATAGTTTTCTAGAATGGGCTCAAAATTTATAATTTTTTGCAAACGTGGATTTTGCTATGGGGATTAATCTTATCTTTTGGTTGGCACGGGATCGCAACAAACTGTAATAATGTGCATTTTCACACCGTAGTTGGGGTTATACAGTGAGGAACAACTAAACGGACTAAACTTATTATTTCATTTATTGTTCATATTTCTAAAAAATCCCGAAACATATCGATTTTAGATTATGAAATGACGTCTGCAACGAAAAAATTTCATCTACTTTCCGTTTAAAATTTTTTGGCTTTATAAGGGGGTTCAATGTAGGAATTAAATTTTTCGTTTTAGGATGTCATAATCCAAATTAGACGCGTTTCATGATCTTTTATAAATATGCAGAATAATTGAAATAATTCCATTTGGCTATTCCACTCTGTTTAATGTTCACATCAGTATTAATCTCTTAAGATATTTACTGGAAGGAGAAATATGCTTCCAAGATTATACAAACCTTACTAGTACAGGATCAAAATTTATTATTTTTTTTTCAAATACTTTCGTGGATTTTCCTATTATGAATTAATCTCGTCCTTTGGCTGGCACAGGATCCCACCAAGTTCTAGACGTATTTCACATCGTAGTTGCAGATGTTATTGATAATAATGAACAATATTGACGAGTTAGTCAAAACTGTTGGCTGACGTCTAAATTTTGTCGTAACCTATTCGGTTGAGATGTTCCGAAACGTGGGGCGTTACGGGGAAAAGTTAAGCAAAGCAACAATCTCCCTGGAGATTGGGGATAAGAAATGGAGGAAATGGGAGGAACGAGGAGAAGCTGGCAACGGGGGAGATAAAGAAAGTAATTATAAAGCCGCTACAGTTGGCATATTAAAAGGAGAAGGACCGATTTGCTCGAAAACGGTAATCTATCGTGTTGACACTTTTTCGCCACCGAAATATACAAAGGATACCGCACAACTAATTTTTAACGAACAAATTGATGATGCACGTTTGTTTGGTTTATAATTACAATAATTGTTCGTCACTTCTTAAATAGCTTTTTCTTTTAGACAAATAAAACTGATTTTTTTTTTGTTATAGTACTTTAAAAATATTATGTAAAGCTACTATAAATAATCTAAAATTAACATAATGACGATTTGATAATTGGAACATGAATGTTCAACCGTAGTCCATGATTTAACACTGTGTGACTTCTTTGTGTTGTAATAATACTTGAAAGATCCACTAAATACAATTCGGGGTCTTTCTTTGTTGGTGGTGTATAAAGGATTATTTTTGCAAATCAGAATTAATGCAACTACATCCACTTTTTTTTCATTCAATTTATGCATCATCATCATCGTGGTGCTACAGCTCTTGTAAAGCCTTGACCTCCTTTAAGATTATTGCCCATTTGTTTCTATTACCCTCTTTTCTCTTGTAATTATTAATGTCAAGAAATATCAGATTTTCCCCTACTTGCTCTTTCCATCTGGCCGTGGGTCTTCTTCTAGTTCTAGATCCTTCTGGGTTTTTTCTAATAATCCTAGTAGTTTTTTTATCGTCCGCTACTTCATCTGTTCATCCATATTTGCCGAACATTTTTCGTAAAATTTTTCTTTTCCATATTCTCAAAGGTCGGAGTCTCTGAGAATTTTAAGTTTTATACCAAGAAGATGGCCTAACAGTCGAAAGCGCTATGCTATTCTAATAAAAAAAAATTTATGCACGATATACAAGTTTTGTTTTATTTATGAATTACATTAATACGTACACACAGCTTTAGATTTCTTTATATTTACTTAGCTAGATCTTAATAGTTTCTGTAAAGCAAAATAGCATCTATTTCCAGCAAAAATTCTTGCTCCAATTTCTATCTTAACTTCATTAGTATCAGTGACCAGTGAAGCCAAATATTTAAATTTAATAAGTTTTATATATATATATATATATATATATATATATATATATAAATTTATTCAAGTAAGTACACAAAATTTTTATTTTTATTTTAACTGGATTTGTTGTAAATACACTTTTTGGTGGAAAGGGATCAGTTCATATTTTCGAACACTCTGTAGGTACATATGTCGTTATACTCGGCTCTATATCATCCACTACAACAGCCTCCCTGAATTTCACAGCTATCACGTGTTCTCTCTCATATTAATCGAAATGCTATCAAAAGTTTGACGGTCGTACTCAAAAATAGTGAATAGAGATCTCTTAGAAACTACTCAATTGTTAATTGTTAAAATTTTACTAGGCTGGACCATAAACAAACGAGGATAGTTTACGTAAGATTAATACAGATATTATGTTGAATTGATCATTTCATATTTAATATAAAATAAGTAGATTTAATATAGGTATCTGTTGATTAAAAAAGTTCATTTTTTGCTTATTCCGGGAGTCTTTAACTACTAAAAGACTTATTACTCAGGACAAAAATTAATGAGTCTGCATTTTTTTAAAACAAGGTAATGTGTATTTGGTGGGTTGGTATGACTATTGTAAATAGCTGCCATAAATTTTATAATATTTGCCTTATTAGGTTAAAAATTGAGGCGCTTTTGTTTAAAAAAAATTGTCAGCGATTTTTAAAATGGAAAAATATGTGGAACAAAGAATTTGCATTAAATTTTGTCAAAAAAGTAAAAGTTCTTGTTCTGATGCATTGAAAATGTTACAAAAGTATTTGGAGAGGAATGTGTATCAAAATCACAAAAACCACGTCAAAGTAAGTCAGAAAGAAGAGGTTCGACGCTGGGAAAAAGACGAAATGAAATCTCACTGGCATAAAGTGCCAGAACAAAGACAAGTGAAAAGGCTAGTAAGCCTTTCGCCAACGAAAGTTATACAGCTTCCCGAGTTGGACAAGAAAGACTTGAAACTGGTGACGGGACTCCTTACTGAACATTGCCCTATAAGGTATCACCTAAAAAAGATGGGCGCTACTGCGAGAACTTTGCTGAAACTGCAGAACATTTGCTTTGCGAATGCCAAGAGCTTTTCTGCAAGAGGCTCAATTTTCTGGAAAGGGCCTTCTTATAGCCCTCCGATGTCAGGAACTTGGGTCCCAGGTAATTTAAATTTTTCCGAAGTCTCGGAATCCCTGGCCTCGAATAGATTAAAGGTTTTGCACAAAAGATCTGATAGGTCGAGGTGCTTGGGAGGCTGCATAGCCTTCACGACCCCCTTACAATCTGCAAGTCAAAAGTCACTGTAGCGTTTCCTTCAACTGGCTAAACACGCAACAAAAAATGGTATATTTTTTTCTTATTTCGATGATTAAAATTACCACTTCATGGACATTGTTTTGGATCAATAAAAGACATACAAGAGAATAAGCTGACCGCTTTGAAAACTATATAAAATATTTTTTGTGTTTTATTTAATCAGTCTCATTCTAGTGTAGTATTGCCTTATTTATTATATGCTTGGTAGAGTAGACGAAACGTCGGTACAAAGAATGTTTTATTTATAATCAATAATTTCTGAAAACTTTGGGGTAACAAGCAAACCTTATTGATCATTTTCCAATCTTTCTGTAATATTTTTCGTTAGTATGTCAGTGGCGAACCATTAATCTATTAGAAAAAGCTTGCATGGACTTATTTCATTGTTCCTCTGCTAGTTGATTGCACTCTTTCATTGTGCTGCTTAATACACCTATAAAACGTTAATGGCAAGCCCGCTTCGGGCCTTAGTCTCCTTAAAGGTTCCTTAACAAGATTTTTTTTCCAGGAAAAAGTTGTTAGCCACTCGCTTACTAACTCTACTTTTCGCTGAGATTGAAACTCAGCGATAAAATTGATAGTAGGAATTGGATAGTTGGGCTTCTGTCCAGAGCTCTGAAGAATCCTCGGACTGTACTAATAAGGACCATAAGAGCTTTAAATATAAATTATTAAAGAAAAGGACCTGTCAAAGGTCTTCTCTTTATTCCCAAAGAAGCGGAAGTCGAGTGCCGATTTAAACCGAATTGGTTACCACCCAACCACGCCTTTACTTCTACATGATTTCGGCTTAAAATTATTCGCGCGAACGTCTTTGTTTATCGTCAAGCAGGGTCCGTCGTGTTTTGTTGTTGTTTCACCCTACCCCGATCAATTAAGCGAGAAGTTGCCCCTTTTAATATTAACTCGTTTCTACTCCTATGCAACATTACACAGTGCAGTTTCAGATAGGTAGAATTTTGAGTCCATCAATGTACCTACTCGATTTAAATAATTGTCGGTTCGTATCTTTTGGCTGCGGTTGTACTACAATAGGTTGCGTGCGAAAGGACTAGTAGTATATAACGTAATTAATTCTAGAAGTATATTACATTAAATGATCATTTGTTACTGAGCAGTAATGTTCATCGAAAATAAACACGGGGTATCATTTTTCCAATGAATTATGGCATTTTTGTCGTAAGCATGAACAAAACGGATGGGTCGGATCTCCCAATTATTTAACGAGCATTTAGTTAAATGATAAATAGGCTATTCGGAATTTAGATTTCATAACGTCGAAAAAATTAAGTTAAATCTCACATTACATTAAAATTTGGTTTTAAAATTTCTTGTCAAGATAATAATGTTACAAAGTATTATTAGTTTTTCTATCGTTTTAGTGCTGTCGGAATGCATGTTTGTTTTTAATACACGTAGTTCACATCGGTTAAAATTTGCTACTATAGTCTATTTTAACGTTTATTTTATTAACCTACGTATAATCAATGCACAATTTTTTTTATTAAATTTATTTAAAAAAATGTATAAACTTACATACATACTCGTACATATAATCACGCGTTTTTTCCGTAGGGGTAGGCAAAGACCACTTATTTCCACTTCCGCTACGGTTCTTACACAATTCTTTCGCTTTCTTCTACTTTCATCAACACTTTTATACATGCTCGTCGGTTGCTGGCACTCTTGACCTAGTCTTAGTCTTTAAAACAATTTTAATCTGATCAAGATACGTTCGCCTTGGTCGACCCCTACCGATTTGCCCATTCACGCCTTATAAATCTGTTTCGTCAATCTTCTTTCATCCATTCTCTATACATGTCCAATTCATTTATTTATATTAGTTACCACATCTTCTTTCAAGCCGCAGCGTTTCCTTATTTCTCACTTTATTCATCAGTGTCCCACTGGCTTTACTTCTCAGACTACTCATCTCCGCAGCGTGTAGGGTCCAACACCACTCTATGCACAACCAAATATTTTTAAATAAAACATCTCGTTTCGTATTAAGGAGAAATATTTTAATTTAGTGTATTAAGTTAAATTTTATATATTGAGCTGACATTTCTTCAGTACTATATGGACAATCCTTAATGAAACATCGTGTATCGAGGTGTATTATTTAAATATAACTAACATTATGTTATGAGAGTAAGCAGTATTTTAACTCTTTTGTTCAGTATCCCTCACACTGATCAGTATTTTTTGAGCAGTTGTTAATATAAACAAGCCTTTCGGTACAGAAACTAAACATTTAGAAATGCGGTATGTGGTCTAAATTCCAAAATAGATAAATAAATTTATATTTATTCAATCATTTAACGACGTTATAGCCCACTGTGGGTTTTCGTCTTTTCAGTATTTTTCTTCCGTTCGGTCCTGTTTCTAGTCAAATTCTTTCAGCCCTTAATTTGCATTGTTTTAAGGTCGCATTTTACTTCATTTATCCATCTTTTCCTCGGTCTTCCTCTGTTTCTTCTATCCATTGGTTTCCACTTAAGGATTTTTCTTGGTGTTCTATTTTCATCCATCCTCATTACATGTCCTGCCAAGACAGTCTTCGGCATTTAATGAATTTTACAATGTCCGCGCTCTCTATCAAGTTGTCTAGTTCAAAATTCATTCTTGATATTTATCGTTCAAAAGTTCTCAAGAGTAGCTAATCTTTCGTGGTTAAGATCCACGCTTCACATCCGTATATAACAACAGGCCTGATGATACTTTTATATATTTTTAATTTAGACTTTCTGTTTAGAGCTCTCGACCTCATTAGCTCTCTGTAAGCGAAACAGCGGTTTCCACTGATAACTCTTGCCTGAATTTCGCTATTGATAGAGTTCGATTGATTCATTTGAAAGCCCAAATAAGAGAATTTTCCTACGTGCTCGAATTCATAGTTTTCACATTTAAAATTTTCTCTATTAATTGCTCTTAAATAAATTTATATTACTACAAAATAAACGAATCTAAATTCAACCGACCCTAATCAAAGTACTACCCCTAAATGGAATAATTATCCTTTTGCTTGATACATCATTTACTGCAAAAATTGTGTTTAATTAAATGTTCACTCAATATTGTTAAAAATAAATGAAAATATAGCTCAAAATAAAAAAAGTCACTTCTCATTTTGTAAATATTTTCTGCTTAAATAAATATTGCTCTTTTATAGACTTGGAAAAGGTCTATGACAGAGTGGTGAGGGAGGAGTAAATTGTGGTCGACATTGTCTATGTATGGGGTGAGCGGTAGTTTAATACGAGCACTGAAATTACAGGGATGTGCGGCTTTGCCATGGCTGTTAAACTTATTCATAGACGATTGTTTAAAAGATTTGAAAGAGAGTGCGTATGGATTGAAAATGAATGATTTGATCGCCAAATGCCTTCTTTACGCCGATGATCAAGTCATATTAGCGTCATCTGAAGAGGAGTTGCACGGTTAATGTTATGCATGATGCCCTGAAAATCAAAGGGATGAAAATAAATGAAAGTAAAACGAAAGTAATGGTTTTTGAAAGAGAAGAAAGCATAAAAAACTGTGAAGTTTCGATTGACGGAGAAAGAGTGGAACAAGTAAATGAATTTGTGTACTTGGGTTCAAAGTTTACGAGAGATGGAAAGTATGACAGTGACATTGAGTGAAGGGTGTTGACAGGAAATCAGATGAATGGGGCACTGCATAGCTTTATGAACAGCCAGAAAGTGTCAAAAAAGGCACGTCTGGCTGTGCATAGAGGTGTGTTGGTTTCTACACTTATGTATGGTAGTGAATGTTGGGTTTGGCAGAAGAAGCATGAAAATAGGATTAATGCTGCGGAGATGAGTAGTTTGAGAAGTATAGCCGAAGTGACTCGGCTGGATAAAATAAAAAATAGTGAGATGAGAGAACGATGTGGTATAAAAGAAGATGTGGTTACAAAGATAGATAAAGGAATGCTTAGTTGGTTTGGATACGTAGAAGGGGTGGATGAAGGAAGATTGACGAAACAAATTTATAAGGCGAGTGTGAATGGACAAGTTGAACATTGTTTTGAAGAAAGGCCAGATCAATAGTACCAACAACCGACGAGCATGCATGAGAGCCCTGATGAAAGTAGAAGAAGCAAAAGATGTGTGTAAGAACCGTAGCAAGTGGAAGGAAGTGGTCTCTGCCTACCCCTACGGGAAAAAGGCGTGACTAGATGTATGTATGTAAATAAATAAAGTACTCTTTAAAAAACTATTATTATACTGCTTACAGATAGCGCTTTTTCAACTTTTAGATACTGCACATTTCATTTAAAATGCTGCTTAAGTAAATATATTCGCACATAAATAAAATGCTAGCTGGATTACTAGGGAAGATAAAACACATTTTCGTGTTTATTAATTCATTCAATTTCGCCTAAAAAAGGGGTCTGAGAGAAACATTAAAAAGTCTTTTACTTGAAATTACAAAGCTTCCGGAAAATGTTTAGGTAGTATATTTGTTTGTGTTCAATCAAACTTTATAACAAAAAAAGGAATAATAACGCTTTAAACTCGTTTTAATTTTGATAGTTAATGTTTTTGATCTGGTTAAATAAAATGTTTCGTATAAGCTTTTTAGTTGTAAACAAATGTCCACTCTAATGAAGCGATTGACCAATCGTGGTAATGTTACAATTTCATTGCTAACAAAAAGATTTTTATCAAAAATTTATCAAACCATCAAATAAATTACATTTCGTTTTGGAAAAGAAGGAGCACAACAAAAAAAATGTGGTCCAGTTAGGTAGAACTTTTAGACGTATGTTGTTTCTCCAGTATTGAAACAATATTTCCAATTTATGGCAGGGTAGACTAATAAAGACCAATTACATCGACCCTTTTGTAAAAAAAGGACGAAAAATTCGACATACTCGTACTTTGGTTCAGAGAATGATTGAAAGAAATATTTTGGCCAACGAAGATACTGGATTCCCAATGAAACTGTAAATATTATAATTCTGTTGTTTCTGTTATTAATTACGAGTACAATATATTTTTTAAAAAACTACAGCTTTTTTAAAGATTTAAACATTTACAAAATTTCTGGAGCTTAAGTCAACAAAGAAGGCGCCTGAAATAATCTCATCCTTCCAAATACAATTTTTTCTGTTACTGTTCATGACGCAGCTTTCAATTCATCGTTCAAGCTACATTTCTAAACTTGTACCGATTTGGAAGTTTGGTTGTCCTCAACGAAATTTTTTTAAATGTTTGCGGTGTAAGGTTTATTACATTATTCTGCCGAAACCAAAGTTAGTTATATCTCCCGTACTTTTAAACGATCCAACTTTTTTTCAATACTAACTATTTTTTCGATCTTTAAGAGTCTTCACAGCTGCTTAGCGAGTTAATAGTTTCTTCATTAGGAGTTTTTTCTTTCTTTACTGAAAATTCGTTAAAAAAAAGCAATTAGGGACATGGTTTTTTGATAACTTGGACTGTTGCATCATTTTAATCAGCGAGTTTCCCGCGCCTGGATTTTCCAATTTTGAAAATGGAACATCGCCCATGACGGGGGGCACAGAAGAGCGAGCGACCCCTCGATTCTTGTTAGAGATCAAAAGTTGACTAGAAATATGGGAAAATCAAAATCGGAGCGGGCCAAATCAAGTAATGACAGTCAAGTGCAGGGACGTACGTCAATTTAAATGCCAGAGGGCAAATACGAACATTTTTAAGACCAACATTTTTATCAACGCTTCTATACATGTTCGTAGGTTGTTGGTACTCTTGACTTGGCCTTTCTTTAAAATCGAGTTACGTTGCCGCTTGTGTATTCTCTTTCTCAAATAAACTTTCAAAGTATTCCTTCCATCTTTTTATAACGCATTCCTCTCCTTTCACCATCTTGGTTTCTGATTTTTTCCAGTTCGAGGTAGTATTTTATGGACTTAAAGAAAAATTTAATGCTGTTCTCGAAATCGTCAGATAACCTTTTATCAAATTCATCTTTATCATTCACCTTCTTTCTTACCACAACCTTTTTTGCCACACTTTTTAACCTTTTATACTCATTCTTTGCTTGTTTACATCCTTAGTCGTTGCCTTTTGCGTTCTTTAATTGGTTTTTATAGCCAGCCAATTCAACCAGGCTTTTTTTCTGACACTTTTCGGAACCTCTACGCACATTTTTCTAAACTGTCAAATTTCTAGATCAATTTACTTACGAACACCTATTTTACACCTTATTCTTGCAAATTCTCAACTTTTATACACACTAATTGATTCCTGCACACGATGCTGCCACTAATTAAAGAGACCTCTTATTCGGCTCATTACTAAGAAGTGGTCTGTATCAATGCCTGCACTGCGGTATGCTCGAGTATCCAACACTTTCTTTCTCAATCTTACAACCACTATCAAGAAATCAATTATTCTTTTCTGTCATTCTTTTTATTTTGTGTTCATGTGGATCTTTTCTATGGTTAAACATTGTGTTTGTTACCAGAATATTTTACTCCAAACATACTTCAAGTAGACTTTCTACGTTTTTATTCAGTCTGCCATCATCGTACATTCCCAGAACACTGTTATATCCATCACCCAAATACCTCGTCTTCCTATTTTTTCCTCTATAGCAGTGTTTCCCAACGTGGGGCCCACGCCCCTCAGGGGGGCAGTTCTATTGTTAAGAGGGGCAATTCGAAAATGGACTCGACACGGGCCATTTTAATGCAATGTTAGATTTCGGTGCCAAATTTAACGAAAAAGGAAAATTCTTACATAATTGCAGTAAATAATTATTAGGTATAATTTCGCTTGACAAGACCAAAATATCAACTGGGTGTTCATCAAGCAATCATCTATTTATCAATCATCTAAATATTCTATCAGCTGATTTAAAAGAAAGATTTTCTGATTTAAAAGAAATTAATTTTCCAACATGGATGATGCAGCCAATGTTAGTGGATTTGTCTGATGTATCAAATATGCAGTATCAAGAAGAACTCATGGAATTGCAAAATAATGAGTCAGTTAAAACTTTATTTAATATAAAAAGAGCGATGGCATGGTTTTGTAAGGAAACAGAAATACAATACCCAAATTCAACCAAATGTGCAAGAAAACTATTGCTACCTTGACCATCTTCATTTTTAGCTGAATGTGAATTTAGTACTGTAAATGATTTACTAGTAAAAAAAGAAATCGGCTGGATATAACACAACGTGGAGACTTGAGACTGAAGCTAACCAAAATGGAACCTAATATAAAAGATCTGTGCACCAAGCATTAAGCGCAAGGATCACACTAAATTAATATAATGAATTAATATAGAAAAATTTTTGTTAAAACTATTTGAAATTTAAATTTGAAGTTTTTCATTATATGTTTTGAAAATTTTTCGTTAACAATTTCTTAGTGATTTTTTCCTAAAACCTATCATCTAAGTTTCTGAAGTAAACAATTCAACTTTTTAATATTAAAAATTATGTATGTTAGGAAGGGGGGACATAAGAATTTTAGAAAGGCTAAAGTGGGGCATGGCTCAAAAAAGGTTGGGAAACACTGTTCTATAGGATGTTAAGGTTGCTAGGTAACGGCTTCAGTAAACAATATTTATGTTAAATTTTATTATGAATTGTCCAATGAATCAAATTGTGTAGAATATCTAAATTTACCTCAAAACAACTGACATGAACGGAAAAATTGTTTTAAATAAATATTAATTGAATGAATAGACCCAAGTGACGAATATTTAAAAATTCTGGACATTTCCAACGTATAAGCTAACATTACGATTCGTTTTACGATTTATTTTATATTTCAATGATATATCTTTAGTCTTTGAAAATGCTAAATCTTGTAAATAATATCAATGGTGTATTAAAAAATGTCGGAGAAATTAATGGAAATGGAAATTAATAAATCGAAGTTGAATGTATCTAAAACTAAAGGAATGATTATTGGGAAAAGAGCGTATAAAGAGTTGTATCAGATAAATCAGTTACAAATCAAATTAAATGATGATGTTATTAAGATGGTTCATGAAATTAACTAAGGTGTAATGATTGACGGTAATCTAAAATTTAAGGTCTTTGTTGATTACTTATGCAAAAAAATTGGTGAGGGTCAGTGGATGCTTAACACCAATGACACGTAAATTAGTGTATAATACTATAATACTGCCACACTTTAATTACTGCAGTACTGTTTTATATATTACAAACCAAGGGGATATAAATCGTTTGAAAAAATTACAAAATAAAGCTATGCGATTAATAATAGGTTGCGATAGGTATACAAGCGTTGAGTTTATGCTAGCTAGGTTAAATTGGATGAGTGTAAAATGTTTTTTGGAGTTTAATGCATTGGTCATAAAATCAGGACCAATATATTTACAAAATATTTGAAGAGTTACACGGATATGAAACAAGGGGTAGACAGAATTTTGTACTGCAGAGAGTAAAAGCAGCTGCAGGACAGAACTCTATATTTTCTAAAGGTATAAGTAAATATAATAGTCTGGATCAAAATAACATATGTATAATATCTTCACTGCTATTGTTTCACAGATATCAGTTTAAGATAATGGTGACATTGTTTATAATATTAGTGTAATATGCGATGTACCAAATAGCTATAGAGCTAAATAAAGGGTATTTATTTATTTATTTATAAACGTATCTTGATCAGATGGAAATTGTTTTAAAGAAAGTCCAGGTCAAGAGTACCAGCAAACGACGAGCATGTATGAAAGCGCTGATGAAAGTAGAAGAAGTGAAAGACGTTTATAAGAACCGTAGCAAGAAGAAAGAAGTGGTCTCTGCCTACCTCTACAGGAAAAAGGCGTGACTATATGTATGTTATAATATAAATGTCTGGATTTCATAGGAATTAATTTCAACTCGCTTTGGCAGCTAATAAATAATCCAAAATTGTTTAAAGAGCAACATAATAATAGTGGAAATGTTGTAATGGAAAAAAAATGTGATTAGTCGCAAGAGATGTATGTGTGATTATGTGTGCGTATGTTGTGCCAGGGGGACGGAATGATGGTGGCGGACGACGGTGAATCCTTAGTAGACGTACGTCTTTGATAAAGTCGCGCTTGGGAGTACACAAAGAGGATCTTCAATTAAGTCTCATCAGATAAAGCGTTCGCTTTTGCGATATTCGTTTGTTGCTCGCCTGCTCCAGAGGAATGACGATGATTCCCTGCTGCTGCCGATGCTGCTTCTGATGAGGGGAAATGCTAAAAGTCATTTTCATTGATTCATTAGAGGGTCGCGGAGGGTTGAGGTTTCACCCCGTGCTACTATATTAATGAGTAATCATCGTAAAATAAATGTGTGTACCTAAGCGTGGTGATAAATGCTTCGTGTGTTTGACAACGACCCCACCCCCCTTATCCCGCGGAACAATAATTTAAATGCAACGTATGCAATATTTTTTTACAATAAATATTAGACTTGAAAACAAAAACAGTAGAAGATGCTTTTTAGGTTTAAAATGCATTATTTTGTTATTAATTTCGCGAAAATTTAAATTTTTTTAACATTGGCCAAGGTTTTATTGCTGTTTTTTGAAATTTTCGATAAAAATAACCGGTCCATGCATGCATTTTTTGTTTTTTATTATTTTAATTAAGAATTTTTGTGAAAATATGTAATAATATGTTTTCTAAAAAAATTATCGACAATTGTGCCACATATGGAACAAATTAAGGTAACTGTAATAATTAAAAATAAAATATATTATACCCAAGTAAAGCAAAACAATTTTTTTTTCTACGATTTTTTATTGATCTATATTTTAGAAGCAAAAATTGATAGGACCCACTTGCGTAAAGAAAAAACCTTAAATAGCGAAAGTTCGTATTTGTATTAGTCAGTTAAAGTTATTAATACATAAAATTATTGGAAATGACTCTTTATCTCCCAGTCGCGTTCTCAAATCATCCAATTTTGATCGTTGAATTAAAAAATAATGAAAAATTGACTAATCAAAATGTTTGCTAGGGACAAAAGAAACGTAACAGCAAATCCAGATTCACGTTGCAATGATATGCATACTAATATCATAACAAAAAAAACATTCTGAGACTGTCAGTGGTAATATTTAGGTGATTTCTAAACATCATGTGGAATAAATGTTTACAAATGAAGCTGTTAATTGTAGCTTTTGTATTGCTGAGGTCAAAATGTCAGAGTGATAAAAAAGATGGTATCCTAAAGAATTTATAATGTATCTATTGGTAGCTAGAAATTGCATATCTTGATACCAACCACCCGAAAGTAAAAGAAATAAAATGTTTAATAAATCAAAAAGATTTCTCGCGGGGGGGCGAAGTTGGGAAACCAGCAGCGTTACTGTGGAACATTCTTAAAAGGGACATTAAACGTTTTATTTTATTATATAAAAATATTCAATGTACTTGCGTAATTTCGAGATTGGCCTAATGATATAGGTGGCTTCTTTAGAAAAAAAACAGCAACTTTTTATACCTTCTTCATGGAACGTAGAAATATAGTTTTTTGCTTGCTTTTAAAAAGTGCCAAAAAATGAAGATGTAGGTGTTTACGTAAACCAGCTATACAGATTTAACTGCACACAACAAAATATTCCATTCTGAACTAAAAAAATTTAACTAAATTGGGGTTTGTAGTTTATAAATTAAAACAAGTTAGTTTTGACAAAGTTTATGTAAACCACAGTCTATTTAAAAAAAAATTGTAAATATTTTTAGCGAAAATTTAGAAAAATTTGAAAAAAACGTAAAATTGCTACGAGTAAAACTTAAATTTAGTTTTATTCCAAAATAAAATAAATCAATGAGTGTTATGTCCTCCTCGATTATTTTTAACAGCTCATATCGTCATGGATATAATCAAGGTATTTATTTATTGCAACGCCCCAAATAATTTTTCGCTGATTATAAAATTTTTTTCACCTCTTAAAACTCTTTGTTAAATTATATCCCATACATGTCCTATACGTTGCAAAGGCAACACTTGGATACCATTATCATTAAGAAAGCTAACCATTGTTGCCGCAACATGTGGTTGTGCATTATCATGCTTCAGTACGAAATATTCTTTAATGGCTGCGGAATACGAAAGCACAATTGGTCGAAGTATTTCATCAATGTCCTATTACCACTAAAAAAATGTCTGGTGCTGATTCAGTACCAAACCATAACTATTCCTTCTCTATAAGAATGTAATTCCTGTACATTGTCCAATCGTACATCATTACCCGATAAATCTTCACACTCTTACACATATTGAGTCGGGATGTATCTCAAATCTTAATTCGTCTAAAAAACAAATAGGACATTTTGCCATAATACGAGTTCCTTAGACCAAGCTTGTCACGTGCCTATTTTTTCCCATCTACGGTTCATTATAATTGTGTCTTACTCGTAAGTAGTGTTGCATACAATACTCTGTTATAACTCGAATATATCATTCGTTGTAGATAATGTTGCATAACTTGTAGGGGTAAGATTCGATAGTTGGTTTGCAATCTCTGTGTGGACGAGGCACATATTTGAGAAGATTGTGGGTTGACGTTTATTCCGCGCCATTTTTCTTGATTTCCGATCTTAATTGGATTTTAAAGAAAAACCATTTGATTTTCAACTTGACCATTTTGTCTTGCCTTTGTTGTGGATATTTTTGGAGTTGGTGTCGAGTTGAATAGCCGTTATCGGGATTTATTTGAGGGAAGCCATTGTTCACTAACTGGTGCCGCCCCATAATCTAACCAGCCCCCGGAGTAGTTCAGGAGTAGCACAGGAGTAGGCCACAGGAGTACATGTGAATTCGCATACCCAAAGGTTATCAGTGATTTATTTTTTTTTTAAATATATAACGCAGTGACTCACTATTACGTTCTGTTCTAGTTTATTAGTATAGTACATCGTTGGAAACTATTTATTGCATTAGATAATATGCCAAAACTAAACTTGGATTAAAATAACCTTCTCAATAATTCTTTATGTCCAAGTAAAAACATATTTTCTTCCTACTTATTTGTAAATATCCTACAATCTTGATATTTTAAAGGTCAACCATTGAAAAGATATTTTTAAATGAACTCGATTGTTTTGGCAGTGAAAATCTTTATGTAAACGGTTAACTAGTGAATCTACTTTGCCTTTATGTAAATGTTTGAATTAGTGTTATTAATGGGTTAACTTATATATATATATATATATATATATATATATATGTTTTACCTTTTGTTCTTTGCCTTTATGTAAATGTTTGAATTAGTGTTATTAATGAGTTAATTTATATATATGTTTTACTTTTTTCTGTAACTTGGTAAAGTCTGTTACTCTCACTTCTGTTTTGGTTATTTTATATTATTATTTATTATTATTTATGTTATTTAAGTTGTAAATTTTACATTTTTGGTTTGTTTTAGCAAGAAAATTTTACCATAGCTGTTAATTTTGACTATATTTGTAAAGATGTTGCTATTGAACTGTGTACCTTAATTATCTATTGTGTGAGTAAAGTATCCAACATATTTTTGCTATAATTTTATTTATTTGGTTCACCATAATCATAGTTGTTTATCTTGTAGCTCTGCTAGTGCCTATAAGATCTAGGGGTTTCCGGCTTATACCGTTTAAGTCGGTGGCGCAGCTCACTTTTATATTTTTTTTCTTCTACCCTCTACGGCTGAGCTCGGGCATAATTTGCCAGTAGAGAAACCGCTAGCAGAGTACTCTTTAGAGAACGAAAAAGACGTGGCAAGCTAAACGAACAGCGCGATTTATTTTCGTTAGGGCTATATTTCACCTTGGCACCATGGTGGCGCAACCAGTCGCCGACACCAACAAAATGTTAAAACCTCTATAAAGAGTATCTCACTTGGTGTCCGCTTGGTTGCGCCACCCGCTTGGTTGCGCAACCAATTTGGTGGCGCAACCAGCACGGTCACGTGCACAAAATATTACTGGCTGCGACACCATTAATTAGTATAGCGTTGTATGGCGTCGCGTTACCAGTAACGTCCCTTCCGCAGTGCAGGGTTGCCAGATCGGCTAACCAAAAATTCCTCAATTGACATAGAAAAACCTCCAAATTCGTAACTTTTTAACAAAAGTTTCCCAATTTTTTCTAAATCTTATTATTGACCACGTCAAACCTATGTGGTATATTTAATGTTATTTTTGTAATTTAGACTTGCGTAAGTCTAAAATTTTTCCAAAATTAAAATTTTTAATAAGTTACACAAATATAATATTAATAATATTCCTCAAATAAATACATTATATTCTTAAAAATTAAACATGAAAAATAAACCTTAAATTAAAAAACATTCTTTAACGCAAATAAAAAACTAATAAAAATAGAGGAATTTTTGATTTTAAAACGTACCATACATTTAATTGTTGCCCCAAAAAATATCCGGAAAGTTTTTTTTTGTGGTAAAGTAAAACCATCAGAATTCACATTGACATACAGTGTGATACAAAGATACAATATATTTAATGAACTCATTTAATAATATCGTTACGGATTGTGGTCAGCAAGTATGCCACTGAAGCCATTATTTGACCACGACGCGGCGAATCGCTTGTGAAGAAACCGTATAATTTATGGCTTTTTGGTAGCATCAAACGCCCGACATATTAGCGGATGATTTATAGTCGCTCGCAGCAATTGGAGACGTGCGATGGTAATTGGAATATTTGTGAAGATTCAGGAAAAGTAACGTTTGTTTTAGAAATATTGTTTTATACCTATTTAAGGAAGTTAAGAAGTAAAGTTTAGTTTTGTGAACATAGAGACTTAAAGCGCATATCTAAGTTATTTTCAAATAGGTGTTTATTGTATTACATATAGAATACGTAATGTACACAGATGGCTCAAAAACTTCAGATGGAGTTGGAGCCGGTATTTTCAGCGGGAAACCATAGATTGAAATATCTACCAGTCTTGGCAGGTATGCTACAATCTATCAGGCCAAAGTCTTCGCTATCAAATTGTGTGCAAGAGAGATGACTAACAGACCTCTATTAAACAAAAACATAAGTATAATATCAGACAGCCAGGCTGCTTTAAAAGCACTGAGCTCCAACAAAATAAATTTAAACTTGTATGGAATTGCATCAAATTTCTGGAATACCTTGGTTTCGAACAACAAAGTGACTCTGCTGTGGGTACCTGGGCACCAGGGAGTGGAGCAAAACGAAAAAAACGACACCTTTGCAAAACAGTGGGCCGAATCTGCGTTCACTGGACCAGTACCGGTTTTTGGAGTCATTACTAGTGCCACCAAAACAATTATTTCGGATTGGGTGGAGAGGAAAATTCTCACGTACTCTGGTCCGATATACCAGGATTTACTCACTCAAAGGCGTTCTTACCTAATCCCTCAAAAAACCCGACTAAGCAGACCCCAGAATGGAGCAGGAATGACCTACGAATTTTTACTGTCGTCTAAGATACCACCTCGAAAGAAAAGGTCTAAATCAACAAAAGGACTGTCGGTTTTGCTGCGTTAAAGACGAAACTGCTGAACACATACTATGTTCATGCCCCGGCCTGAGAAGAATAAGGTTCAACATATTTGGTTATACCAACCTAGAACCTACCGATTTCAAGAAAATCTTACCCCATACAACCATGAACTTCGTGAGAAGGGCTGGATTGTGCGGTGAACTGTAACCTCTAGGGTTAAGCCACAATAGACCTACTAAAGGTCGCAGTGAAGCGGCAACCTACGCCCCACTAACATGATACCTAACCTAACCTACAAATAGAACGATTATAATAAATTGTTTATTTGTTGTACTGAGTGTTTTAAATTAACGAACCCAAAACGAAATATCGTAACGATAGTTAAACATAAAAAATATCCTTGGATTATTTTTCTTTGTGTGTATTTTGTAAAGTCTGTGAAAGTATCTCAAAATATAAGACAAAGTGATAAGTACTTGATGATGCCCAACAAACGATAACAAAGGAAGATTTTTATCAAAAGTATTGCTTCCCTATTGGTAACATCTAAGATATAGATAGATATGAGATAGGTGTATAATTATTGATAAAATAAATCCTGATTCCATTTAGATATACAATTTGATTTTTACTGACCTAGTATATTTCGTCACAATATAGCAGTAGTTTAATAAAAATCAATGTTTAGTAACCATAACAAAAATGAACTGAATACAATACCGTTAAAATTACCAATAAAGCTATTTAAAATAATCTTATCAAATAATGATATTAATGGGGTATTCGGGGGGATAGTGGGTTAAAGTTCCCCGAGCGAGCCAATGAAAGGGGTGTAGGGGTTGTTGGGGGAGAGCAAAGTGTAACCGATACAAAGCGAGCGCTAGATGGCTGTGCAAGCGGTGGCTTGACAGGTGAGCGGCGAAGACAAATGATAGTGCCCCAGCGTTGCCGCCTTCGATGTGAAAAGAACTAGATGATAAATTGTGGTTGAACCAATCTACTACCAACTAACAGTCAGAGATGGGCACAGATCTACCACGATGCGTAACCTATTATTATTTTAAATAGATTTAATTTGTTTTAACCAATAGAAATATCTGAAACTGTTCTTTTGAAGGAGTTTAAAGTGGTTGCCGGGAAAAGATTTTATTCAATTTTTTGTTGTAATTTGGAAAATACGGCGGTGTAAGAGCAATTGTGAATAAATCAACGAAAGTCTTGTTTTCCTAAAATATAGAGTAAAAAAAGGATGAAAGGATTTAAAACTTTTGTCCCGCCAGAACGGTCATAGAGACATAATTTTATAATAAAAGTGAAGAGGGATGTCTGTCATCTTCTGAGTTTCGAAATAATTAGGAACCTGATAACACAAACGTATAATTTTTATTTGCACAAAGATACACTTAAAATTTGTAAAAATAAACAATTGACGGCTAAGCCAGCGTCCACCTCTAAAACGCCGGACGTGGACGCGTACTTTTCGCGAACGGTTTTTCACTGGAAAATTTTGACGCGATAGAAATTAAAATTAGACCGTGCCTGGTTTACGGTGTCACCGAATTAATTCGTTTTTCTGAAATCTAATTTGCATTTTGTTAGTTACTTTTTGCTTCGGGTTAGAAGTTCATTTATAATATTCAAAGTTCGACGGTGTGTCTGTCGGTATTTTTTATTTTTTTGGGGGGAAATTGTATTAGCACACTTCCACTTTTAATGTATTAAAAGAGATTTTGTGCCGTGGAAATTTAAAAACAAACAAAAGGTTTATATTAACACGATTTTTCGCTAGTGTACACCATTTATGACAAACTCGTAGATTTTCCGTCGCAGGCAGGCGAAGTGCGCATGCGCGACCGAGCCCACTCCAGCCTGCAAAGTTTATTCAAATGCAATTTGAGACAGCTATTGTTTATCAATTATTTCATTTTTGTATGCACCTTTCGATGATCTGACCACGAAGCAATTTAGTTTGGATCGGGATCAATTTAGTTTGGATCGGGAGCAGTTTTTTTGTGTGGTTTATTCATAGAAAAAGTCTGTAGAGCGCATGGAAGAAAGAAGGATACCACAAAAGATCTCCAAAGAAAACATGGAAGGCAACAGATACAATATTACCAATAAAATTATGGGTGCCGTCACTCTACCTCTGCCAGAAACATCAAGTCTGCCACTGTACATATTGTACAAATAACAGAAAGAAATCTTTCTAACTTTTTATTGCAAATTTCATGTAGGGTTATACAAAGAACACTTCTTTTTACTTGCTACGGTTCTTACACACGTCTTTCGCTTCTTCTACTTTTCTTCGCACTTTCATACTTTCTCGTGTGTTGTTGGTACGCTTGACCTGGTCTGTTCTTTAAAACAATTTTGATCTGTTAGAGATACGTTTGCTAGGTCGACCCTTACCGACTTGCCCATTCAAATTCAACTTCGCCTTATAAATCTTTTTCGTCAATCTTCTTTTATCCATCTTATTTACGTGTCCGTAGATCTAAGCTTTCCGATATCTACATACATACATACATATAGTCACGCCTTTTTCCCCGTAGGGATAGGCAGAGACCACTTTCTTCCACTTCCGCTACGGTTCTTACACACATCTTTCGCTTCTTCTACTTTTATCAGAGCTCTCATACATACTCGTCGGTTGTTGGTACTCTTGACCTGGCCTTTCTTCAAAACAATGTTGATCTGATCGAGATCGATGTTCGCTGAGGTCGACCTCTACCGACTTGTCCATTCACACTGGCCTTATAAATTTTTTTCGTCAATCTTCCTTCATCCATCCTTTTTACGTGTCAAAACCATGTCCTTTATCTATCTTTGTAATAATAATAAATAATATTACCTTCGATTTCTACATTCTAAGTAGTTTTTATTTAAAGTTTTTCTTATTAATCATTAATTTTCTGTGTAAAATTGTTCTATTAAAATAATTAAAAAATATATATTTTTTTGAGATCTAAATCTGTGGTCCTAGGACAAATAATGTATATTACTTGCGTGAAAAGTGCCAATTCACACACGTTGGATTGTCGACACTTTTTACACTAGTAATATAATATTTTTACTGTTAGCTTCATTAATGTGAATTAGTTTAGCGTTGCTTCTATTAAAATATCCAATTCAATAGTGACAGTGTGTTTGTACCTTGTGTTGTAAAGAGATGCTGCATATTTCAAAATTATTGACCCACTAATGAAATTGCCGGCTAAATCAGTAAACAAAAGTACCCTCTTTTCTCAGTATTAATTAAAAAGCTAGGACGTACCTCAACATGTCAAATTCGTATTTAACCTTGCGCGTTAATGATTTCCTTTTATCTCTAAATAGAGCAATGTGAAATATTTCTCATCTGTTCAGTGACAAAATGACTCGTCTTAGTGCTCGACTCAAATTTCTTTTCTAAAACAACACAAGAGTATTCTATAACCAGTAGAGTCGTCGTAAATCTATATCTTCCAGCTGTTTTAACTTTGTCTTTGGAAGCTTCAATAAATTTTAGCGTTCTTACATGATTCAAAATTTAATTGATTACATCAGTCGAAGTCAGATATACTTTTTTCTGTTTCACAATTTCACCCTCTTTTCTCAGTATTAATTAAAAAGCTAGGACGTACCTCAACATGTCAAATTCGTATTTAACCTTGTGCGTTAATGATTTCCTTTTATCTCTAAATAGAGCAATGTGAAATATTTCTCATCTGTTCATTGACAAAATGACTCGTCTTAGTGCTCGACTCAAATTTCTTTTCTAAAACAACACAAGAGTATTCTATAACCAGTAGAGTCTTTGTAAATCTGTATCTTCCAGCTATTTTAACTTTGTCTTTGGAAGCTTCAATAAATTTTAGCGTTCTTACATGATTCAAAATTTAATTGATTACATCGGTCGAAGTCAGATATACTTTTTTCTGTTTCACAATTTCACCCTCTTTTCTCAGTATTAATTAAAAAGCTAGGACGTACCTCAACATGTCAAATTCGTATTTAACCTTGCGCGTTAATGATTTCCTTTTATCTCTAAATAGAGCAATGTGAAATATTTCTCATCTGTTCATTGACAAAATGACTCGTCTTAGTGCTCGACTCAAATTTCTTTTCTAAAACAACACAAGAGTATTCTATAACCAGTAGAGTCTTTGTAAATCTGTATCTTCCAGCTATTTTAACTTTGTCTTTGGAAGCTTCAATAAATTTTAGCGTTCTTACATGATTCAAAATTTAATTGATTACATCGGTCGAAGTCAGATATATTTTTTTCTGTTTCACAATTTCGGTACTATAAATGTTTTATCCTCACGCCACCCTGCAGGCAGATCCAGAACCGGACTTCACACGAATGTATTAAAAGTAAATACCTAATAGCTCTTTTCGAGCTTTCACTTTTGAAATTTCACTAGTTGAATGAGAATGGTAGGGGACATTATCAGTTATTCGCCAAACCATACCTTGAACAAGGTAGATGTCATATCTTGGTAAAAATCAGCTAAACAACTTAAAATATTCTTTGCAGATAAAAAATAGCAAAAATTTTGGCACAAAACCGTTTTCTTTACCGGCATGTTTTATAATAGGTACATTTTCTTATATCTGTAAAAGCGTTCACGAAATATTTTGCAAATTTATCACTCCACCATTTTTTCACACCAAGTCTCATCAAGATAAACTATCTTTTCGACGAGCTTCATTTATTCTACTTAGATATTCATAACGTATAATAATTAATTTTTGAAATCTCAAACCCAAAGAATAGTGCACTTCTCTATTAGTATTATTGGATTTGTATGGAAAGTCCGGTACCACCTTAATATTATTTTTAATTCTTTAAAAATACGTAACAATGTTATTAAAATAAAAATTATACACATATTGTGAAATATTTTCCATCAGAAAGTGATGTACACTGACCAGAAATCTTAGATTCCGCTTATTTCCTGGAAGACATTCCTCGCTTGAAATTACTATTGAATGGCAGATTTTGAAAGAATCTTTAAAACGCGAATTACTACTACACCATTACTAAATCCATTATTTTCTAATTTTAGTTGGTGGTACATGTTTTTAGTAACTTTTAAAGTGGAGGGTGACATTTTTGTTGCACATCCTTCTTCTCCTCCAATTCTTCTCTACCCTCAGAAGAAACTTCAACTCTGATGAAATCTGCATAGACGTATGTACGTAAATATTTGTTTAAAAAAAAAGTCGTTAGAAATTATTATTTTATTGCATATTTTCTGGGACTACAATCACTTTCAAAAGCATCCAAAAAGTCGTTTTTTAAAAATTAAAATCCAAATACAACACTGGAATACGAAAATAATAATATTTCACTCCAAGTGGACCAATTTGACACGACACGTGCCGCAACAACGAATAAGTTTGAATTTTATTTAGCGTATGGATTAAGACACAAAGCATATATATGACAACAAAATTATTACAAACGAACATTCAACAAATGTATATACTCTATTAATTATGGAGTCGCTAATAGGAAATCTTCTGGTCTGCCGTTTTAAGCCGTTTCAAGGCATTCCTCCGCGATGTGTTTGACGGTTTGGTTTTCGCCGCACTCGCAGGAGGGGCTCGGACTATTGCCCCATTTGTGTAAAGTATAGGCGCATCTGCCACAGTTCTGATTCTACTTAGCATGCTCCAGGTTTTCCTTGGTAAGTCGAAGCCTGGTGGTGAGTTGGTAATGCATGGCATATCACTGTTTTGTTTCGACGTCTATTCCTGATACCAAGCGTCG
The DNA here is from genome assembly GCA_950111635.1 of Agelastica alni. Taxonomy (NCBI): domain Eukaryota; kingdom Metazoa; phylum Arthropoda; class Insecta; order Coleoptera; family Chrysomelidae; genus Agelastica; species Agelastica alni. The sequence continues at coordinate 40,454,359 of OX467709.1, forward strand.
GTGATGTTTCATTCGTTTGAATATTGAGCCAATACAAAATAAACAAATTCAACCAACAACACTACAATAATTGGTTATCATACGGGGACTAAATAAAACAGAAAAACAAGTGTAATAAGAAAAAATAGAAAACGACTAACGGTCAATCGAGCCAATAAGATAAACGAAAATATGCAAGTTATAAGCATTTAATGGGTTCTCATGCAGGGTAAAGCGACGATGCCAAGCATGAATTATTTCTGTGGTACGATCATTGTAATAAGTACGTCAAAAGTCCAGTCGTTTAGTAAAAACAGAATGCAATTTATTACCTGTTTTCAGTTTGACAACTGTGCTAACTGTGGTATTTTTGAGACAGCTCCTCGGCGGTTTCTTTGTACATTTATATAGGTATATTAATAATACTAGTAAATTATTCTAAAAAAGTTACAATTGTCTCCGACTTCAACTATGAATTAGGGCATCGGAAACCTTTTCCTCCTCATCCCTATTAATGTGGACGAAAATGACAATGAACTGTGTATCTGAGAGTTACATTACGTTACATTACATTTTTGCGGTTGGGCCAACGGTATAGGCACCTATGTCAACTAGATATTTGATCCATTGTGACTAACGTTGTGTCTTTAGGGCATTAGAATTCCAGTCCGCTTGTTTTGGCAAACCGCAGGATTTCTGTTGGCCCTGTCTCATTTAGATCACTTGGATCCATTATCATGCGGCCCAGGTTTGGTACCTGTACACCGCTAGCATCGGACAGCAACACAGAATGTGTATGCTGCTCTCTTCCTTTTCGCCTCATAGTCGGCAGTTTTTCTCAGCCGCCAGCTTAAGTTTGAAGAGGTGCGCCCTTATTGCGATGTGGCCAGTGAGTAGGCCAAGCATGCTGCTTACCATACTCCGCTTCATCGTCCAGAGTGCGTCTGCCCTCTTCTGGAGAGGTTTTTCCATCAGCTGTCTTGATGTTCTGCACCCAGTATTTGCATTCCACTGAGAGATATGTTCTTGTTCAAGGATTAGTTTCAATTCATGTTTCTTCTTCTTCTTTAGGTGCCCTGTCCTCCTCGGACGTTGGCAATCATAAGCGCTATCTGAACCTTGTCTACAGCTCGGCGGAACAATGTGGTAGTGCTCACTCCATACCATTGTCTTAAGTTTTTTAGCCATGATATCTTTCTTCTACCCGGGCCTCTTCGTCCTTCGATCTTCCCTTCTATAATAAGCTTTAAAAGTCGATACTGGTCATTTCTTAAGATGTGACCAAAATACTCCAGTTTGCGCTTTTTTAGTGTAAACAGAACTTCCAGCTGCTTGTCGAGGCGTTGAAGTACCTCGGTGTTACGCACTCTTTCTACCCAGGAGATTCTTAATAGCCTTCTGTACGTCCACATTTCAAAGGCCTCCAATTTTTTGCACATCGCATCTTTCAAAGTCCAAGCTTCCATTCCATTAAACAGTATGCTAAACACGTAACAGCAAAGCACTCGGACGCGCAGAGGCAATTTTAAATTTCTGCTGCAAAGTACTTTACGCATTTTCAGGAACGAAGCACGAGCTTGTTCTATTCTGGCACGAATCTCCTGCATGCTGTCCCACTTCTCATTTAGTTGACACCCAAGATATTTAAAAGTTTCTACTCGCTTAATTCGTTGACCGTTAATTGTCAGGTGACCGTCCACGTTGTTTGATTTGCTAACTGCTAGCCACTTTGTCTTTCTCACGTTCAGGCTAAGTCCGGCCTCTGAGCTTGCAGCCGTCACGCGGCTTACCAGCTCCTGCAGTCCTTCCAGTGAGTCGGCAACAAGAACCGTGTCATCCGCATACCTCAGATTGTTGATATTAATCCCATTGACAGATATCCCCTCGTCACATTCATCCAACGCCTCTTGAAATATCCTGTCGGAATACAAATTAAATAACAGTGGTGATAAAATGCATCCTTGACGAACGCCTCTCAGGATTTTGATCTCGTCGGACGCGGTGTTATCGATTCTTATTTGAGCACTTTGGTTCCAGTAAATGTTGGCTATTATTCTAAGGACTCGTTGTTCCAGTCCTATTTCTTTAAGAATGTTGATCAGTTTTTCGTGCTTTACTTTATCAAAGGCTTTTTCGTAATCGATGAAACATGCGTAAACGGTCACTGACATGTCCCGGCACCTTTGGATAAGAACCTGTATGCTAAATAGTGCCTCCCTTGTTCCAAAGCCATTGCGAAAACCAAACTGAGAGTCCCCCATCATTGTCTCGCACTTCGCATATGTTCTTTTGTGTATTATTTTCAAGAAGAGTTTAAGCACATGGCTCATCAGGCTAATAAGACGATAATCACCGCAGTTCTTGGCCTTCGCGTTTTTGGGGAGCGGGACAAAAGTAGATTTTAACCAATCAGAAGGTATACTGCCGTTTCGGTAAATAAGATTGAATAGCTTTACCAGCGTGTTCAGTGATTCTTCGTTTTGCAGTATTTTTAGAACTTCTATATAGACGTCATCAGGACCACTAGCTTTCCCATTTTTTGAAATTGACAGCGCATACTGAACTTCTGCCTTCGTTATGTCCAAGCCTTGGCCTTGATTAAAGAATTCTTTCTGAAGTTCTGGCCGGGTATCGTGAAATAGGTGCTCGATGTAGTCGCACCATTCCGTCAGTTTTTCTGAAGTATCCAGTATCAGCCTGCCCTGTGCGTTCTGTAAAGTCGTCGCGTTTCTATTTCTGCAGATACCTGCTGCCTCTTTTATCTTCTTGTGCATGTTGAAGGTATCGTGTTTTGCTTCCATTGCTTCTATCTCTTGGCATTGCTCGTAAAACCATTTCTCTTTTGCTTCTCTTATCTTGTTTTTGATTATGCGGTTTTGCGCCCGGTATTCGTTGCTCTTGCCTTTGAGTGTCCGTCTTTTTTCCATAAGATCAAGGATTTCCTCTGACATCCATGGTTTCTTCTTGTGGTTTTGTTGAGGTTAAAGTATTTTGGTGGTACTTTCTGTTAATTCATGTTTCGCTTCGGCAATTGGCAATCCGACCAACTGGCTTTTTGGTTCCACTAGGGTCCCATTTCTTGCCAGTTCATCGGCTATCTCGTTGCCATTTATCCCTGTGTGCCCAGGAACCCATGTAGTTTAATTAATGACAAGATAACTTTTTACCGCATCTGTAGACCACCATTTAAGTTTTTTTCCTGAAAATAGTCGCAAAAAGGGTAGACCTATCGTGTGAGCCACGGACGGTCCGCACTGCGACTATTAAAAAGGAGAGGGATTATAGAAAGATGATTGTTAACCCGCTTTTTGAAAAGTTGCAGGTCATAGTTCTTTGGAAAAACTTGTTTCATTCTGTAGCAGCACTGTAAAAGAAGGAATCTTGATGGAGATTGGTCCTTGTAGTGTCAATCTTGAGAGTTAATGGGTGAGACTGATCAGCGTGCCAAGTTCTTCGGCCGAATTTGGCCAGTGGTGGTATAAGAGTTTTTATTTCTCTGGAGCATCTGCCATGGAAATATTTGTAGAGTAATGTCTGGTCTGCAACTCTTCTTCTATGTTCTAGTTGGTGAAGGGTATCTGTGAGAGTTGAGCTGTTTATCAACCGTATGGCCCTTTACTGATTGGAATCTAGAAGACGAAGAGAATGCCTTGGTGCTGAACCCCAAATGTGCGAGCAATACTCCAGTAGAGGTCGGATTTGAGCCTTGTACGTCGTCAACAGTTGGTCAGGAGTAAAAAACTTTCTAGCTTTCTACGGAAAACCTAGCCTCTGGCTTTCTGATTTTGCGATGTTAGCAACATGGTCATGCCAAGACATATTATTAGACACCGTGACTCCCAAAATCGAGATGGAGGGACTTGATTCAAGGGTATTTCTGCACATTGTGATGGAGTGATTTGAGGAATGTACTTGATAGACGAGGTGTTACTAGACGGCCATCTCTTCAATCTTCTTCCTAATGGTTCAGTCACACACTCGCAAAAAAACATTCGCGAAAAATAATTTGATAAAATATCACTGATATCACGTGTTGTATCTGAAATTTCGTAGATCTAAAGATCCATTTTAAAATCGAGACAATATTGTGAAAATGTCCGGCAATGGAAATGGAAACAACGGGTGGCGTAAAAAGTTTGCTTAATTAGTTTAAATGGGTCCCCGTAGTTTTTTCCCACGTCAAAGTAAATTATTCTTCAAATTGGCAAGGAAATCAGAGTTAAGTATTCGCAAATTGATCGGGCAAATTCCCGCAGGAGGGATAGGGAATGGATAGAGCCAGATCAGGCGAGAGCATATGCTATTTAATATAATTGAATTCACAATGATGCGTAGGGTGGCGAGTTCGATAAAGGGATTACCGTCAAATCAAATCGCATTAAACGAAGTGCAATCTCGGTCGGCGTGGTGCTGCAACATTAGATCATGCCCCGTCGCCAATGCGAGAGAATCGCGTTTAGAGCCGCGCGTATAGAGTCGCGAATAGAGACAGCGAGAGAGAGATCTCGGTCTAATCCACGCGACTATTCTATTACAGATATGCGGATTGTATTCTTTTTTAAATTGACGGGGACGTTTTCATTTCAACGCATCGACCAGAAGGACCAAATAGTTTATTAAATGCATCAGCGCTCTTTGTCATAGGGCAATGTAGGACTTAATTAATTATTTTGAAATGCTAAATATCAATATTCTGTTTCTATTCTACGGTTTTTGTACATTGTGTAAAGTTAACTAGTACCAAATTTCATTTCGATAAATAATATTGTAATAAACAAAAAAATTAAATGCGGTAATAATTATTTGCCCTACAAACTATTACCTAATAGGTAATTTTTTAAACCCTTAAAAATTATGGTAACAATGTGTAGGTAATTTATGGCATAATTTAACCAAATTTACCATCTCATTAGTGCTACTTACCATTCAGTTCACAGTACTTAACAATTTGTGACTGTTATCAAAAGTTGGTCAAATGAGACTCTATTTAGTAAACGATGTCAAAATATCAACGAATTAACTTTTCGTCAAAGTTATCGAACGTTAGTAGGTACTTTCAAATTAAATTTAATTAACAGTAACAATGTCCTAATTTTAATGGTATTAACAGCCTGTTTATGTTACATAAAGGTTAGTAAAAAGTCAGTTAAAGTTGTACATATTTTTGCTCAAACTTTCTCTTAAAATTAATAACTTTAAATAATATTCAATTACGATTAACATTATTATCATGTCATAATTTTACTGGAAATAATAGCACGGTAACGTTATTTTAAACAAATTAACTCTTAGTTATCCAACATTAATAACTTTAAATGATATTCAATGAACAGTTAACAGTAACACTGTTTCGTGCCATAATTTAATTGCAATTAATAACCTGTTAACATTAATTAAGGTTGGTAAAAAATCAGTTAACGTCGTCTATATTTTTGTTTAAACAAATTAACCTCTTAAAATTACCTAACGTTGGTAACTTCTAATAATATTTAATTACCAATACCTAACATCAACGTGGCATAATTTCAATGAAAGTAACAGCCCTTTAACGTTACTACAGTTAACGTTGTCTATTGTTTGCTTGAAAAAATTAACCTCATTTAAAGTTATCCATCATCGTTAATAACTCTAAATGATGTTCAATTAACAGGAATACTGTTATCGTGTCATACTTTTATTAATATTATGTAATGAATGTTGGTAAAAAGTCAGTTAACGTTACTAATATTTTTGGTTAAACGAATTAACTTTTTTTTAAAATAATAAGTTAATAAATTTAAATGATATATTCAATGAAAAATTACCAGTTATTGTGGCATAATTTTATTGAAATTAACAACCTATTAACGTTACTGAAGGTTAGTAAAAAATCAGTTAACGTTGTTTATATATCTTCTTAAAGAATTAACTTTTCCTTAAAATTACTCAACGATGATAACTTTAAATGATATTCAACTAAAAATAACAAAAATGAACCATCTGTTAACGTTTATGAAGGTTAGTAAAAAGTTGTCTGTAAATTTGCTTAAGCGAAATAACTTCTTGTTAAAATTAACCAACGTTGATAACTTCAAATTACAATACCAATTAAGTTGATAGTACAATCATATTTAGAATAAAGACGTGGATAAAATCATTTGTTGCTTGGTTAATATTATAACACATTCTGTTTATATTTTTTAACTGCATTAACGGTTTTTATACTTAGTGAATATATCAATAAACAGCCCGTTAGCGTCATCCAAAGTTGATAAATGCAGCTGATAGTCAGTCAACCTCAACAATACGTTCTGTCATAATTTAATAGTCTGTAATTGGTCAAGTCACACCTAATTAATTTTTCCTATAAATTTGACAATTTATTTGTTGAAATGTTAGTTTTAGCTTTTTAAATCTCTTTTCGTCAATGATTTAGTTAACAAATTAGGCATTCTTTAAAGAGAAAAATAATTTTAAAATACATTTAATACGCCATCAAGCTATGTAAAGCCACCCTTTAAAGAGTAAGAAAAAGAAGGTAAAAATGCAACTGTCAAATACACCAATCGAAGTAATTTACTTCTCATCGTAAAACACGATATATTTTCTAACGGCAGTGTCTATTATTACTACAGACGGAATAATAACAAATGTGACTCGATAAATTAAAATTACTGGTTGTGATTGATATAATAAATCGACAGAGCAACTTAAACAAATGCACAGGGTGTTAATTTATAAACTTACAATGGTATATCTCGTTTTATAACGTTTAACTTTATCTATTTAAAGTACAATTTACTCTTTTAAAATATCACTTAATTTATTTATAACATTTATTTATTTGCTTATGGCTTAACAATTAATGATTTTATCGTCAGATGCCTTCTTTACGCCAATGATCAGGTCATATTAGCGTCATCTGAATAGGAGTTGCAGGCGATAGTTAAATGTTGTGCATGATGCCCTGAAAATCAAAGTAAATGTAAGCAAAAAGAAAGTAATGATTTTTGAAAGAGAAGAAAGCATGATAAACTGCGAGGTATTGATTGAAGAAGAACAAGTGGAACAAATGAATGAATATTTGAATGTATACTTGGGTTTAAAGTTTACGAGAGACGGAAAGTATGACTGTGACAATGATTAAAGGGTATTGGCAAGGAAACAAATAAATGGGGTCCTGTATAACTGCATGAGCAGCCAGAACGTGTCAAAAAAGGCACGTCTGGCTGTGCATAGAGGAGTGTTGATTCCTACACTTTTGTATGGTAATGAATGTTGTGTGTGGAAGAGAAAGCATAAAAATAGGATTAATGCTGCGGAGATGAGTAGTCTGAGAAGTATAGCCGGAGTGACTCGGTTAGATAAAGTGAGAATAGTGGTTTGGACACGTTGAGAGGATGGATGAAGGAAGATTGACGAAACAGATTTATTAGGCGAGTGTTCATGGGCAAGTCGGTAGAAGTCGTCCTTGACGAACTTATCTCGATTAGATTAACATTGTTTTGAAAAAGGGCCAGGTCAAAAGTACCAACAACCGACGAGCATGTATGAGAGCCCTGATGAAAGTAGAAGAAGCAAAAGAATGTGTTTAAGAACCGTAACAAGTGGAAGGAAGTGGTCGCTGTCTACTGCTATGGTAAAAAGGCGTGACTATATGTATGTTTGTTAATTATTTGAATTGTTCCATGTATTTGAGGGTATGATTACGAATATCTATATTCTCTACTCTAGGGGCTCTCCCCTTAAATAGTTGGTTATTTCCGTCTTACTTTTTTCAGACGGTTTTCGTAGTTCCTTATACGTTCTTGATCACGCGGGAACCGGGAATGTAGTGGCATAGTTTAGGGGCTCAGGTTTTTATACCCCATATTATTAATTACTTTGCGTTGAAAAGAATAGAATGGAAAAGCGAAACAATGTTCGTATTGAACTATTTAAATATTATTATTTTTAGTCACAACTGGCACCTTGTGAAACGGAATCGTGCGAACAGTTACTCCCAGCTTTTAACGCTATCTCACTTTTTTCTCCACTTCTATTTCACTCTTGTTTATTACTTGATGGCAGTAGATGGGAATTTCGCAATGCGAATTTATTGCCCGTTGCTGCTGCGGATATTTCTTTATAATTTATTTTTTTTTAATTGTTTTTAGAAACGACCAAATCGGTTCATTGACAAATTTCTTTATTTGTACGATTTTAAATGGGACCGAATTGTCTGCTTTAAACGATAAACATTTTTTCGCTTACGCTTGATATGAGTTTTTTTTTTAAATTTTAATAGTAGTTAAAAATATCGTCATAAAACATAAAACCTTAACATCATAATTTTTGGAATAGGCTTGCTGTTTTCTTCTGGCCTGTTTGTAATTTTTCTTTGTCTTATTTTTTAATAGCTTCATAATTTCTTTACTGTGGCACTACGTAAAATACACGCATTTATACAGTTACGAGTATATATTATTTTAGTTTCACCACCTTATTATTCATAAGCCTTTTTGGGTACATTAACAATACAACCATAAAACATGAACAAAGATGAAACTTTTAAATCCATATTCAAAGGCGGTGAAGGAAAAATTTTCATGTTGTTACGAATTGCAGTCCGTTCCTGTCCAATTAATTGCCTTGAGGCGACGGCGCGTCAATTACAATGAAAAAAAAACGTTTTGTTTTGTAACAACAAACGCCTCGTTAGTTTGTCGTTCTTCCAGAATTTGACGTCCCCATTCTCAAATAGTTTGTTTGCTCATATAAAAGAAATGTCGTCGATCGAGTTTTTAGTTTTTAAGTTTTTGAAGTTAAGTTTTGAAGTAATTATAAAGTGTTATAAAGTGATTGTATGGAGATTGTAATTACCTAAGTGATTTATAAAGTAAGAAAATATTGTATAGAAATATTTGAGTAAATTGTTCAGTTTTTGTAGATAGTGTTTAAAATAATCGAACTCAAAAATAAATATATTGTTAATAATGTTAAAAAAATTAATTTCTAATAAAAATTGCCGAACAACATGAAGTTTAAATGAAGTGTTGTAAAGCACCACATATACTTTCGTTTGTGCTTTAATCAGCTCAATTGAATTAAATTCGCAGTGATATGGTGGCAATCGAAGAACAGTGATTCCACGTTCCTTGGCCATTTCACTTTTTTAACCTATTAATTAGTGGTAATACCCTTTTTCAATGAACCAGTCATTTATGCACTGTTTTTTTCATTAAGCTGTGAGCAATGGTTCTTTTACCCTTGAATGATATTCTCCTTCTTGAAATTCCGCTCCTATCGGAGATTGGAAATCGTCACCACTACTCGGACCGTATCAATCGCCGCCCTGAAGAGTTCTGCGGACGTGCAACCAAACCACTTCTTCAAGTTGTGCAGCCAAGAGATTCTTCTTATGCCAATCGTTCTCTTGCCTTTTATTTTGACTTGTTTAATTAGCTTAAGGATATTATATCAATCTCTCCTCTCAGAACATGTTCTAGATATTCTAATTTTCTCCTTTTTATGGTGTTACTAATTTCTTTGGCTTTATTCATTCGGCGTAGTACTTCCTCATTTGAAACCTTGTCGACCCGTGGTATTCTCAGCATCCTCCTATAACACCACATTTCAAATACTTCTATGTTCTTGATGTTTTCTGATTTGAGTGTCCAAGTCTCCATTCCATACAATAAAATGGAGAATATATAGCATTTAAGCATTCTGGTTCTCAGTTCTAATGTTATATCTCGGCTGCAGAGTATTTTATTTATTTTGATGAAAGCGATGCGAGCTACTTCAATTCGACACTTGATTTCTTTTGTGTGTTCTGCTGTTTCAGTTACCCATGTGCCAAGATATTTGTAAGAGGATACCCATTCCCGGTTGTCGTTATTAATATTTATCGATGGTCTATTGTGATTTGTGCTTTAGATTTTTGAAGTTGCCATGACTTTGGTTTTCTTTAGGTTCATATCTAGGCTATATTTCTTGCAAAAAATGCTTGTTAACTCAATCAGATGTTGTAGATCTTCCCGACTGTTGGCGCAGATAACGGTATCGTCTGCGTATCGCAAGTTGTTAATTCTTTTCCCGTTTATGACAATACCACCGGTTTCCTCTGGCAGCGCTTCTTTAAAAATGCCTTCACCATATACATTAAACAAGAGAGGCGACAATACACATCCCTGTCTAACACCTCGACATATTTTAATCTTCTCACTCAGATCTTCTCTGACTTTGACTCGTGTTGTTTGGTGCCAATAGAGATTTGATATTATTCTTATGTTTTTGCTATCGATGTTTTTTCTGTTTAGTATCTCTAGGAGTTTTGGGTGTTGGACTCTATCAATGCCTTTTGAAAGTCGATAAAGCAGATGTACGTATCATGATTCATATCTAGGCACCATTGTCTCAGTACGTTTAGTACGAAGAGCGCTTCTCTTGCTCTCTTGTTGAATGATATTATTATCCATTATCCAAAACTATTACCGAATTAATGGGAAATAATAAAGACAGCATAAGAGGGAAATATCAGAATTCTATTTTTTGTGATAATCTTTGGAGGACTTTGATACAAATATAAGCAACTTTCCCAATTGGAGTTGATAAACTTGCCCAAAACGCTTGCCTAGTATTTTCAATATATTTGTCTTGCGAGACTTTGGTAACAGTGTGTCCTTCATTTAACCAGATTTCCCCTAAATAATAATTCCGTTTTTCATATGCTTTAATTTTCGTATTGCCCTCAAATACTGTCTTCTCTAACAAACTATCTCGTATTTTCCTATAAGTGCTGATCTACGATCCTGCATCTCCCAAAGGAAATTTAGTTCGTGCAAAATTATCCACAACTTTGTTTCCTTTATTTTCGTCTTCGTTAAGTGTTTTATTGGTCTGTTAAAGTATTAACAAAATTTTTCGTAAACAATTTTTATTACTCTTTTGGTTGTATCTTCGGGCCATGATCTTTAGACCACTCGATCATATTTTCAATGGATTTAGATTTATTTTTGTAAACAAAAATAATACTTTAACATTTTTCATACAAAAATTCAAAAGTCACAGATAGACTACTTTTTCTTGCTCCTCTACTCCTAAAAGTTTACAGATGAAGAAAAAGGTCATTTTGATACTACTTAAAATTACAATTATTTGTTAAAAAATTAATTTACAATACTTAGTAAAAGTGTAAATTCCATTATTGTACAAAATATTTTTATTCGTAAACGATTATGGTTCCTAGAAATTCATCTTATCTTTACTACTATCGTTTAGGTAGCGTGCTATACACGCCAAGCAAACGAACTGTTTGAAAAAAAACAAAATTTAATTACCTTTTTGTTGACTTCTTATTAATTATGTAAGTACATTTTTTAGGATTTTTTTAGTGAATGGTTCGTGATTGATTCATGAATGGTTCATATACTCAAACGTTTAATCCTTCTCAAGAAATAAATACAGGGTGTGGCGCGAAAAGTTTTGATTAAAAGAAAGTAATGGCGGATACAGTTATGTTATAAATCTAAAATTACGAAGCTGTAGGTTTTGGATTACGCTGAGTTCAACTATATAATATATATATATATATATATATATATAATGTGGCACTTCCGGTTATACCGAAAGTAGACGTCAACTGTTATTTTAAATAGAACCTAATACTTTTTATTTTATTTTCGAATTCTACATGAAATTTTAGATCAAATTTGTGCACAATGTCCTATACAAAAATGAAGTATTTTCGAGATATTTTTCAAAATTTTGAAAAAATGTTAGTCCACGTTTGTTAGAATTAGAATTTAATATCTATACTCACTGTATATAATAATATCTATAGTTACTAGATATAATATTGATTGTAATTGTTAAAAAAAATAAATATAATAGTGACAAATGTCATACATTTATCATTAAAATACAACATTAAAACTCCTTTAATTTGAGTTTATTAGACTGCACTACTGCCGTTTCAACAACGTTGAATAACGATAATCCCGTTAACTCCATATGCCCAACTTATTAATATTTTATTCAGGGTGTTTTAAACTAAGCCGCCAACAAGCACAATTTAAATCATTTATAAGTTGCTTACTTTAAATTTTATTACATTTTTTGCTGTTTTTTTAAGCCAATTCGTTTGGTGTTGGTATTCCCTATACCTAAATCCAACCACTTTTGAGATATTTCATTATCTTAGTTAAAATATAACACCCTGTATAGTAAAAGATTAACATTTGGTACTTGTCTCAATAATTAAAAAATATTACAAATCAAGTCAGTCTACAAATTTGTGGTGGTCATGGCCATGGTTTATTGATAAACAAAATTTGACAATGTTGATTAATTTTGGTCAGATTTTTTTATTATAACACGTGATGGATTCGTTACCTGAAAATATTCGTTTAGAAACCGTATCAGCAGCTTTATGGTTAGTTTCTTCGAAATCGAAGGAACTCTTAGGAAATAGAAAACTCCAAACTAAAACTGGAGAGGAGGAAAACGCAGTACGGATAAACTCTAATAGAAATCTGTATTTTTTAGCGTTGTTTTTGTAGACTATAAACGTTCAAGTTCTTCTGAAAGTGCCTATTCGGTCCGAATGTTGGCAATCATTCTGGCTATCATTTTCTTGTTTGCTGCGGCACGGAATAGCCCGGTTGTGGTAGTAGAGAACCACGTTCTCAGGTTCTTCAGCCACGAGATACGTCTTCTACCCGGTCCTCTCTTTCCCAATATCTTGCTTTGGAGAATCCGTTGTAGAATTCCGTATCGACGTTCGTTGCGCATAATGTGACCAAGATTATCTAGTTTTCTGGTCTTTACAATATCCATGACTCCTAACTTCTTGTTCATTTTTGTTAGCACTGATTGTTTGGTCACACGGTCTGTCCATGGAATCTTCAGAATTCTGCGGTACAGCCACATTTCAAAGGATTGTAGTTTCTACTCTATACACCAACACAGAGAAGACGTAACATCGAAGAAGCCTTATTTTGGTGTTCATTTGTAAATTTTTGTTTTTGAAGAATGATGCCATTCTTAGAAATATTGTTCTCGCTTTTTCTATACGGCAGCGAGTGATTTCTTATGAGTGATCTCACTGCTCATTTATCATAGTCCCTAGGTATTCATATTGTTGCGTTCTTTTGATGTTGTCATTATAGCCACAAGTGAATTTACCTAACATACGTATAATGTACTTCATAAGCTGTTATTTGAGGAATAAATTAATTACTTCACGCAGATAACGATATTAAAATTACCTTTTACACTTTTTTATATTCATTAAACAACAATTAAGCTAAGAATTATTTGTGTTTTATAAATAACACATGTTCGTTGATCCGTTGATAACTTCTCCATCATAATTTTCATTATTAATTACGTTTGAGATTCCAGAGAGCAGCACCGTATAAAATCTAATAACAAGTTTCTAAACTATAATTTTAGACTTATCATCACTCAATTTTTCTATCAAGAGAATTCATTAGAGCGCAGCGCAGCTCGGATTCAGATTATTTACCTGCAGAATCAAATGAAATGACATTTGAAAACACAGTCGAGGATGCTCGCCGCGAAAATACGCCTACGCCAGCGGCGTACCGACAATTTTTCACATTGTGCAGGTTTCTATTTAATTATTGACATTGGTATGAGTAACTTGGAATTATTATTATTATTCTTTACTTATGTGTGGGTCTTATTTTTTTAGCGCCACCATCATTTTTCAATCCTAGTGATAGAATGATTGCAATGACACTTAGAGAATTTCTTCAAGTGGTCATTTCAAGAAAATGATGATGAGCCAAGTACTTTAAATTACTAAAGGGTTCTTAAAAATTGTGTCTATGTAGCTAAAACAGGTTTTCAAACGTTTAATGCTAAGAGAAGTTAAAGTATGTAACTTTATCTGGCTGTGAGCTCCGCCATTTTGGAGATTGGCTAGCTAGAGATAAACATTCCTATGGTCCTTATTGTCGTGGTAGGTATGGAAAATATGATCATCATCATCATCATCACTCAGCTATAGTAGTCCACTGCTGAATATAAGCCTCTCGTTTATTTTGCCACTCTGCTCTATCTTGAGCCATTTGTATCCAATTGCCACAGATTCTTTTGATGTCATCGGTCCATCGTGTGGGGGGGCGCCCTCTACTACGATAAGCTTCGTGCCTCGGACGCCACTCCAATAGTTTTTTAGACCATCTTCCGTCAGTTCTTCTAGCTACGTGGCCAGCCCAGTTCCACTTTAAAGTTGTTATTTTTTCGATTACATCTATAACACCTGTTCTTTGGCGAATAATCTCATTTGGTATTCGGTCTCTGAGGGAGATACCCAGAATAGCCCTCTCCATCGCCCGTTGGGTGACATGCAGTTTCTTTGCTGACTTTTTTGTAAGCGTCAATGTTTCGGCTCCGTATGTCATCACTGGTAATATGCACTGATTGTATACTTTTCGTTTTAGACTGATGGGAATATCCGACTTGAAAACATACTTTAATCTTCCAAAGGATGCCCACCCCAAGCCTACTCTCCGGAGAAGTTCGCACGTCTGGTTGTCCCGTCCTATTCGGATCTCATGACCCAAATATTTGTAGGCGGTGACCTGTTCAATAGATTTGCTTCCAATAGTTATGTTTTTACTGGGGACTAGGTTTGTCATGACTTGCGTCTTTGCAAAGTTAATTCTTAGGCCAACTTCCCTTGAAGCATTGTATAATTTTTCCAACATCATGGACGCTTGATCTATACGGTCGGTGATAAGGACGATATCGTCTGCAAATCTTAAGTTATTTAATCTTTCACCGTCTATATTTAGGCCCATTTTCCCCCAGTCGATTTTCTTACAGACATATTCGAGCAGTGTGGTGAACAGCTTTGGAGAGAGGAGTAGTTAAACAACACCGGTTCAAGCGCAAAGGAGTGGGGGGAGGAGTGGGGGAAGTGGTGGGGGTAGGAGTGGGGGATGAGTGGTGGAGTGGGGGAAGTGGAGGGGGTAGGAGTGGTGGAGTGGGGGTAGGAGTGGGGGTGAGAGTGGGGGCAGTGGTGGAGTGGGGAGGAGTGGGGGGGAAGTGACAGGTGAAGGAGTGGGGAAATGACATTGTTGACATATGACATTGTTGACATATGACATTGTTGACATATGACATTGTTGACATATGACATTGTTGACATATGACATTGTTGACATATGACATTGTTGACATGTGACATTGTTGACATGTGACATTGTTGCCATTGTTTACATACGGCATTGTTGACATACGGCATGTTGCCATTGTTGACATATAACATCATTGTTTACATTGTCCCCATCGACTCGATTAAGAGGGTTACGTAAGCACGTTGAAAAGTGGTGTGACGTAAGCGTTGAAAAAAACTTGGCTTCTCGGAGGTTCGAACCTTAATCCTTTGCCTTACTAAACGGATAGCTATACCATGTAGCTACTACGCATATTAATTTTATCGTGCAAGATTGGATATACAAATATATATTTGTGACATCATTTTTGATAAAAATAACCTTGAACTGCGCTACCAGATAACTTTGTTATCGTATACTTAAATGAGGTGTAATATTGATTGCGACAGAGATAATAATTACACACGCACATAGTCCCAGTTTAAATGTGTGCGATATTGTTGTACATGTACAGGGTATGTCACAAATTAAGAAGTCAAAAGAACCTTAACGAATGTTGGCATGGGAAAAATTGTTTTTATGAAAATTCCCCATACGCTAATCTTAAGATACGCCGTTCTAAATATAAAGGGGTGCATTCACTGTTGCAAGAGATCTAATTCGAAAAATCAAAGCACTGAGTTATCGTATACTTAAATGAGGTGTAATATTGATTGCGACAGAGATAATAATTACGCACGCACATAGTCACAGTTTAAATGTGTAAGATATTGTTGTACAAGTACAGGGTATGTCACAAATTAAGAAGTCAAAAGAACCTTAACGAATGTTGGCATGGGAAAAATTGTTTTTATGAAAATTCCCAAACGCTAATCTTAAGATACGCCGTTCTAAATATAAAGGAGTTGGAAATTCCGATTAAATTAAATCAAATTTCAAAGTTCGAGAAACTAAACGAAATTTCAGTTAACATCTATGCTTTAGAATTGATCGAAACAGAGAAGAGATCATTTTACATGGTTATACCTGCGTTTTTAACCAAAAATAAAATGAAACGTCACGTCAATTTGTTACTAATACAAGATCAGTATTTTCGGAAATTAAATGATTATAAAGCGCCACCTATCGACAATGAAAATGTTGAAATCAAATATGTTTGGATAAGTACGAGGTATGTCGTAAATTAGGAAGTCAAAAGGACCTTAACGAATGTTGGTATGCGACCCATCAAACGATTCAGCGCTGCTTAAAGTACGTCAAGTGTCACGAGAGTACGTTAAATGTCACGTGAGTACGTCAAGCGTCACGTAAAAAGTCACGTGTCACGTTATACGTAACGTGTCACATTAAAAACACACACACACACACATGTTGAATATTTTTCTTCATGTACAGGGAATGTCACAAATCAAGAAGTCAAAAGGTCCTTAACGAATGTTGGCATGTGACCCATCAAACGATTCAACGTTACGCTCGTCACGTGTCACGTTATACGTAACGTGTCACATTAAAAACACACACACACACACACAAGTCGGTCGACCTCGGAGAACAGATCAGATCAACATTGTTTTGAGGAAAGGCCAGGTCAAGAGTACCAACAACCGACGAGCATGTATGAGAGCACTGATAAAAGTAGAGGAAGCAAAAGATGTGTGTAAGAACCGTAGCGAAAGTAAAAGGAAGTGGTCTCTGCCTACCCCTATGGAAAAAAGGTGTGACTTTATGTATGTAATAAAATCTCAAGAGTACCAACGACCAAGAACACTAATGCAAGTAGTTCATTGTATTTAAAACAATTTCCGGTAATAATGTATTATCGTACCGATCGTCGGTAAAACATCGAAACCATGACAATAAAAACCCCAATAATCTTTATTAAAAATCATGAATCAAACAAACAAAAATTAGCTTAAGTCCTCATGATGACATTTATTGCCTGGGATTATCGATACTCTTGCTTTGGGTCATTATAGTTTAAATAAATATTTTTTTTCACCCTAGCGCATATCTATAGTTAAAAAAATGAATAGTTTGTTCCTTATTCAGCATTTAGACGATGCATATCTCTAAAGGTAGTGTCAAGGCCGGGATGCGTACGCGCTCGCTGGCCGCTGCAAAAATAATATAGATAGGTATATATACAGGGGGGTGCATGAACTGGCAAAACTTTTGGAACTATTGGAAAAAATATCTTTTTAACAAAAAAAAAAAACCTTGGTTAAAAGAACTATTTAAGCTCTCTTTTTTCATGTATCACGCAATAAAGTGTCTTGCTGCGTCATCAAAAGATTCAGCATTACGCAAAGTGCGTCGACCGTCATGTGAGTACGCCAAGCGTCACGTTAAACGTCAGGTGAGTACGTCAAGCATCACCTTAAACGTCACGTGTGTATGTCAAACGTAAACGTCACGTGTCATATTAAAACACACACACACACACACATACCAGTTTGATTTAAACAATCTGCATGGTTGAAGCCCTATATCGAGCTGAACACTCGTTTAAGGACTACAGTTCATGCATCACCTTAAACGTCACGTGTGTATGTCAAACGTAAACGTCACGTGTCATATTAAAACACACACACACACATACCAGTTTGATTTAAACAATCTGCATGGTTGAAGCCCTATATCGAGCTGACTACTCGTTTAAGGACTACAGTTCATTTGCAAAGAAGCTCCCCTTTTTCATGTATTACGCAATAAAGTGTCTTGCAGCGTCATCAAAAGATTCAGCATTACGCAAAGTACGTCGACCGTCACGTAAGTACGCCAAGCGTCGCGAACAACGCGGTGTTCGGCAAAACAATGGAAAATAAACGCTTCCGCAGTTAGTAAGTTCATACGATTGTCGTTACAGGACAAAAAATTTAATTTCTAGAGCCAGATTTCACAATAGATCAATTTTTGATGATAATCTAATGTGCAAAGTACGTCGACCGTCACGTTAAACGTCACGTGAGTACGCCAAGCGTCACATTAAACGTCATGTAAGTACGTCAAGCGTCAACTTAAACGTCACGTGTGTACGTCAAACGTAAACACAGCGTCACGTTCAACGTCACGTGTTTATGTCAAACGTAAACGTCACGTTAAAAGTCACGTGTTACATTAAAAAACACACACATACCAGTTTGATTTAAACAATCTGCATGGTTGAAGCCCTATATGGAGCTAAACACTCGTTTAAGGACTACAGCTACCAGTTCATTTGCAAAGAAGCTCCCTTTTTTCATGTATTACGCAATAAAGTGTCTTGCAGCGTCATCAAAATATTCAGCATTACGCAAAGTACGTCGACCGTCACGTGAGTACGCCAAGCGTCACATTAAATGTCATGTAAGTACTTCAAGCGTCACCTTAAACGTCACGTGTGTACGTCAAACGTAAACACAGCGTCACGTTCAACGTCACGTGTTTATGTCAAACGTAAACGTCACGTTAAACGTCACGTGTTACATTAAAAAACACACACATACCAGTTTGATTTAAACAATCTGCATGGTTGAAGCCCTATATCGAGCTAAACACTCGTTTAAGGACTACAGCTACCAGTTCATTTGCAAGGAAGCTCCCTTTTTTCATGTATTACGCAATAAAGTGTCTTGAAGCGTCATCAAAAGATTCAGCATTACGCAAAGTACGTCGACCGTCACGTGAGTACGCCAAGCGTCACGTTAACCGTCATGTATGTACGTCAAGCGTCACCTTAAACGTCACGTGTGTACGTCAAACGTAAACACAGCGTCACGTTAAACGTCACGTGTGTATGTCAAACGTAAACGTCACGTTAAACGTCACGTGTCACATTAAAAAACACACACACCAGTTTGATTTAAACAATCTGCATGGTTGAAGCCCTATATCGTGCTGAACACTCGTTTAAGGACTACAGCTACCAGTTCATTTGCAAAGAGTCAGTTTAAACTCGCGAACAACGCGGTGTTCGACAAAAGAATAGAAAATAAACGCTTCCGCAGTTAGTAAGTTCATACGAGGTTCGTTACAGGACAAAAAGTTTAATTTCTAGCGGCAGATTTCACAATAGATCAATTTTTGAAAGCGAACGAGCAAGATATTTTAAAACATTTTAGTCATTTGAAAATTGCAGGACCTCGAAAATTTAAAGTTGGCGCCATTGTACGCCAAACACGTTTTTAAGAAAGGTTATACACCCAATTGGTCAACGGAATTATTTAAAATCACAAAATGTAAGATAACCAATCCTGCAACGTATCTTCTGGAAGATATGATGGAGGCACAAATCAAAGGAGCCTTCTACGCGGAAGAATTACAGAAAACTGCTAATCTTGATATCTACTTAGTAGAAAAGGAACTTGGACGCAAAGGAAATAAAATGTACGTCAAATGGTTAGGCATAAAAGGCAACAGTTGTTTAATTATGAACAAAAATCGACTTTTAAGTGGAGGGGAGGAAGGTTACAAATATGCGCGAGTTATATGCGTCATTTCCGCTGACTTCTATTAGAACCATTTTTGCGACGCAGCAGTTCTAGAAGCTTCCAGAAATTGCTTATCTAAAAAAAATGTCACGCTCGCATTTTCCTTTGTTTAACTTTATTATAAAATAAGCATTATGTATTAAAATTAATCAATTTTGACTTTATTTCTAAATTTTTTTTATAAACATCCTTGAAGATATAAAAAGAAAAAAGCCATACGGTTTAGTACCATTTGACTATTCACATTAAACGTTGATAGATTTTTGCGTGCAAGGGCTCCAAGAAGAAAAAAGTAAGTTTAAATTATTGTTGTGTGTGTTTTGTCTCACAAAATATTCTTATTTTTGATTTTAGATGAATTTGGAAAAATTAAACGAAGTTTCCTCCATTACAGCACGGAAACCTATAGTAAAGCTGCAGGAGCTACCAATAGGAGTTTCTCAAGCAATTTATGCTGCGAAAATAACCAAAACACCATATGGTACAAGCGTTCTTCTTAAAACATTCCTACCCAACAGAGTGACTGCTACCTATGAGCCGTATAAAAGCCATTTCGAGAAAGGGAAATACAGCTTAACATACCAAGGATCTTACGATTGTGGCCGCCCCCATTTGGCTGCAGCATTTGAAATTAAAGAAATTTAGTCCGATATTCCAACAAATGAGAGCATGAAAAATAAAGTCGATAATGTTTTTGCAATGACTTGTGTAATATTGGCATCTATTTTTGTTTTAATTTTAAAATTTATTTTAAAAATTGTAAAACGAAAATTTAAATCTACATGTAATATAAAAGTTGATGATGAATACACATAGTGTTTTAATAAAACATCCAATTTTTCTTAAACATTTATTTAAAATAATTATAATGGTAATACAACATTAGAAAACCAGTGACGGAGACGTTGTACATTTCGTTCGGTACACGAATATGGTCCAGAGGCGTGGCAGGGGTTTGGATCCTGGGCAATGTTAATATTGTTGACATATGACTTGTTGCCATTGTTTACATATGACATTGTTAACATATGAAATTGTAGCCATTTTTGACATTGTTTACATACGACGTTGTTGACTGCCATTGTTTACATACGACATTGTTGACATATGTCATCAAATTTCCCTTATACTTGAATACTATGGGACTACATATGTTTTTATCTAATGTCATTACGGAATTTTGGCAAATATGGAAAGCAAGATTTTCGATCCAAATTTTTTATTTTATTCACATATTCATTGTATTTAAATTAATTTTCTTTTGTTTAACTTTTTAAATTTATTTTTAACACTTATATTTTAAAACTAAAAATTAATTTTATAAACATTTTTATTTGTATGATACTGTTAAAATGATTTTTTCGAGTACTTTTTTAGTTTTAAATCCAATTTTAGATATTTACTTAAATTTTGAACATTTTAACATTTTCTACGTTAATTAACTGAAATAAATGTCAAATGTTTGAGACGTGTGTCGAACGTTACTTCCAAAAATAATTGAAACGAAACAATATTCATCCATTTCCTTTATTTAACTCAAAAATAAAAAAAATTTTAATTAGTTTACACAATTATTTGGAAAATTTGGGAAGCAAGATTTTTGATACATAATCTTTATTTCATTCACATATTCATTGTATTTAAATTAATTTTCTTTTGTTTAACTTTTTAAATTTATTTTTAACACTTATATTTTAAAACCAAAAATTAATTTTATAAACATTTTTATTTGTATGATACTGTTAAAATGATTTTTTCGAGTACTTTTTTAGTTTTAAATCCAATTTTAGATATTTACTTAAATTTTAAACATTTTAACATTTTCTACGTTAATTAACTGAAATAATTGTCAAATGTTTGAGGCATGTGTCGAACGTTACTTTCAAAAATAATTGAAACGAAACAATATTCATTCATTTCCTTTATTTAACTCAAAGTTTTTTTTTTAATTACTTTACATAATTAAAGTAGAATAGGCCCATTATCTGCAACATAAAAAAAAAACATTTGTAAAATATAAATATAAAATCATAGATAAATTTATACCTTAATGCCCAAACCCATATCTCGCTCTCTAGTACCTCCATATATATACTGTAGGGGCCCACATCCCCTACGCATATCATTGATGGAGGTGGTTTGCCTCCACGAGAACCCATCATAATTATAATGGATTTAGCCTGTAAAAAAAAAAGTTTTAATTAAAATTTAATTTACTAAAATTGACACAAAGAATTTTTAATTTAGTAAAAAAATATCTAAAATGATTAAAACCTTATGTTAATACAAAAATTAGCATAAAAAAAGTTAGCCTAAGAAATTTTAGTTGGAAATTAAATTTATTGTTAAAACTACCAACACCAAAGTAAGATTGGTAGAAATAATTAGCAAATGGTTTTGTTTACTTACTCTTTGATGCGGGGGTAATGCTCCTCTTACTCTACTATATATGTAGTATTCTAATCTGTCTGTAAAACAATTTTAAATTGAAAACTAGTGTGTAAAAAATAACAAATTTGATTAAAAATCAGTATTATCAAAAATTAAATAATTATGAAGCTCAAATGATGAGAATTGTAAAATTAAATATAACTATTGCTGCATCAAAGAGTAAGTAAACAAAACCATTTGCTAATTATTTCTACCAATCTTACTTTGGTGTTGGTAGTTTTAACAATAAATTTAATTTCCAACTAAAATTTCTTAGGCTAACTTTTTTTATGCTAATTTTTGTATTAACATAAGGTTTTAATCATTTTAGATATTTTTTTACTAAATTAAAAATTCTTTGTGTCAATTTTAGTAAATTAAATTTTAATTAAAACTTTTTTTTTTACAGGCTAAATCCATTATAATTATGATGGGTTCTCGTGGAGGCAAACCACCTCCATCAATGATATGCGTAGGGGATGTGGGCCCCTACAGTATATATATGGAGGTACTAGAGAGCGAGATATGGGTTTGGGCATTAAGGTATAAATTTATCTATGATTTTATATTTATATTTTACAAATGTTTTTTTTTTATGTTGCAGATAATGGGCCTATTCTACTTTAATTATGTAAAGTAATTAAAAAAAAAACTTTGAGTTAAATAAAGGAAATGAATGAATATTGTTTCGTTTCAATTATTTTTGAAAGTAACGTTCGACACATGCCTCAAACATTTGACAATTATTTCAGTTAATTAACGTAGAAAATGTTAAAATGTTTAAAATTTAAGTAAATATCTAAAATTGGATTTAAAACTAAAAAAGTACTCGAAAAAATCATTTTAACAGTATCATACAAATAAAAATGTTTATAAAATTAATTTTTGGTTTTAAAATATAAGTGTTAAAAATAAATTTAAAAAGTTAAACAAAAGAAAATTAATTTAAATACAATGAATATGTGAATGAAATAAAGATTATGTATCAAAAATCTTGCTTCCCAAATTTTCCAAATAATTGTGTAAACTAATTAAAATTTTTTTTATTTTTGAGTTAAATAAAGGAAATGGATGAATATTGTTTCGTTTCAATTATTTTTGGAAGTAACGTTCGACACACGTCTCAAACATTTGACATTTATTTCAGTTAATTAACGTAGAAAA
This sequence comes from Agelastica alni, assembly GCA_950111635.1. Lineage (NCBI taxonomy): Eukaryota > Metazoa > Arthropoda > Insecta > Coleoptera > Chrysomelidae > Agelastica > Agelastica alni. The sequence goes on from OX467709.1 coordinate 40,477,511, forward strand.
TGTTAAAATGTTCAAAATTTAAGTAAATATCTAAAATTGGATTTAAAACTAAAAAAGTACTCGAAAAAATCATTTTAACAGTATCATACAAATAAAAATGTTTATAAAATTAATTTTTAGTTTTAAAATATAAGTGTTAAAAATAAATTTAAAAAGTTAAACAAAAGAAAATTAATTTAAATACAATGAATATGTGAATAAAATAAAAAATTTGGATCGAAAATCTTGCTTTCCATATTTGCCAAAATTCCGTAATGACATTAGATAAAAACATATGTAGTCCCATAGTATTCAAGTATAAGGGAAATTTGATGACATATGTCAACAATGTCGTATGTAAACAATGGCAGTCAACAACGTCGTATGTAAACAATGTCAAAAATGGCTACAATTTCATATGTTAACAATGTCATATGTAAACAATGGCAACAAGTCATATGTCAACAATATTAACATTGCCCAGGATCCAAACCCCTGCCACGCCTCTGGACCATATTCGTGTACCGAACGAAATGTACAACGTCTCCGTCACTGGTTTTCTAATGTTGTATTACCATTATAATTATTTTAAATAAATGTTTAAGAAAAATTGGATGTTTTATTAAAACACTATGTGTATTCATCATCAACTTTTATATTACATGTAGATTTAAATTTTCGTTTTACAATTTTTAAAATAAATTTTAAAATTAAAACAAAAATAGATGCCAATATTACACAAGTCATTGCAAAAACATTATCGACTTTATTTTTCATGCTCTCATTTGTTGGAATATCGGACTAAATTTCTTTAATTTCAAATGCTGCAGCCAAATGGGGGCGGCCACAATCGTAAGATCCTTGGTATGTTAAGCTGTATTTCCCTTTCTCGAAATGGCTTTTATACGGCTCATAGGTAGCAGTCACTCTGTTGGGTAGGAATGTTTTAAGAAGAACGCTTGTACCATATGGTGTTTTGGTTATTTTCGCAGCATAAATTGCTTGAGAAACTCCTATTGGTAGCTCCTGCAGCTTTACTATAGGTTTCCGTGCTGTAATGGAGGAAACTTCGTTTAATTTTTCCAAATTCATCTAAAATCAAAAATAAGAATATTTTGTGAGACAAAACACACACAACAATAATTTAAACTTACTTTTTTCTTCTTGGAGCCCTTGCACGCAAAAATCTATCAACGTTTAATGTGAATAGTCAAATGGTACTAAACCGTATGGCTTTTTTCTTTTTATATCTTCAAGGATGTTTATAAAAAAAATTTAGAAATAAAGTCAAAATTGATTAATTTTAATACATAATGCTTATTTTATAATAAAGTTAAACAAAGGAAAATGCGAGCGTGACATTTTTTTTAGATAAGCAATTTCTGGAAGCTTCTAGAACTGCTGCGTCGCAAAAATGGTTCTAATAGAAGTCAGCGGAAATGACGCATATAACTCGCGCATATTTGTAACCTTCCTCCCCTCCACTTAAAAGTCGATTTTTGTTCATAATTAAACAACTGTTGCCTTTTATGCCTAACCATTTGACGTACATTTTATTTCCTTTGCGTCCAAGTTCCTTTTCTACTAAGTAGATATCAAGATTAGCAGTTTTCTGTAATTCTTCCGCGTAGAAGGCTCCTTTGATTTGTGCCTCCATCATATCTTCCAGAAGATACGTTGCAGGATTGGTTATCTTACATTTTGTGATTTTAAATAATTCCGTTGACCAATTGGGTGTATAACCTTTCTTAAAAACGTGTTTGGCGTACAATGGCGCCAACTTTAAATTTTCGAGGTCCTGCAATTTTCAAATGACTAAAATGTTTTAAAATATCTTGCTCGTTCGCTTTCAAAAATTGATCTATTGTGAAATCTGCCGCTAGAAATTAAACTTTTTGTCCTGTAACGAACCTCGTATGAACTTACTAACTGCGGAAGCGTTTATTTTCTATTCTTTTGTCGAACACCGCGTTGTTCGCGAGTTTAAACTGACTCTTTGCAAATGAACTGGTAGCTGTAGTCCTTAAACGAGTGTTCAGCACGATATAGGGCTTCAACCATGCAGATTGTTTAAATCAAACTGGTGTGTGTGTTTTTTAATGTGACACGTGACGTTTAACGTGACGTTTACGTTTGACATACACACGTGACGTTTAACGTGACGCTGTGTTTACGTTTGACGTACACACGTGACGTTTAAGGTGACGCTTGACGTACATACATGACGGTTAACGTGACGCTTGGCGTACTCACGTGACGGTCGACGTACTTTGCGTAATGCTGAATCTTTTGATGACGCTTCAAGACACTTTATTGCGTAATACATGAAAAAAGGGAGCTTCCTTGCAAATGAACTGGTAGCTGTAGTCCTTAAACGAGTGTTTAGCTCGATATAGGGCTTCAACCATGCAGATTGTTTAAATCAAACTGGTATGTGTGTGTTTTTTAATGTAACACGTGACGTTTAACGTGACGTTTACGTTTGACATAAACACGTGACGTTGAACGTGACGCTGTGTTTACGTTTGACGTACACACGTGACGTTTAAGGTGACGCTTGAAGTACTTACATGACATTTAATGTGACGCTTGGCGTACTCACGTGACGGTCGACGTACTTTGCGTAATGCTGAATATTTTGATGACGCTGCAAGACACTTTATTGCGTAATACATGAAAAAAGGGAGCTTCTTTGCAAATGAACTGGTAGCTGTAGTCCTTAAACGAGTGTTTAGCTCCATATAGGGCTTCAACCATGCAGATTGTTTAAATCAAACTGGTATGTGTGTGTTTTTTAATGTAACACGTGACTTTTAACGTGACGTTTACGTTTGACATAAACACGTGACGTTGAACGTGACGCTGTGTTTACGTTTGACGTACACACGTGACGTTTAAGTTGACGCTTGACGTACTTACATGACGTTTAATGTGACGCTTGGCGTACTCACGTGACGTTTAACGTGACGGTCGACGTACTTTGCACATTAGATTATCATCAAAAATTGATCTATTGTGAAATCTGGCTCTAGAAATTAAATTTTTTGTCCTGTAACGACAATCGTATGAACTTACTAACTGCGGAAGCGTTTATTTTCCATTGTTTTGCCGAACACCGCGTTGTTCGCGACGCTTGGCGTACTTACGTGACGGTCGACGTACTTTGCGTAATGCTGAATCTTTTGATGACGCTGCAAGACACTTTATTGCGTAATACATGAAAAAGGGGAGCTTCTTTGCAAATGAACTGTAGTCCTTAAACGAGTAGTCAGCTCGATATAGGGCTTCAACCATGCAGATTGTTTAAATCAAACTGGTATGTGTGTGTGTGTGTTTTAATATGACACGTGACGTTTACGTTTGACATACACACGTGACGTTTAAGGTGATGCATGAACTGTAGTCCTTAAACGAGTGTTCAGCTCGATATAGGGCTTCAACCATGCAGATTGTTTAAATCAAACTGGTATGTGTGTGTGTGTGTGTGTTTTAATATGACACGTGACGTTTACGTTTGACATACACACGTGACGTTTAAGGTGATGCTTGACGTACTCACCTGACGTTTAACGTGACGCTTGGCGTACTCACATGACGGTCGACGCACTTTGCGTAATGCTGAATCTTTTGATGACGCAGCAAGACACTTTATTGCGTGATACATGAAAAAAGAGAGCTTAAATAGTTCTTTTAACCAAGGTTTTTTTTTTTTGTTAAAAAGATATTTTTTCCAATAGTTCCAAAAGTTTTGCCAGTTCATGCACCCCCCTGTATATATACCTATCTATATTATTTTTGCAGCGGCCAGCGAGCGCGTACGCATCCCGGCCTTGACACTACCTTTAGAGATATGCATCGTCTAAATGCTGAATAAGGAACAAACTATTCATTTTTTTAACTATAGATATGCGCTAGGGTGAAAAAAAATATTTATTTAAACTATAATGACCCAAAGCAAGAGTATCGATAATCCCAGGCAATAAATGTCATCATGAGGACTTAAGCTAATTTTTGTTTGTTTGATTCATGATTTTTAATAAAGATTATTGGGGTTTTTATTGTCATGGTTTCGATGTTTTACCGACGATCGGTACGATAATACATTATTACCGGAAATTGTTTTAAATACAATGAACTACTTGCATTAGTGTTCTTGGTCGTTGGTACTCTTGAGATTTTATTACATACATAAAGTCACACCTTTTTTCCATAGGGGTAGGCAGAGACCACTTCCTTTTACTTTCGCTACGGTTCTTACACACATCTTTTGCTTCCTCTACTTTTATCAGTGCTCTCATACATGCTCGTCGGTTGTTGGTACTCTTGACCTGGCCTTTCCTCAAAACAATGTTGATCTGATCTGTTCTCCGAGGTCGACCGACTTGTGTGTGTGTGTGTGTGTTTTTAATGTGACACGTTACGTATAACGTGACACGTGACGAGCGTAACGTTGAATCGTTTGATGGGTCACATGCCAACATTCGTTAAGGACCTTTTGACTTCTTGATTTGTGACATTCCCTGTACATGAAGAAAAATATTCAACATGTGTGTGTGTGTGTGTTTTTAATGTGACACGTTACGTATAACGTGACACGTGACTTTTTACGTGACGCTTGACGTACTCACGTGACATTTAACGTACTCTCGTGACACTTGACGTACTTTAAGCAACGCTGAATCGTTTGATGGGTCGCATACCAACATTCGTTAAGGTCCTTTTGACTTCCTAATTTACGACATACCTCGTACTTATCCAAACATATTTGATTTCAACATTTTCATTGTCGATAGGTGGCGCTTTATAATCATTTAATTTCCGAAAATACTGATCTTGTATTAGTAACAAATTGACGTGACGTTTCATTTTATTTTTAGTAAACACAACAGGTATAACTATGTAAAATGATCTCTTCTCTGTTTTATTTAATTCTAAAACATAGACGTTAACTGAAATTTTGTTTAGCTTCTCGAACTTTAAAATTTGATTTAATTTAATCGAAATTTCCAACCCCTTTATATTTAGAACGGCGTATCTTAAGATTAGCGTATGGGAATTTTCATAAAAACAATTTTTCCCATGCCAACATTCGTTAAGGTTCTTTTGACTTCTTAATTTGTGACATACCCTGTACTTGTACAACAATATCTTACACATTTAAACTGTGACTATGTGCGTGTGTTATTATTATCTCTGTCGCAATCAATATTACACCTCCTTTAAGTATACGATAACTCAGTGCTTTGATTTTTCGAATTAGATCTCTTGCAACAGTGAATGCACCCCTTTATATTTAGAACGGCGTATCTTAAGATTAGCGTATGGGGAATTTTCATAAAAACAATTTTTCCCATGCCAACATTCGTTAAGGTTCTTTTGACTTCTTAATTTGTGACATACCCTGTACATGTACAACAATATCGCACACATTTAAACTGGGACTATGTGCGTGTGTAATTATTATCTCTGTCGCAATCAATATTACACCTCCTTTAAGTATACGATAACTCAGTGCTTTGATTTTTCGAATTAGATCTCTTGCAACAGTGAATGCACCCCTTTATATTTAGAACGGCGTATCTTAAGATTAGCGTATGGGGAATTTTCATAAAAACAATTTTTCCCATGCCAACATTCGTTAAGGTTCTTTTGACTTCTTAATTTGTGACATACCCTGTACATGTACAACAATATCGCACACATTTAAACTGGGACTATGTGCGTGTGTAATTATTATCTCTGTCGCAATCAATATTACACCTCATTTAAGTATACGATAACAAAGTTATCTGGTAGCGCAGTTCAAGGTTATTTTTATCAAAAATGATGTCACAAATATATATTTGTATATCCAATCTTGCACGATAAAATTAATATGCATAGTAGCTACGTGGTATAGCTATCCGTTTAGTAAGTCAAAGGATTCAGGTTCGAACCTACGAGATACCAAGTTTTTTTCAACGCTTACGTCACAACACTTTTCAACGTGCTTACGTAACCCTCTTAATCGAGTCGATGGGGACAATGTAAACAATGATGTTATATGTCAACAATGGCAACATGCCGTATGTCAACAATGCCGTATGTAAACAATGGCAACAATGTCACATGTCAACAATGTCACATGTCAACAATGTCATATGTCAACAATGTCATATGTCAACAATGTCATATGTCAACAATGTCATTTCCCCACTCCTTCACCTGTCACTTCCCCCCCACTCCTCCCCACTCCACCACTGCCCCCACTCTCACCCCCACTCCTACCCCCACTCCACCACTCCTACCCCCTCCACTTCCCCCACTCCCACCCCCACCACTTCCCCCACTCCTCCCCCCACTCCTTTGCGCTTGAACCGGTGTTGTTTAACTACTGAGAGGGTATCTCCTTGACGTACACCTTGTTCTATTCGGAATGTTCTTGTGTTTTTATGTAATCTTACACACGCCGTTGCTTTCTCGTATATACCCTTAATCAGTGCAATGTACCTGTAATCAATTCTGCATTCTGTTAATGATTTGAGCATATGTTGTTGGCTGATTGAGTGAAAATATGATGCTTTTAACAAAATCTTACTAATAGATCAGCAACTTCAGGAGCTACTAAACCGTATCAGTGTGGCAGGTGATTTCTAAATGTTGATGTGGCCATAACAAAATTCACCCGACAGCCACATAACTGTGCTACTCTTCAGCTAAATAAAAAATTAATAGAGAGTTCACAAATTCATATATCTTGGTAGTGGAATCACCGACAGAGAGATGTGGTATATAATAGAAATTGCGAGTGCTGCAATAAGTAATAAGAGACAATTATTTTGCAGTGATAATTTCAATCTGAAACCAAGACATAGAATGATAAAGTGCTACATATGGATTATATTACTCTATGGACATTACAAATAATCACTATAAAATGTGACTTCATCACAGAATGTTACGAATCCTTTGGACAATTAGTGTTACGAAGAGCTGGTGAGGGAAGAGTGTTGTTGGTCAATAAAATAATTAGAAAGATGGGATGAGGCACATTTTTGGTAATAAAAAAATGGTCTGTTGCACCTCTTTATGAAGAAAATAATGAAGGTAGTCACTGCGTGGGTAAGAGACAGAGGTACTTGCTGAAAAACATCAAGGAATGGACGAAGTGGCGAAACTATTTTGGCTTGCACAGAACAGAGAAAACTATGCCTTAGTGGTAGCTGATATCTGGGGTCCTGACAAAACAAGAAAAGAAAGATTTCTCTTTTACACTTTTTTCCCTTTGTTCTTTATTGTCTCTTGGTTTTTCTGAATACTCTATATTTCCTTGTTACAGTGCAACAGAAGTAGCTTGGCGGGCGACTAGCCTTTAAAATAACAAATATTCGGCTGAATATACTTCACATTCGTAAACTTCTTTCTCCGATTGTACTTGAGACTCACGATTACTGAAAATTTCGTCGTCGCCGATCGGATCGTTAATCGAATGTTTTCGTTGTGCGCAGATTTTGTGATCTTCGCCCGCCAAGCTACTTCTGTTGCATTGTACTTCTTCATTTCTTGTAACTCTGTTTCTTAACTCTTTAATTCTTTAATAGTAAAACCATCGCTGCAGCCATTAGGATGTGTTAATTTTGATAAACATTTTGTAAAAAACGTCTTTTTATGTTTTAAAAAAGTCTGCAGACAAATTGTAAAATTAAATCATCTTACAGAATAACTATTTTTTTATGTAATACGTGTTTCCTTTTTCATGACACTACACTGTTTTAATTCATCTCTGAACTGGTCAGGGTTATTTTCTCTCCCACTCTCTCTCTCTTTCTCTCTTCCCAATCTAATGGGTTTCTGATTGCCAAACAGCGGGGAGCTACTCTTAATGTTCGGTTTTGATGAAATCCACATCTAAAGTCCACTACTCTCCATGAAGTATTTAACCACAACTTGTGAGTAATATTGTAATTCACAAAAATTTGATACGTTATCCTGATATGATTTGACAAATATATTTTTTCCTGAAAAATAATATTTTATACCGTCGTCAACATTTTTGAACTTATATAATAAAATATTATTACGAAAATTGTATTACTGCAACGAATTGCTGTTTGCTTTTTACTAAAGTAAACTATGTGTCGATTGATTATATTACGTTTAGGTTAGGTTAGGTATCATGTGAGTGGGGCGTGGTCGCCCCTCCACTGCGACCTTTAGTACGTCTATTGTGGCTCACCCCTAGAGGTTATATGTTACGTTTACTAATTACTTTAAATTAAAAACAGACTAAATGACATATTTTTCAATGAATAATTTTTTTTGTTTTTTTTTTTCATGCTGTTCCACGTCAAAGCTTTTGGCTTTCGCGTCTTGAATCGTCGAGAAATATAAAAAAATCAGCCTTTATGTGTTCAAGAATATGTTTGACGAAGTCAAAATTATCCCAAAGGGTTTACTAACATAATAATTTGGGAGTTACGTATCTTGTTTGGTCATCATTAATTGGATACTGGAGTATCCCAAAGATTTATCTGGATGCCACGGAATATGGCGATCGGGAGAAATTAAATGGACGATGAAATAGCAAGTGTAGCAGTGGAAATATCCCACCCTCAGGTTAAAGAAAATTTTATTATCGCATCATGATAGAAACTGTCTAAGGAATTCATGCATGTACATGAGTTGCCCCCCATCCCCTGGGGATACGGGGAAAATAGAATAGATCCCAGGTATGGTCTGCCTGTCGTAAAAGGCGACTAAAAGACCCACAATCCAAAACGTTATGCGACCCGTGCTCATGGATGCATGGCGGTGGGGGAACACTGTAGCTAACGAAGCCTACAGGAAACCGGGCGAAATCCTGTAGTAGATAGCCTTAGTCCTGTTCAGGGGACACCTCAGGGCCGGACCACCACTTCCCCCCTACTGGTTGACTGCAAAGAAGAACAAAGAACTCTGGTAGACCGTAATCACGTCAAACTTATACGGGTTCCAGGAAGTTACAGGTAATAAGAAAGTAGACGAACTTGCAAGAAAAGGTTCAAAAAAACACAAAAACTACTGGAAAAGCATACCAGGAAACAAATACGGGAAATAATACATCAAAGGACCGTGCCATAAAAGAACGGCAGATTTCTTACCGATGAACAGGAATCAGCTAAGAATCACTAAGGGACTGTATAATAGAGGCCTGGCCTGCGGGTCGTGCGGCGGGATCTGGGAGCGGTGGAGCTGTACTACTGCGAAGCGCTGGGGAGGATGGGCGATTCTTGAGCGGCTACATTGTTCCCATCTAGTACAGAATTTGTAAAAGGTACGAAGGTACTGGATTGGGTGCAGCGTGGTTCTAGGTCCCGGGGATTGTCTGTCTTTTTCGGTCCGGTGCCTCGCGGCGGCGCAGTGTGTGTTTTGCTGTTTTCGGGTCCTTGCCGCGAGATCTGCGGGTCGGGTCTCCACTGTACAATGATACAAAACCACATGGGCAAGATACAATGGGCCAACGGTCCTAAGTGTCGGCGGAGGCAATAGCCAGACGGACCCAAATAGAGGTGGAGTTTTTAGTGAGTAGACCTGATACAGTCAGTGGAGTCTCACAGTAGACCTTGAGCTTTTAGACTCATAACCTCTCCGTTAATGATTTTTTCCACCTCTGCAACAACAAAAAATTGGTTGCCTCCGAAATGCCCCTTTCAAGGTTATAGGCACTTTAAATAGATGTTTCGAACTACTGAATTACTACTAATGTATTTCCCTCTATAGCTCAATGGTTAAGGCATTTGATATTCAATAGTGACACCTTGGTTAGAATCCTGCTAGAGGCAAAATTCAATCCGGTTTTTCTCGTGAAGATCTAATTTAGAGCTTAGTATCACAAATATGCAAAACTTAATAACTTAGATCACACGTACACTCTGTTAAATTAATGCAATTAATGTAGTGTATTTAACCGAATGAAGTAAATAAATAAACAATGTATGTAAATAAGAAAAAAATTAATTTGTTTTGTAGTTTAAGTTCCATGTTGGGTTAAATTTATAAAACAAGGACAAGTCATTACAAAACTTCTTTAAACGTTAGTTCAGGCTAAGTAAGGTAAAAATATGAGATAAACATTTTTCTCATAGTCACATGGGCAATTCAAGTGCCTTTAACTTTTCACCTGTACCTTTTCGATGTAAACCATGTACATGTGTGAACTCCCCAAGCCACGCACAGTCGATTCCCATGCGGACCGTCTTTTTATAATGGTAGGCAAATACGAAAGTGTCTCCGTATTTTTTACCACAATAATATAGATTCACCGTTAATCTACAGACGTAGAGATGCTTTTCTTCGATTATAATTCTCTTCAAATCGCCATGGGTGTTTCCCCAACGTAATTTGTAGTAAAATAAACGCCATGTGTGATATTTGTGTGGATAGTCAAGGATTATCGTCGACGGCTTTGTATGAGTTATTAGCCGCTCTACTTGATCACTTTATTAATTCTACCAAGCCGCATCTGTCGCTTGTTTCTTAGTTTTATTAGACCTTTTTTTATTATATCCCTCACGAGAAAGACCACTTGCAAGTATATTGTTGTGTCAATTTTTGACTGGTTACCATCGTCAGGTCGATCCGAGGGCGTTGATTCTTGGCATTGAAACATTTAGGTGTTACAACTGGATGATCTTTTCATGGTATCAATTCGTCTTTCTGTTAAGCACCAAATACACGGGAAAGCAAATTGTGTTACCGAAAGTAAGTTGCGTAAGTGTTGACACACACGCAAATAACTAAGTAAAAACCCCTCAGACAGAAGTGTACATAACAGTAAATTCGCACTATCCAGCAAGTAATCGCACATGCGTAGGCTCTTCAAAAATTCATATGTTTTGGTTCCAACTCAAATCAACACTAACACAATTTCAGTGTTCAAAACCGATAAATTATAGAACAATAACATGTTTTTTTATATGTTTTTGTGCTAAAGTAAAAACATCAGAAAATTCAGTGATATACAAATTGGGTTAAAAATACAAGATATTCGAAAAAATTAAAATAAATTTTTTTCTTTGTAAATGGTTAGTAGAAATCCCATACATTATAAAACTTTTGGTCAAAAATGTCATTTTTTGTCAATAACCCGTCAATCGTTAAGAGTATCAAAAAGATTTATTACAAAAAAGAAAGCTCGATTAATTTCTTAAAAATGTTTTTTCGTTATTTTTCTGTATAGCCTATCGAAAAAATGAAATTGCTCAAAAACTAGGCTAGCTAAAATGAAAAATCAAATTGGGTTTCGAAAGTGATAAAAAATACTTGCATCCAATACCGTTTTAATTACTTTTAAAACCCAATTTGATTTTTTGTCGTAGCTTGTCCATTTTTCGAGCAATTTTATTTTTCGATAGACTGCGATAATATTCGCGCGCAAATACATAATGGATTTTTTTTTTAAGTTTCGACATTGATTTTTTCGTAAACTATGGCTCATACAAGAAACTTACAAAATAACTTTTTTTGTAAATCGACCAAGCTTTCTTTTTTGTAATGAATACATTTTTGATATTTTCAACGATTGACGAGTTATTGGATAAAAACACTTTTTCCACATGGGGTAGTTTTTAAGGAGGAAGCAACCCCTCAAGACGGATTTTTGTGGTTTTATGATGTATCTGTGAGACATCTACTAACAATATATATAAAAAAATAGTTAATTTCAAATTTTTCAGTCTCTTATTTATTTATTGAACGACTTTACTAAATATTTAAAATATTTCCGTGTGTTTATTTGCAAACTGATTTTTTTATGTCGAAATTAAATTTTCTTTAACAACGTAGTCGATTGGCCTGAATACAAGATGTTACCTATTTATCCTATTTAATGACTTCGGACTTGTACCGAATGTCATACAGTGCCGATTATCTCGAAATGTTAAAACCAGAGTTTTGAATGGCAATTTCGGAGATATGTTAAGTAGGTTGGTAGGCTCGGGAACCGGATCTTTTTCTTTTAGCGAAAATACGATAAATTTTCGCAGATCCGCATATATCACCATGTGAGGATATCGAGGCGTTCAGATCAATCACCGGCAAGTAAGCGCGTTGCCGACGAAGGTCCATTGAAAAGTGGCCAACCGAGTGGCGTGTATGGATGGCGGGACTTGATCCCGCCGTCGAAAATGGAAAAAATGTCCGATCAGAAATCGCCGGCGATTAAAAAGCGATTACCTCTCTCCTGCAGATTAGGGATAATGATGAAAGAGGGTCACGGGATGATGCATCGGATTCTGAACTTCCGGAATTCCCGAAAAACGCATTGGCTGTTAAATATTTATTTGCAAAAAATATATTTAAGATACAATTTTACTTTACCTGTTTTACAAATATTAAATTATAATCCACTACTAAGTTGCACCAAGAGTATACCCTACGTATAGTCGACTGTGAATGGTAAATGTTGATCCAAATTCATCCCTTAAAATATGCTGTACGTATGTAATACTAAGCACGAAAGCCTATGCACAAACGGCGTTTTCAGTTGGGACATGTGGCGTTTGTTCTTAGAAAGCGCGCCATATTTATGAAAAGTCATTCAGTTGCCCGAGTGATTTTCAAGTGTCAACGTGGAGATTATTGTTATTTTTACGAGGTTTTTAAAATAGTCAGGTATGTTTTTATTTTAAAAAATAGCATGAGCATTTATTAAACTAAAATATTTGCAGGAAAATGTCGAGTAGATCGAAGAAAGTTATGTTCATGGTTCTCAAAAAACCCGATACTCCCAATAATGAGACTTTGGTTGACTCCAATAATATACAGAATGTCGATGTAATAACTGAAGATGGTTTTTTTTTACTTCTTTAGATAATTTGTTAAAAGATACGCTTCAACCCCAAGTTTTTACTGACTTGACTAATTTGATACCGTTAGATGACCATTCAAATACCTAGTCAAAATATTTGTCAAATTCAAGGAAGAAATAGAGGAACGTGAAAGCGAACAAGAACCTGGAGAGAAAGATGAAAGTGAACTGGAATATACAGAAGAAATATCCGCAAATGAAATATTTTTCAATATTTTTGAGCCGGGACATACATTTATGTCAGCAGATAGCTTTCACCATGAGGTGGAACTATCACTAAATAAAAAAGGCAAGGTTTTGATTTTATAGACGCGTACAAAATCCTCAAAAATCAAATACGGAAGTAAAAGTAATGTCCCATCAAGACTTTTTAAAATGGAATGGAAAGAAGAAGAATGGAAAAACTAAAAAAACAAGAGCGAAGAATTTATTTATCTGATTTAAGTGTTGTTTTATGTGTGTTTGATTTGATATTTATTTACAATATATCTATAATTTACTCAATTACCCTATTCAGTTTTATTTTAGAAGTGTAAATATTCTAAGGACTTTTGTAACAAGCGCAATTTATGCAGATACGGCATTTTTGTATTGTATAACCCACATCAAATGCCTTCTTTACGCCGATGATCAAGTCATATTAGCGTCATCTGAAGAGGAGATGCAGGCGATGGTTAATGTTACGCATAATGCCCTGAAAATCAAAGGGATGAAAATAAATGTAAGCAAAACGAAAGTAATGGTTTTTAAAAGAGAAGAAAGCATAACAAATTGTGAAGTTTCGATTGAGGGAGAAAGAGTGGAACAAGTAAATGAGTTTGTATACATGGGTTCAAAGTTTACGAGAGATGGAAAGTATGACAGCGAAGGGTGTTGGCAGAAAAACAAATAAATAGGGCACTGCATAGCTTTATGAACAGCCAGAAAGTGTCAAAAAAGGCACGTCTGGCTGTGCATAGAGGTGTGTTGGTTCCTACGCTTATCTATGGTAGTGAATGTTGGGTTTGGCAGAAGAAGAATGAAAATAGGATTAATGCTGCGCAGCATGAGTAGTCTGAGAAGTATAGCCGGAGTGACTCGGTTGGATATAGTAAAGAATAGTGAGATAAGAGAACGCTGTGGTGTAAAAGACGATGTGGTTACAAAGATAGATAAAGGAATGCTTAGATGGTTTGGTTACGTAGAAAGGATGGATGAAGGAAGATTGACGAAACAAATTTATAAGGCGAGTGTGAATGGACGGAAGTCGGTAGAGGTCGACTTCGGAGAACATATCTCGATCAGATCAACATTGTTTTAAAGAAAGGGCTGGTCAATGAATGTATAACCCAGATAAAAATTTAGCTCAAAATGCCATATGTGATTTTTTTTATTAATGGTTGATGATTTTAATTTTTTTTTCATCATTATATTTTAATACCAATCCTAAATAAGAAAGCGAATATATTTTATTTTTTCAACCCCAAAAATAGTGCAGGCTATGGAAAAAACTTCGAGCATAATTTTCCCTCTTTGAAGGCGTCTGTTTTAGGGACGGCAGAGTAAGTCTGCTGGTTTTGTAAAATAATAGCTACGAATTGCATATAATTTGTTATAAGTGTAATATTCTTTTTTTCTTGAGGTCTCGGTCCCGTTCGGTGTGTATTATTCCGGAATAATGACGTCCTATACGTTGTTGTCGTTGATATAGTTATTGTGGGCAGGGCAGTACGCATATACATAACGGCTGCAACTACGGTGTTTGTCAATGACAGAACGCAGTGGCGGTCGCCCACCAAGAGGTGAATATTAAATCAGACGTTGATTGCCAGCAAAGAACCGCCCCACTGATTACGTCATGTGTATGTGTCTCTCTGTGTGTGTGTCTGTGACAGCACCACAAGCACGGAACAATGAGGGCGGTGATTGAGAGTCGAGGAAGGAACACCAGATACGGGTTAGCGTCTAACCTAACCTCACTTTGTTGAAACGTCACTGGAAGACGACGGGGCCCATTTCCTTTTCTGGACGATAACAAACAAACGTGTTTCCCATTTTGTTAAATAATATCAATGGGTTTTCATCGAATGGAAATAGATTCTGTACTTGTGCGTAAATATTTATCGATGCATTTATCTCATCGTCATTTGGGACGGGAGAAAGAACGAACGTTTAAATTGACGTCAAAAAGGGGGAAGAATATAAGATAGTCAGTAGTACTCGTATGTTATTATTATTTATGAACTGTTTAATTTGGTAAAGACGCGACAAATCATAACAAGTAGAAGAAAACATTTATTTAGATAACAAATATTTGTAATACCACTTTCGAGTAAATAACGTTAACAACAAATAATAATCAAACATGTCAATAAATTATATTCTGAATTTTAACGATAAATAAGACTTTCAGACATTTTAGAATACGTCGAAAAGTTATATAAACAAAAATATCGATGCAGCATGAGTTTAAACAGCCACCTTCGTGATTCTTTCTATCTCTATTTATTTTGTGATCTTGGTATGTCTTAAAGGAGTTTGTAGTATTTGCACGGGATGGGATGTCTATCATCAAGAATTATGAGACAACGAAATTTTCTTACAAGATAAATAGTTTGTCATACGTGTGAATAGACCAATGTTTTTGACCGGTATTCGATTAAAGTGGACTGTATCGATTAATTGATTAATGAAGTAATTTATTCCGATCGAACTTTGGACAAATTAACATGAGTAAAAAAATTTAGGAATAAACAATAATTACCCAAAAAAGACTCACCAGGAGAGAGGTCTGCTACTTGCAATATCTCTGCAAGGATGCCATTCGGCGGTGGCTCTGTTATGTTTTGGGGTGATATATGCTTTAATGGTAGCACATAATTAGTTCCTGTCCGTACGGAGTCCATTAATGCTAATTACTATCTTGAGAATATTGTAATAAAAGATGTGATGCCGTTCGGCCCTTTTTTGGAACCCAATTTTTTATTTATGAAAGACAACTCTCGACCTCACATAGCTGGGGAGGTACTCGATTACCTTAATCAAATTTATGTACCAGTTATGACGTGACCACCAAAACGCCCGGGTCTGAATCCGATCGAACATTTATAAGATCAACCCAAGAAAAGTGTTAAACGTCAAATACGTGCACCAAGAAACCTGAGAGAACTTGAAATTACGTATATCCTTAAGAATTCATTCAAAATTTAATTAGAAGCATGCCCATAAATGAGGCAGCACTTATATTATTAATTTTGCTATTAGTGTCCTATTTACACCATAATTTAACGGTAGGTACCTACTATTTTGTTATTAAGTCTTAAGAATAATTTTAATTCCAATCTTAGATAGAAATATTGAAGCTAACTTACTTTTAAAGTATTCGAATACGTTTTTTCTAACTTTTATTGTCCATAAAAGATTATTAAATTAATTCATTGTATCAATTTGTAAGATTTGTTGATGCGTTTATTTTATCCAGCAGTTTATTATCCACTTTTGTGCAAAAATACGCCCAAATCACGAGAAGTCTGTTTGACAGATTTGACTTCTGTTTAGTATACAAGAGGGTGGGATATTTGAATCCTTGATGCATTAGATTTGCCTTTTGTTACAGTACGTAGAGCTTTTTAGAAATTCATTTTAGTTTTATTATTGAAAACATCTTTTATTTTTTAATACCATTGACTTAGAAAAGAACCAATATATTAATTTAAGGCATTAACAAATACCTTTTCTGATAGTCGAGATTTTTACAATACCAGTTGTAAATAATTACAAATTTTTGTTTAATAATGCGTACAGCCCTTCACAATTACTATAATAGTAAATTCTGACTACTACTACTACGTCCAGCACTTACTGTACAAATCAGAGGACTTTGTTCAATGCAATAATCGGGTCATAAATGTGTTTGAAGGATGTTTATGGGATTTTTTACTTTTTGAAAATGTTAGCACTTCCGAAATAGTGAAATAAGTTCCAATTGCGATCATTACTATTTAGCAATGTGATAGTCGGTCTTTTTTAAGTCGAATTAAAACTGGTATATTAGGGATTAAATAGAGCAAGTTGTTTTTTCTCTGGATATCAAAATCTGGATGACGATGATGATATTCGTCGAATGGAGTAGTCAGAGTCCGTGCTGAGCAAAGCCAAATCCATGAGATGATATTATTGGAATTCCTGAGCCAGCATTTCTCTCACGCAATAATTAAATGTCACCCTCCGAAGCCTACTACTACTGTGTGTTTGGGTCCCCCGGAGCGCGCAGAACCAGGATCGGCTTTTGGGGAGGAAACGTTTTCTGTTTGTTTGCGATATGCCGTTTGTCACATACCGTGTGATATATTATGATGTATGGTTTTCTTAGACCGGTACATTTGTTCACCTCGCCGAAAAATGTGTCTACGTGTATTAAAACTTAAAAACTGGATTGATAGCATATTATGGCGATAAAAGCAAAATTACCAATATTTTATGTAAGTTCAAATCTAAACATTTACTTCTTGGTAATAAATTTTGATTATTTTTTACTTTTAATCACTCTTATTGATATATTTTACAGATAAAATTTAAAGTTTGTCGACTTGTCTTGATAAATGTGGATTCTTTTATGGTTTCAAGCAGGGTTTTTCGATATTTTATTTTTAAGCAAAATTCTGACTTCAATCTTAACAGACACGTTTGTCTTGCAAAGGATTGGATAGCTTTTAAAAATAGACGCTCATGGTTAAAAATAACGAAATATTGACATTAATCTACTTTATTACTGCCCAAAGAAGTACCCATATATTTTTGTTCGATATTCCCAAAAAGTATTCGTCCATCATCACAAGACTCGAAATAAATCATTGATGCTTTCCGGTCCACTTGCACAAAATTGGGATTCGTGAATCATCTTTTTGTCAGTGTGATAACAAAATTTCTGAACTGATTCATTTTTTTTTAATTGCAAGAGAATCTCTGTCATAGATGGTTTCATACTCAAATTTAAACTGGCAATTTTCTACTAGCATTCAAGTTTTCATTTACTCATTGAACTGCGTATAGGGTAAAATGCTTGGCAAAGGCCAGCATTCTGTGGATTAGATCTTTGCTAGCCAAGAATATTTTTTCCAGAACTACCGTCTAAAATAAAAGGTGACACATTGGCGTAGCGAGTTCTTCACAATTCATGATGATGTGGGATGTTGTTACTTCGCGCTCCCCACAATTTCTGCAGATGGGGTTCTTATTGAAGATTCCCATAATGTGCAGGTGTTTTCTGGTTGAACAGTGTCCCGATAGAAGTCCTGTTACCAGTTGAACCTTGACGCTGCTGAGCGTTATCAGGTATTTTGTTAGGCAGGGATTCAGCGAAGCTATCATTAGTTTACTTTGCCTGGCCACTGTCATCTCTCTCAATTTCCTCCTTTCTTCCTTCTAGGCTCAGCATTTAAGTTTTACTGGCAGCGGAGAGTAGAGAGATATATGACTTGATTGTGGAGTTTGCGATTGAAAATAAAGTATACAGTTAACGCAAGGCGTGTGACTAAAAAATATTAATCCAAAGCCAAAAAAGAAAAAAAAACTACCTTATTTATTTATTTGTGTTAAAATAGTCTCTATTGAAGTAATTGACTTGACAGATTTTATTGTTTTTTGAGTAACCTCACAGACCGTTCTAATTTTATGAATGTGGTGTTAAGCGATGTACGGTTCATATGGTTTACTATTCTGGTCTTGACTTTGCGTGCTAATGCAAATGTCGATATCATTTGGGAATCATTAGTACCTATATCCTAGTTTTCCAATCATGATTTTTTATCCATTTAAAGCTTTCACTGCTGCTTTGTTAGTTTATTGGAAAATAATTATTTATTGTGTGTCCATACATTTTATGTAGAGATTGATTTAAATAATTAATAAATTATCTAAATATTATTGTTTTGAATGATAGCTTCAATATTTCCTGTAATGTACGGTAATAAATATATCCGTAATAAAAATAATAATAAAAAAAACCTGAATTGGTTGCTAATTAGTTGCCAAAACGAGTCAAAAAAAGGCACGTCTGGATGTGCATAGAGGTGTGTTGGTTACTACACTTATGTATGGTAGTGAATGTTGGGTGTGGCAGAAGAAGCATGAAAATAGGATTAATGCGGAGATGAGTAGCCTGAGAAGTATAGCCAGAGTGACTCTGATGGATAAAGTGAGGAATAGGGAACGCTGTGGTGTGAAAGAAGATGTGGTAACAAAGATGGATAAAGTAATGCTTAGATGGTTCGGACACGTAGAGAGGATGGATGAAAGAAGATTGACAAAACATATTTATAAGGCAAGTGTAAATTGGCAAGCGAAAGACGTTTGTAAGAACTGTGGCAAGGGGAAAGAAGTGGTATCTGCCTACACCTGCGGGAAAAAGGCGTGACTATATGTATGCTATGATGGTGCTAATTATTTGCCAAAAAATTGATTGTTAAATTACTGCTAGATTTACGAGTATATAAAGATAGCAGCAAAATTCGGTAATTATACAGGATTTTTTGATAATTTTTTTCTACAAGACTGACATAAAAATATTGGAAAGAAAATAGGAATATTTTTTTTTAATTCAAATACTGTTCACAAAGGATTATTATTGATAATAAGCCGTAATGGATGTTGTTGCTGACAATTAAGAAATTGGCAAAAAGATAGCAAAAAAATAAAAACAAAAAAAACGGCCTTTAATTCTTTAATAATCAAAGTTTAAAATAATTGGGTATCAAGGTTGCATAAAAAAAAGGCTCTGATTTTTATTTAATATGTTTAAATGGCAACAACAAATTCATGTATATTTATCGACCCAATTATTTTAATTTTTTTATTTTCCTGTTGAGTAAAATATATATATATATATATATATATATATATATATAACAAGTTACTGCTAGATTCATATAAAGGTAACAGCAAAGTTTTAAAAGATAATAATTGGTTCGATAATTATACAGGAATTTTTTGTTTATTTACAGCAAGACTAACATAAAAATAATGGAAAGAAAATAGAAGCATTTATTTTTTTTGAATTAAGTAGATATACACTGTCAATGCAATGTTGACGCGAAATTTTTATTGATAATAAACCGAAAAAGTTTTTGTTGCTGACAATAAAAAAATTGGCAAAAAAAGAACAACAAAATAGAAACAAAAAATTAGCCTTTAATCATTGCTATTGCTATTCGAGAAAACTGTATGAATATTATGAGCAGTATTATTAGTAAAAACTGTTTTTCAAGCTAGTATATGAATAAAGGTATATCGATACCGATTAAAAGATACAGCTGATTTTTTGTTTCCATTTTGTTGCCGTCTTTTTGCCAATTTCTGAATATATGGAGTTAGCAACAAAATCTATCTCGATTTATTTTTCAATGATAAACACATTATTCTAAGCTAGCATTAACAGTATCCAATTCAATTTTTGTTTCCAATTTGTCTTGCAGCAAAAAATTCCTGTATATTTATCTTATTTTTTTAATTTTCCTGCTGAGTAACAAAATTAAATTTTTTGGCAGGTCTACCAACTTTTCAATTCATTTAAATTGCTGTTTTAACAAGTTCGTATATTCACACTCACAAAAAATGTGATTCAGTTCATCGGTATTGCGGTGGTAGTGAATCAAGAAGGCCTCGTTCTCTTCTCAAGTGTTTCCGGTAGCAGATGTTTTATTCCCACACGAACAAAAGACGGTCGCTGCTCCACGTCGCCGACCGGGACCCTCCAAATCAAATTATCTAATTCAATATACTATCCAGTAGGCATTTTATTATTGGGCAGTCGCGGCCTACTCTTTGCGTCTTATAAGGATTTATTTAATCGACTACGTGGCACTCGTTAAATCGTCGTTGTCATTAGCGTAACCGCGGTTTTAATTTTTTATTGCGAAGATTTAATGGTAATGTCACTGTACTTTCAAATATTCAGTCAACCTGCAACCCTGTTATGAGGTCTAACAAGTAGTAAGTGAATATAAATTTTATAAAGTTAAAAAATATGTAACATTTGTAAAGTTAATTAACACTGTGTACTACCTACATCTACATTTATATCTACACGAGGTACGATCACGTGGCCTCCAGGATCTTCAGATTTATCGCCAAATGATTTTTTTGGGTGATATCTGAAAAAATCCGCTTATCGACACGAACTTAAAAAAGATGAAAATCTAATGGATTAAGGGAGAAAATTATCCAACTCTGCACCAACATGATTTGGCTATCGTTTGGCACAACAAGGTGGTTTATTTGAAACTTTATTACATAAATCACTTTACGAGAATTCTACTGATAGTGTCGGAATAAACGGAGCCTACACGGACTGGTTTTACATCGAAAAAGGTGTTAGACAGGGATGTATGGCTTCGCCATGGCTGAATGATTTGATAGACAAGTGCCTTCTTTACGCCGATGATTAGATCATATTAGCATAATGTGAGGAGTTGCAGACGTTGGTTAATATTATGCATGATGCCCTAAAACTCAAAGGAATGAAAGTAAATATAAGCAAGAAGAAAGAAATGGTTTATGAAAGAGAAAAAAGCATGACAAACTGTGAGGTGAATGTTGGGTTTGGTATAAGAGGCATGAGGAATAGTAATAAAAGAACGTTGTGGTGTGAAAGAAGATGTGCTAACAAGGATAAATAAAGGAATGCTTAGATGGCTTGGAAGATGTGTGAAATAAGATGGACGAAACAGATTTATAAAGTGATTGTGAATGGGCAAGTTGGTAGAGGTGGAAGAATAGTCAGGTCAAGAGTACCAGCAACTGACGACCATGTATAAACTCGCTAATGAAAGTAGAAGCGAAAGACATGTGTAAGAAGGAAGTGGATAGAAGTGGTCTCTGCTTACTCCTACAACACGATAATTTAAACAATCCACTTTTCCTGAAAAACCGAATCAAAACAAATTACAAGAAAAGTCTTGTAGATGAAACTAAAACATACTCTGTCTTTGGCATTAATTACAGTCTTCAATATTTTTTACATCTCGCAGTGATAAGATATCTTATCTCTGCATCTCGTAACGACCTCAACGGTATTTGAAAACGCGAATATGGTATCAACCGATAAAAATTAATCTTCCACAGATAAATATCATTAAAGTTCTTTACAAATTTAATCTTACTGAATCTTGTTTCTTTATGCGGTAGTGAACTAAAGGCGGTAGACAAAAATCGCCACTGACCCCTTGTAAATTTTGGGTTAAACTTTTGACCTGAAGTGTGTTTATTCTAAAATCGCCACCACTCTTGTCTTCAAAATAATAATTAATACCGATTATTAGCCTAACCTAACCTAACGTCCTAACCTAACGCCAACAGTACCTGGTGAAAAACTGGTGAAAATTCGGGGACGTATTTACTTTTAAATAAATATTTTCAATACATACGTAGATCTGTAAAATTTGTCGGGTTTCATTTTTGCGTTTTTTATAATAATTTCCGCAACAGTGATCTGATTATTAAAATTAGCTCTTGGTAGGTGCCAAAATACAATGATTATCCCTGCACATATTTTCATATAAATAAAAGAGCCATTTAAAGATCCATGGTTAGGTTAAAACAGCGGTTCGGAGAACCAACTTAGGCCTTTTGGCACGCTGTGATACCGTGATGAACGGCGATGCCTTCCCCCTCTACCGTGAGAACCAGTTGAAACTTTTAATAAAAAGTGTGAGGTCTTTAATGCTAACTGAGATAAGAATCAGATAAGTTCGGTTGCCCCAGTATAGAAAGCCGTTTTCTGCTTAGGGCAGGGAAGTGGCAGGGAAGATGTACCGTTGTTTCCTCCTCTTCCTCATCGTGACAGCTTCTACAGAAGTCGTGTCGTAGCTCTGCGATTCTCATGCGTCATGTTATGGCAGCGATCGCATTTCCAATGGACTACCTGGATAGAGTTAAAACATCATTAGTTCGACGTAGATCTAGTTTAGGCCAAATCTGTTTCGATGATGTGCATGTGGGTTCATTTTGCCACCTCAAGTTGGCTTTTTAAACTACTTTGCTGTGCAGGAGTTGCCGGTAGTTTTCAATCGGTACTCCTTGCTGAGATGAGACAGATACAGCTAGAAGGGCGGTGCCCTTTCTGGCTAGCTTGTCCGCCATACAGTTACCTGGCATGTCCGTGTGTCCGGGTACCCAGACAATTTGAACTCTAAACTTAGTTGCTAGCTAATTCAGGGCGGCTCGGCATTGCACCGCTGCCCTGTCGCAAAGAATGGATATCATATTATTATATTAATAATATTATAAATTTTAATAATAATATTTTTATATTATATTAACTTTTTAGATGCTATATCTACTTTTTAGATTAAAATTCATATAATTTTCAGTAAGGTGTAAAATTTATTTTTATTTTTCTGTTAATTTTCGTTGCAAACACAAAGTGCGCCAATGGCGGTAGGACTAAGCCGACGATAAGCTGCGTAATAAAACGCGATGGCCAGTAAGAATGTTGATTTGTCAGTACCGAGCTTTCTTATTGAATCAAAATGTAATTGAATGATTACGGAGTTACTTATGTTTGTGTGTCATCGTCTTGTTTTCTTACGCGACTGGCCGTTGACAGCTTCTTCTCGTTTATTTTTGTTTGCTAATAATATAATGACTGAACCACATTACGAGCTAAATACTTTTTCCAGACGAGAATGATGTATTTGTTGAAGAAATTAAAGCATCCACGATAAATAGGGGATGCTAATTCGTTACTCCTGTTAAATGTGACTCTTTTAAAATAAAATGATTTAATTAATTCAACCTTTCGACAGTAAAACGGTTGACTACTTATTAATAAAAAAAACAATACAAAGATTTATGTGTTGGAATTCCAGATAAATTGTATCAGGATTCTTCAGGAATACTCTAGTAGATCAAAATATTTCAATTGTATTACATGAGATATTTTAACTAACGTTTGGTTCAAAGGTTCATTAAAATATTTGGAAGATTTGTTTAGGGCAAAATGCCAATTTATCCAAGTTGTCATTGGTAACAAATCTTCGTAGTGACAAGGAATACAGATGTACGCATAGTACCTCATAATTCCACTTCTTGTGTACTCAGAACTCTGTTAGTTACTGCCCTGAAAACCAGAGGACAAGTAGGTAGCTGTCAACTGAAATACAGGGTATGGCGCGAAATTTTTGATTATAAGTAATGGTTAAGTTATGTTAAAAAACTGAAATTACGAAACTGTAGGTTTCGGATGACGCTGAGTTCTAATATAATGTCCTGAATGTGCACGTCAACTTTGTTATTTTAAATAGAACCTTTTATTTTCGAATTCTACATAAAATTTTGGATAAAATTTGTGCACAATGTCCTATACCAAAAATGAAGTATTTTCGAGATATTTAGATTTTTTTTAAAATTTTGAAAAAATCCCAGTCCACATTGAATAATGATATCTCCATTAATAACCAAGCTAGTGACGTGAAATTGTAACCAATAAACAACAAGCGCTTGCCAGTTAACTCCATATGTCCAACTCATTGATATTTCATACAGGGTGTTTTAAACTACCCACCAACATACAAAGTTTAAATCATTTATAAGTTGCTTACTTTAAATAGAACACCCTGTATTGTATTACATTTTTTGCTGTATTTTTTTTAAGTCAATTCGTTTGGTATCGGTAGTCCCTATACCTAAATCCAACCACTTTTGAGATATTTCATTATCTTAGTTAAAATGTAACAACACTTAATTATTTCAACATTTGTAAAGGGTAGGCCATGATTTTCATTATTTAAGTTGATATTTTATTATTTTTTCATGTTATTAATTCTGAAAAGTAACCAATAGCATGAAAGGATTATTAATTGTGGATATCATTAAAAACGTTGACTAGGTATTTTGTATTAATTTAACAAACAAAAATAATTAATTATAATATTAAACAAATAAAGTTTTATAAGTGTTCAAAATTAGCACCATCTACTTCTAAACATTTATGAATACTTTTTATTAAGTTTTGTCTTGTAATTCTGTAAATATTATCGGGTGATAATTAAAAGCAAGTAAGACTCTCTGCATCATATCTTTCTTTGTCGTAACAGTTTTGGAAAATACCTGACTTTTAATGTAACCCCAAATACCAAAATCTAAAGGAGCCAAGTCAGGAGAGCGGGCTGGCCAACGAAACGGACCCTTATTGGCAATCCATCTATCATCAAACATGTCGTAAAGATGCTGAGCAACAGGCCCAAAGTTATGAGGAGGTGCTCCATCTTGCTGATACCAAGCTGAAGCCGCCTCTCCATTTCTTAAAGTATGTAACGCCGGTCGTATGGCTTCTTCTAAAATGTGGCAATATCTTTCACCATTTAAATTTTTATTATAAAATTTAAATGCTAAAATTTTATCGTCTTTTATTGCACAAAAAACATTAAAACTCCAACTATCTTGGAAGTAACGTTCTCTACTCACATGTGGATTTTCATTAGACCAAAAATGGGAATTTTGTCGATTAAATAATCCATTTTTACTAAACTTTCCTTCATCACACCATATAACTTTTTTTATGAAGTTTTCATCCTCTTGGGTCTTCATTAAAAACCATTCACAGAATTCTACCCTTCGAGGAAGATCACCTAATTGTTAGTGTTGCACCAAATGATATGAAAATGGTTTCCATCTGTGTTTTTTTAAAATTCGATGAATTGTTTACGTCGACAAAGTAAGATCTCTCTCACAATCTCTAATGGAGGCATTTGGAAAGGCCGTAGAATAACCCAAAACATTAAATTCGTTTATGTCACTGTCCACTAGTGGTTTATTTTTAAAAATTTTTGTCTTAAATTGACCAGATTGATGGCAGTTTTAAAGCAATCCTCTTGCAATATCACCAGTTGCAGTTGGTCCATTTAAATATCTTTTTCAAAAACACGGCAAGTTCATTCAACAATTATATTATATTCGCCGTAAATAATAATAAGATTTAAAAAATCATTAAAAAATCCTAGATTTGCATTATTTACTATAAAATAAAAACTGGTAAAGAAAAATGTCACGCCCCAGTGCAAAGTGCACCTGAGACCCCAAGCTTGGATCACTTGGAAAGCGAGCACTTTGTTCGCCTGCCAAGCTGCCAAAGCCCCAGGAGCAACTTGAAGAGTTGAACCTGCCACCACCCCCAGTACTCTTTGTACCAGGCTTACTCTCGAACCGAAACCCTGAGGTCCAAAGGTGGCCGATGAAGTCAGCGCACAAGTACCTAACGCAGTGCAGGGCACTATAAAGTTAAAGTCTTAAGTAGACTAGAAGTTACATGAATTCTATTTCGAATTCTGTTTCAAGTGAATTTACTATGACTGAAGGTCCGCGTGCCAGCTTCAATTTGTTAAAACAAATATCCACCTTTTGCTGAAAGAAATTTTTTTTATTAATCTTCTTTTCTTGTCCGGTGTGTTGTGGATCCGGCTTCCTGTTCTTCTTTCTTCACTTGGTTCTTGCTTTCGTTGTGGTTTTCTTGTCTGAAAATAACTTGTTTAATCCTGAAAAGAAAGGTTAGTGTCCTCTTCTTAGTTGTTTAGCAGCTGGTGCTTAGGTCTCAAGTGTTTCCAATGGACATCTCCCGGGTCGTAGTCTATCAATTCTTGTAGCTCTCTGTTTGGGTGCGCTCTTAGTTTATCAAATGTTTTTTCTGCGTGCGTCTTCATCCGTTCTAGGACCGTTGTGATTTTTAAGTCTTCTCGCAGTTGGGCGTTGGAGACGTACCACGGTGCGTCCGCTGCTTGTCTTATGCATATGTTATGCTGCGCTTGGATCCTTGTCCTGTGTGATTTTCTTCTTGTCACTTGTCCCCAGGCTAGAGAGGCATAAGTAATCATCGGGAGAATGATGCTATTTATTAATAGGAGTTTTGTCTTTAGGAGAAGGTTGCTTCTCCTTCCTATTAAGCATTGCAGCTGTCCTCTTGTGAATCTTGCTTTGTTTATTGCTGCATCCATTTGTTTCTTGAAGGTTAGGCGCTTGTCCAGTTGAACTCCAAGATATTTTGCTGATTCCGTCCAAGGAATGTCTTCGTTTTCGAATTGGATATTCCTTGTGGGCTGTTTTCTTCTTTTTCCGAAGAGCACTGCCTGTGATTTTTCCGCGTTGATTTTTATCTTCCATTTTAGGCACCAATCTTCTAGTTGGTCTACCTCTTCTTGTAAGTATCTCTCAACCATCCTTGGTTGAGTACTTCTTGCTGCTATTGCGGTGTCATCAGCGTAGAGTGACAGTTTGGTCCTGTTCGTCTTGGGGACGTCGCTGGTGTAAATCGTGTAAAGAAAGGGGGAGAGAACCGCTCCTTGTGGTACTCCCGCTTCCATCCTGGCGTATCTGGTGATGTGGTTCGCTGTCTTTACTCTCGCTTTTCTGAAAAATGTCAAAACAACATATACAAGTAACGTTCTAACTATCAAATCTTTGACAGCCAAGGCCTACCCTTTACTAATGTTGAAAGAATTTAAAAGTGTTATGTTTTAACGCAATATGGCAATGGTGTGGTCTTTCGGCCGAAGAACTGTTTCGTGGGGCAGCCGATAGGGAAAGATTTCAGGAAATCATAAGCATGATGATAGCCAACGTCTGAAGACGGACAAGGCACCAGAAGAAGAAGATGTTTTAACCAAGATAATGATATATCTCAGAAATGGTTGAATTTAGGTATAGGGAATACCTATACCAAACGAATTGACTTAAAAAAATACAGCGGAAAATGTAATAAAATACAGGGTGTTCTATTTAAAGTAAGCAACTTATAAATGATTTAAATTGTGCATGTTGGCGGCTAAATTTAAAACACCCTGTATGAAATATCAATAAGTTGGACATATGGAGTTAACGGGCAGGCGCTTGTTGTTTATTGATTACAATTTTACGTCACTAGCTTTGTTATTAATGGAGATATCGTCATTCAATGTGGACTAGGATTTTTTCAAAATTTTGAAAAAAGTTGAAATATTTCGAAAATACTTTATTTTGGTAAAGGACATTGTGCACAAATTTTATCATGTAAAATTCGAAAATAAAATAAAAAATATTAGGTTCTATTTAAAATAACAAAGTTGACGTTTACTTCCGGTATAACCGAAAGTGCCATAATCAGGACATTATATTTAAATTCAGCGTCATCCAAAACCTACAGCTTCGTAATTTCATATTTTTAACATAGCTGTATCCGCCATTACTTTTAATCAAAACTTTTCACGCCACACCCTGTATATGTGGTAAATGTAAAATGACGTAAATAATGCGTTTGTCAATGAATATGCGGGCATTTTAAGAATTTCCTAGTTTTGCAAGTAGTTCATGAAAAATGGCCAAAGAATATGGAAAGCTTGTTGTCGCTACCAATTAAAAAGCGATCTTCAAAAAATAATCATAACGGCATAATGATGTTCATTTTACTTAAAAAAAACCGTGCTCAATTAAAATCCCCGCAGCTAAAAAAAACACGAAATACAAATACAACAAAACAAAAAAAACACCTAATGGGGTAGAAATCTCACCTAATGACATACGCAAATATATTTACGTATTTAGCAGATGAAAGTCGTTCTGCTTTTCTCGCCAAAAGAGATACACAAATGTTTATAAGAGTGCAACTCTACTCTTCTCCGTACACATGATTTAATAACGTCATTAGGCGAATACAGGAAAAAAATTGTACAGGAACGGCTCTGTCGCTGTCATCGGGGACTCACTCCCTAGTCGAAAAACCGTTTTTGAAATGTTTTCTGTCATAAAAATTGACGAAAGTATTCCTTTTTTTTATTTTTTACAATGCCACCAAAGTTACTATTTATTTTATACAAAAACTGCTCCATTGCAACGTTTAGAGATTTTAAGTTATTAAAATTCGTAGAAAATATTCTGCATTACAAAAATTGAAAATTATCAATTGCTTTTGACACTTTATTCTTGATATTTTTTCCTTTTTAACATTTTAACGTTAAAGTAGCTTTGTTTATTACACCAAAACGGTTTTATTACAACATTTAGAGACCTAATAGTCGTTTAACTGCTTTTGAAATGTTGTGCATTGTGAAAATTAACAAAAATATTTTTTTTGTTTAACAATTCCTCCAAAATTCCTTAATTTTTGTACAAAATTGTTTCTGAAACAACTACTGGTGATCCCCTAATCTAAATAAACTGTTTCGGTAAAGTTTTGCATTATTCCTTTGATACGTTGTTGTTATTATTTTTTTGGATTTTTTTAATTTTTGCAGCAAAGTTACATTTTTGTATTGAACAAAAACGGTTTCATTACATTCATTGGAGTTCCCCTCTTTAAAAAACCACTCTGGAAATATTCTGCATTATGATAATTGACAATATATTTCTTTTAGCACTTCCTTATTTTTATTTTAATATTTTCACAACATTTCCACTTAAATATCCTTATTTTAAAGTACAACAATATTTACACTACTATATTTGGGAGATCCTCTAATCTAATACCCTAAAAATTCAACTTTTTAAAATTATTTATAAATTTTTTTTGATACGTTCTTGTTGATAATTGTTTGCATTACAACTATGGAAGATTACCAATTCAAAAAACCTCTTTGAAAAAGTTTGACGACATATTATTTTTGCCACTTTTGTTTGTATTTGTTTTGGATTTAAACATCTTTATTTTAATGTTCAAAAATGGTTTCACTTTAATCTTTTGAGAATATCATAATCCAAAAACCGCCTTGGAAAAGTTCTACTTTTAAAAATCATTAAATAAATGTTTTTTGATATCTTCTTGTCTGCTATTTTTTTGTTGTATTTTTCATATTTTCAGCAAAGTTGCGTTTTTGAATAAACAAAAACGGTTTCATTGGAGATTCTCAAATCTAAAAACCGCTATGGAAAAGTTTTGCATTATGAAAATTGACAATACATTTCTTTTGACCCCTTTTAGTTTTTACTTATTTTTAACATTTTCATCCAAATATCTTTATTTTAATATACAAAAATAGTTCCACTACAATCTTTGGGAGATCACCTAATCTAAAAACCGCTTTGCAAATATTCTACTTTTAAAAATTATTCATAAGTTGTCCTTGGTAGTTCCTGTTGATAATTGTTTTGCATTTTTAATAACAAAAACGATTTGAAAAAGTTTTGCATTATGAACTTTTAATACTTTTTTGTTTCTATTTTTTTCTCAGGCTTTGTTTTTTTATACAAAAAACGGTTCCGTTACATCATTTGGACATCTCTAGGTCGCTAAATTGCTTCCAGTTACAATGTCAACTTGGAAATATATCATTTAGAAATGATTAAATTAATAAGATTCGTGGACATTTGAAGCCGGTTCTGCAAGTAAAACGGGAGAATACCGCTTGGCCTTAAAGGGCCCGTCGGCGGCATAGCCGTGGATTTAATAAGGTTTGGGTAAAAATCATATTTGTAGATCTCATTAGGGGCCGCATCATTAGAATGTATTCTTGGTGGTACAATGGTGAGCAATGAACGTTGAATTCAATTATATTTGCAGGACGAGGACACGCAGGATGTACGCATTGATGATGAAACATCAACAATTACTGCAGTGACATTATTTTATACGCATCTTCGCGGTCTCATTGTTTTTTGAGCGAATCAAAAGGTACCGCTATCAATTATTGGATGATGGTCATTTTTTATTAAATTGCGTAGGATGTTGTTATCAATGTAGTATGTCAGTTTGTTTTGTGTTGGTTAATTTACGGTTCTTATTTAACTTTCTGCGCAAGGGCCTTTTACCAATTGATAAATGTTAAACCCGGCTCACTTGCATCCTGAGTCTTTAAATATTAGAACTAGTTACTGTTGGGTAAATGTTGGGTTTGGCAGAAGAAGCATGAAAATAAGATTAATGCTGCGGAGATGAGTAGTCCGAAAAGTATGGCCGGAGTTACTTGGTTGTATAAAGTGAAGAATAGTGAGATAAGGGAACGCTGTGGCGTAAAAAAAAAGTGGTTACAAAGATAGATAAAGGAATGCTTAGATGGTTTGGTCACGTTGGCGTTGAATGACAAATGCAAATAAAGTGTCAGGCAAAAGCTTATTGTATGACATTAGTGTGTGCCAATTAGAATCAGCACATAAGTTCGTGTATGTTAAATATTAATTTTTATCCATTGAGGTGTGCGTGATTTTATAAAAATAGACAAAATTGATGTAAGAGGTGCGATAAACTACGCGAAGTGATCAGAGGAAAATTGAGTCGTGGTGTGCTCTTCCACCAGGACAACGCTCCGGCCCACAAAAGTTGTGTTGCAATGGCTGCCATTCACAATGCGGGATTTGAAATTTTTGAACAACCCTCTTATTCTCCAGATTTGGCACCCATCGGCTAATATATATTCCCTAAATTAAAAGAACATCTTCGTGGAATCCGCTTTGATACTGATAACGAAGTGATGTCGGCGTTAGATGAATGGCTGAAGACTCAAAGTTCTGAATTTTTTTTCAAAATGGTTTGAAACACTTTAACACCGATATACCAAGTGTATAAACGTTGAAGGTAACTATGTTAAAAATAATTTAGTTTTATTCTTCTCATATGTTTCCTTCTATGTTAGGCACAACAATTCGTGAACTATCCTCGTATAAGACGAGTCATCGTCAAACGCAATGATTTAAAACATTTTGCTGTAAATAAGAAATAGAACATCAGAAAATCGATCAATATTATTAATAGTTATAAAAGCGTTACCTTTAATATAAATTTCTTCTGTTACAATGTCGATTCTACGACATCTATAATCACCGTGATCGGCTCCACTTGTCATCATTCTTCCGAGATAATGTCATTGTCTCACCCTTGCGTCATTTACTGCATCAAACTATCGTTTGTCACGAGTCAGAGATATGTCAAAAGATGCCTGCATTTCTGCATCTCATACTCGACAATCCTTTTACACGCCGCGCCGATTGATTTAAATTACCGCCACTGAATTTTGTTAAAAAATTGTAATTTTTCAAACCCCAAAAAAAAAAATCTGGCAAGAAAGCCAGAGAACGATATCTGGGAGATGTTTGTTGAAAAATGTGAATGTAGGAGTATAAAATTGACCACAACAAAAGATAGACGTGTTTTAAAATATTAGTTATAGCAATTTTTCACTCCTTTCCGTTCTGGGCTAGTTCTGTGGCCTCGAGCAGAGAAAGTCCAGTCAAGTCTAGTCGTTGAAAGATAAAACTCTTCTTCTTCTTCTTCTACTTGTTAGAGATCTAGATGATCTGTTGATTCCGGACTTGCCTCTGTAATATTTCCAGCTGTCTCTCTATCTCTTTGGTGGTCTTCCGGGTGGGTGGGTCCCTGCTGGTTTTTCCCTAGAAGGAACTTATTTTGGAAAATAGAGGATGATACAGTATGACTATTAATTTATAGTACCGAAATTTTTAAAAAAGTATTTCTTGCGCCTGTTTTGGTCGTAGAAAACCTAAAAATCTATTGCTACGCCTATTTACATGACCTGGCAAATAAAATGACATTCGTCACTGTACCAGATGCTATCCATAATACGGGGATTAGATATTATACCCATTGCAAAGCAAGGATTCTAGTGCAGTATTCAAGTCTTGCAGTATAATCACCCATTCTTAATTGTTGGTTCGTCTTAATAATGGGCATTAAGCTGCTTCAATATCTTCTGAAAAGTCCTCCTGTCCATATTTAATTTTACAGCAGGTCTCCGTTGACTACGTCGTGGTGAGTCCATAATTTGACTGAATACACGTTCGTGATTTTTGTTGGTTATTAATGTTTTTTTTTGTCCAGCTTTACCTTTTCCTGCTGTTGCACGCAGCAGTACAACTGCATTACTTAGTATCTGTTTATTGAAATGACAAATTTAATGTTGGACCATTTTGTCTACCAACACCGTATGAGCGAAAGTAGTGCTTAACTAAAAATACCTTTTCTTCAGAAGATAACATTATTTAAATCATATCAAATCATATCTGTCCGACCGCACAAAGTATGTGCAGTTAAATGGATTAAGGTCTAACAAATACCTCGCCAAATCAAGTGTACCGCAAGGATCTAACCTCGGTCCACTACTGTTTAATATCTTTATCAATGACATTGGTGACATAATTAAGCTTAGTTTTTTACTGTATGCTGATGATCTAAAAAATTTCTCTCCTATCATTAATATGACTGAATGTGAGAAACTATCGAAAAATCTTAATCAAATAAGCCAATGGTGCAGTCGTAATAATTTAGCGTTAAATCCTACCAAATGTTGCGTAATGTCATATACATTGAGATCTGATCCAATTATATTTGACTATAAGATAGACAATTATTCTCTAGACAGACCATGTAATTTTAAGGATCTTGGAGTTACTTTCGACCGAGAGCTATCTTTCCAAAACCACATAGACAATATAACTACGTCAGCAAACCGTATGTATGGATTTATAATTAGATTAGGCCGCGACTTTAACCATTTAACACTTAAAACTCTCTACTATGCTTTTGTGAGATCAAAGCTAGAATATGCATCGGTTATCTGGAACCCATATTATCAAGTGCATATTTATAAACTGGAGGCAATCCAAAGACGCTTTCTCAAATACCTAAGTTTTAAAGTAGATCGGACTTATCCACTAATTGGCACGGCACACGAGAGTTTACTGTCAAGATATAGCTTTTTCACTCTGGATAGAAGACGAGAATGTTCTAGTGTCATTATGCTACACAAAATAATTAACAATGAAATTAAATGTCAATGCTTACTACATCAGATAAACTTTAAAATTCCCCGTCAGGCATCTCGATACACCGACTCATTCTACACTACCACACCACGAACAAATATACTTAAAAACTCTCCTGTTCATACTATGTGTAGCAACTATAACCTTATAAGTGACCAGCTTGATATATTCTATTGTAATGTGAGGCAAATTAAGAGCTATTATTATCAGCAGTAATAATGTTGTGTTAGTCTTAAGCTTTCTACTAATGTTAGTCTGATTTTGTAAATTGTGTATTACTCTTAAGCTTTTTTATTGTTAGTACTATTGTGCAAATGTTTACTTTGTTCCTGTTCTGTAATTGGAAATCTTTTTTTCTGTAGAACAGTGTAAATAAATAAATTATTTACAATTTTGCAAACATATTAGTACCTACATTACTCCAT
Organism: Agelastica alni; assembly: GCA_950111635.1. Taxonomy (NCBI): domain Eukaryota; kingdom Metazoa; phylum Arthropoda; class Insecta; order Coleoptera; family Chrysomelidae; genus Agelastica; species Agelastica alni. Next base: position 40,511,453 of record OX467709.1, read on the forward strand.
TACTCCAAACATTGTTCTGGGACAAATTTAAAGCTTGGAGCAGTTTGTCTACCCAATTCGTATAAGCGAAAATGGTGCTCAACTAAAAATATCAGTACATCTAACAAAAGCCAAACGTCAATGTTGATGTCAAATAACATTGTCAACTGTTAAGAGGTTTAAGCACAAGTAGGCCTACTGTTTCGGTACTGTAAATTAATAGCCATATTCTACTGGAACCTGTACAAAAAGAGTCTGTTCTGCAGTTGTTGTTGTGCAATGGCAACAAATGACAATCTTTGAAGATAATGCATTAAGAAGGACCAATAAAATACATCGTGTGTCGAGAGTCCAAAAAAGTCATTTTTCATTGTATTTATCTCATTTTCTTTAAATTTTAGTATTAGATGTGTTGTGCATTTAATTATTTGTGGTCCAGTTTTTTTCTAACTTTTAAGCGATTCTTGAATTTTTTTAATCGCGAAGCAGCTACCTTAACTATTTAAAATGATGTAGTTTATTGAAACAAGGTCGCGTTATTGTCGATTAACTAATCGAGGATTTTCAATTATAAATCGCGTTTAAGTAGTAGTTAAAATGATAAATGAAAGTTCTTATAATACGTGTAATGCCGGCGGTCGAAAAATCAAACGTGAAAAATCAAAAATCATGAATAGTATAGTTGCAAAGAGTGATCGCGGTGAGTGGCACTATGAAAAGATTCCTTCTAAATTCTCATCGAACAGAATGACCTGGCTGTAATACGTCAAACGCCGTCGATCCGATGATAAATGATTCTTACATATATTGCCAATCTTGCCGCTTCTATAACGCCAACAATACCTCGATATATGGTGTATATATGTATGATGGTCGATGATGTCTCATGGTAAACACCACCCGTTCGATGGCTAATTGATAAAATCGAATAGTTATTACCACCTTTTATTTACACCTTCAACATTTAATACGCAGACATTTTTTCAATGGGAAAACAGACGCGATGTCATAGGTGACAACAGACGCAGAAACCGAAAATAATTGTATTTATGTAATCACATCTGGCACAAAATGAGGTAAAGAGTAATTGCCATTGTTTTTCACGAATTTTCTTATTGATATAGTATATTTACAATCTACTCTATACTTTATTTCCAAATGGTACGGAGTAATAAATCATTTTCTGAGGGCTATTACGTAGGCGTAAACAATTGGGTTGGTTAAAAAGTGGAAAATGTATTTTTCTAATTTTAGAATATAAAGTGACATTTTTACTTTTCTGAATCGAAGGGTAAAAAAGGAAAAGTATTGGTTTACCCCCAAAAATCGAATTCGCCAAAACCATGTGCGCTGCACGTTTCATGGCCCCACGCGTCGAATGGCACCATTTTCAGCGTGACGTTTGTTTCAAATTTTGTCTGTGTGTGTGACAAGACCGAGTTCGAAGATGGGCCGTAACGGTACATTCTTTCAGGTAGCTGCCGTACAAGGTGATCCTCAAATTTAACGCATTTTGTACTTTTCGCACGATAACTTCAGAAGGAGAGCTAGGGCGATGAAACTTCCAGGTATTTTTTTTTCTTTTTTTCTTTCTTTCTTTCTTTTTTTTTTCGGAACCGAAGAGTTACTATATTAAATATAAAAGAGCCCTCGGTTTGGAAAAGTTAGTTTTGCTACGGCAATACTGTTTATTTGTAACTGCTACGGTTGACGAAAGACGTCTTTTCCTAACCAGTTAAAAAAATGGATACCTTTATTACCGTAGTTGGGAAATAAAACGTATTTCGTAACGAAAAATGTCACGTAATGTTTATTGTGCAGTACCTTGGTGAAAGGGTGATCTCAAATGGTAGAAGGATGTGATGCGCACACACTTTGTATCTTTGAGGTAGAACTTGTGTAAATACACCAAATATTACTACCTGAAGAATGTACATTAATGTCAAAGCCTGTATGCCTCGTGCTGAGTGTTGTGTCGTCATTTATACCTAGTGTGTTTATTAAAATGGCTACTTCAGTTTCAGTTCCAGCGAAACGAGTGAGCAAATGTCCATTGTCCGTTAACGAAAAGATTATTATTTTTATGACGCCCTCAAACACCAAAATCCTCTGTATAGTGTTGATACTGTGGTGGAAATGTGTTCGTAATTGACGAGAGTTTTAAAATCATCAATGTATAAATTAAGGTGTGAAGGAAAAAGTGGGGCTCCGCAACCACCTATACCATCGCCAGGAAGAAAAACTGAGCTTATCGATGAAGACTACAAACTTGGAATTAGAAGAACAGTGCATTCGTTTTATTTCAAGAAAGAAATACCAATCCTCGACAAAATTCTAGGAGCCTTAAAAGAAGACCAAATGTCTTTAACGATAAGCGAAAAGAAATCGTGGAAAAACTTAAAAGAAATGAATTTCAACTTGGAAAAACAAAATAGAAGACAGATAAAACATCGAAGTGAGAAAAGAAATATTTATTATTTGGACGAAACTTGACTCAATGAAGGATATACTGTTGGAAAGATCCGTGGCAAGACAAAAATATTTCAAGTTCTCGTCAAGCATTCGTAAAAGGTTGGTCCACCGGACTATAGCTGGCATCTATGGGAAAGGAAAACTACTAATTATTACCCATATTGGAAGTGTTGACGGTTTTGTTGAGGGCGGTTTGTTAATGTTTCAGTCAAATCATACTGGCGATTACCATGAAGATATGAACGGCGATGTATTCGAAGAATATTTTTAAACAAATGTTATAGACCTCATTCCACCTAATTCTGTGATAAGGATGGTACAACGCGAGTTATCATTCCAGAAGAGGTGACAAAATACCGACTAGTCCATGGAGATAGCGGACAATATTCAGTGGTTTGTTGTCCACAGTGTCTTTAAATAAAGCTCGCTTCACGGAGTACGCAGTTGACAAAATTGCACAGATACAAAATGTTACTATTGTTCGTCTGTCCCCATATAACTGCGAAACTAAATCCCAATGAACTCGTTTGGGCCCGAGTAAAAAAGTTTTGTAGCAAGGAGAAACACGACGTTTAAAATGAAAGATATTAAAATTAAAAAGTTTTTCGATTTTTTGTTAAATACATGATCTTGTGTACTTCTTTATCTTTTAAATCCACTTCGTGGGGTATATGTAGCGGTCATACATACAAGTTACGTACAGACGACGTAAAAATACTATTGCATTTTTAAATCCTTGAAATTGCGACGACTAATTTCACTGAAAACCTTTTTAATCCCAAGTCACTACACGACACTAAGTTCTGTTCCTTTTCAATAAAGCTAGTATAAGAGCCTAACCTTTACGACCAGATGCTTCTTTCTTTTTCAGCTACTCACCACGTACACTAGCAATGAAATCTGTATAACTCTAAAATTCCTTTCCGCCAAGTTAAGCATAATCTATGAAACGTCATAAAACTTACGACCTGGAGGATGAAGATAAAAAGGACGGACAGAGGTACACCCAGTCAGTCAGTTTCGGTCAGCCAGTCAACTAGGTCAGTCAGTTTTCGACAGTCATTCTCTCAGCGGCCCCCGACACAGTCACTCAACACTTCGTCACAGTATCTTAACGGCCTCCCGTCACAGTCTCTTAACGAACTCCAACAGTCTATGGACGAACTTTAACACTGACGCACATCGCTTCTTTTTTTTTACAAAAAAAGTCGCAAAAAGGGTAGACCTATCGTGTGGGCCGCGGACGGCCCGCACTGCGACTATTAGAAGGGGAAGGGATTATAGAAAGGAAATGATTGAGGACACGCTTTTTAAAAAGTTGCAGGTCATAGTTCTCTGAAAAAACTGATTTTGGAAGCTTATTCCATTCCGTAGCAGCCCTGTAAAAGAAGGATTCTTGATGAAGATTGGTCCTTGTAGTGTCAAGCTTGAGAGTAAATGTGTGAGACTGATCAGCGTGCCGAGTTCTTCGGCCGAATGTGGCCAATGGTGGTACAAGAGTTTTTATTTCTCTGGAGCATCTGCCATGGAAATATCTGTAGAGCAATGACTGGTCTGCAACTCTTCTTCTATGTTCTAGGGGGTGAAGGGTATCTGTGAGAGTTGAGCTGTTTATCAAGCGAATGGCTCTTTTCTGAATGGAATCTAGAAGACGAAGAGAATGCCTTGGTGCTGAATCCCAAATATGCGAGCAATACTTCAGTAGAGGTCGGATTTGAGCCTTGTACGTCGTCAACAGTTGATCAGGAGTAAAAAACTTTCTGGCTTTCCACAGAACACCTAGCCTCTGGCTTGCCGACTTTGCGATGTTAGCAACATGGTCATGCCAAGACATATTATTGAACACCGTGACTCCCAAAATCGAGATGGAGGGACTTGGTTCAAGATTATTTCCGGACATTGTAATGGGATGATTTGAGGAATTCACTTTCTTGGAAAACGTGGCACTTTGTGTTTTTTGGGCGTTAAACTGAACAAGATTGTTGGTTCCCCACTCGACGATTGCTTTAAGATCTCTATTGATGGAATCAACCTGTTCCTGCCTGAGTCTATTTGTATCATTCACCGAAAGTGATCGATAGGATGTTAAAGTTGAGACAAGTGTGCTATCGTCTGCGAAACTGGAAATGGGGTTCGTGGTGGTTTTCAAGAGGTCGTTGATGTGTAAAAGAAATAAGGTGGGGGACAGGATGGAACCCTGGGGAACCCCGGCATTGGTTTTAAACGCATCAGAAGAAATACCGTCAACTGCCACATGTAAGGAGCGATCTTGCATGAAGCTCAAGAGCCATTGGCGCAGTTTGGTTGGGAGACCGTAGGCAGATAATTTACTTAACAATGCCTGGTGCCAAACGCGGTTAAAGGCTTTAGATTTATCCAAGGCTATTGCACGGGATTCACCAAACTTTTCAATAGTGTTTGTCCAGAGCTGAGTGACATAAGCCAGCAAATCTCCAGTAGACCGAAGTTGTCGAAATCCATATTGTCTGTCATGAATTATCTCAAATTTCTCCAGATATTTGATGAGTTCTGTGTTAATCGATTTTTCCATAATTTTGGATATGACTGAGAGCAATGCAATAGGGCGATAATTCGCAGGAATAGTCTTCTTTCCTTTTTTCGGAATCGGTTGGACTTTAGCGTTTTTCCACATGGACGGAAATACTCCTTTGCTGTATGATAATTTGAAGAGTCTACAGAGAACTGGGGTGAGTTCTTGAGCACAGGTCTTCAGGACAATTGTCGGAATTTCATCTGGTCCTACTGCCTTCTTATAGTCAAGATTTCGTAGGATTTTCCTGATAGTGCGATGGCGGATAGCGACCTCAGGCATTGATGCGTTTATTCTCTCTTGCCAAGTTTTTCTTTCATTTCAATAAATCAGTAATTCGAATTGTGCATCATTTCTCCAACACTCGTCACGCAATATTCTCAAATCTTAATATTCAGGAAGAGGAAAAAAAGCGTAAAAAACTTTTTGGAAGCATAAACCGGTAGCAGTAATGACAACTAACAAAAAGTATTAAAATTGTAATAGACACAAATATTTTATGAAGACTGATAAGGTCGGTGAATGCGATTTCGTGAGGGATATAATTCCAGGAAACAAACAACACGAGCCCATTAGTAACTCATAAAATCGGTTAAAGACATAAGAGTCAGGAAGGGGATATCGATTACAGTCCGCACATATCTGACACTTGACTAGTGTTGGAAAAGCAAACAAACATCACGGAACCTGTCAATCGGTAAAAGCCGCAAAAGACAAATCTCTCGTATTGACTGAGTAACATTAAACCGTAAGCGTGGCAGAATGCCCTTTGCACGTTATCATTAGGGTGGGAATTGACCCAAAAACAGTCCCAAGAGTTTTTCTAATAAATGTCCTCCCGTTCGATGTTTGTTTTCGGTGTATCCGATTTCTTGGCGCATCTTTTAACTTGACGCTCGACGTGGTTTTGATGCTTCTCGGTGAAATATGATGACAGGAAGGGGGCGGTGGTAGTAATTAATTTTTCGAACGATTTTAATGGAAAAACAATGGATCGTTTTAGTGATTTGTCACATTTATTTTGACAGCTCCAACGGAACATTTGTATTTTCGGAATCGGCGTTGGTCTTTTAAATTATACCCAGTGTGTGTACAATGGAGTTACAAACTTCGATTCTCCAATTTTTAATTAAATTACTGCGAGTGATTTAGTAATTTACTCAGTTGTTAAAATTTATTTTAAGAAAAAGGCAAATTTTGACAAAAACATCGTAGATTAAACATCTTGATTAATAACATCCTGTACATTATGGTGCATTGTTTTTGATTTTTTTGCTTATACTTGTCATCCACAGGGTGGTTTGTAAGTAATGGTCAAAGTAAAATGGAAGATTCTGGCTCTTTAAATATTAAGAATATTTTTTCAATAACTTAAAACATTTTAGATGTACAATCGTAAAAATTTGAGTAAGGGTGCGCTTAATTTTTTACCCTTAACACTATTGCTCTTTTCATTTAAAAATATTAAAACTTCATTATTTTTTTGGAAAAAAATTAATACCTATTATTAATATCAAAAGTTGCTAGTTTTCGAGATAAAATCGCATTTTAAGGATCACTTACATAATTTTCGTTTTATTCATTTTCATTTTTTAAAAAAACAACCATTATGAACTAAATAACTTCTATCAGAGCAGCAAAAGATGTGTTTGATCCAATGGTATTATTTTATACAAGACGATCTTTCATGAATCGTATTGATAAATGTATCGAGATGAATGGCGGTCACATTGAACAATTATTACTGTGAAATAAGGTTTAAATTTTGTTGGTTTTCTGCATTTTTAAGATTTCTGCCTATTTTTTCTTAAAATAGAAGTTATTTAGTTCATAATGGTTTTTTAAAACATGAAAGTAAAAATTAATAAAACGAAAATGATGTAGGTGATTCTTAAAATGTGATTATCTCCAAAACTAATGATAGGTATTCTTTTTTTTCAAAAAATGATGTAGTTTTAATATATTTTAATAAAAAGAGCTATAGCGCTAAGGGTAAAAAATTAAGCGCACCCTTACACCAACAGCTTGGCTCATGTGACCCCCTCAAGAAAATACACCGAAACTGATATCATATTGTGATTTCTCAAATTGTAAAACCCCCATCGTCAAATTTTTACGATTGCACATGAGAAATCTTTCAAGTTATTGCAAAAAATAATTTTTCATTTAAACTATCCTGTATATTTTTTTGTTATCAATGTTTTATTAAAGCAAATTGCGTCAGATCGTAATATTTAGAGATCGAGAATCTTCCATTTCACTTTGGACCATTACTTACGGACCACCTTGTATATATTATACATATACCTATACATGATACGTATTTCATGAGTATGTACCTAATGCTGCTTTGTTATTAGTTGAAAGTAATAAATCAATACAAATTTCAGCAAAAATACACCAAAAAACCAGATACAACATACAGAACATGTACAGGTTGTAAACATTTTTGAAAAATATTCGAAATTTATTTTAAATTGTGGAAAATTAATAGTAGGTCAGTATTTGTCGACGTGTTTGGCAATAAAGATAATTACGACCCATTACGTTTTGGGATGAAGGTAGAAAAAAATTGCTATCTTGAGGATACTTTGGAAAGCTAAAGTCATACAGGTTGACAGGATAACAATACAGGGTGGTCAACCGAAATATATATATAGCAACAGTTTTTTCTTCTTTCCGTGCCGTCTTCAATGAAGGTTGGCGATCACATTGGCAAATGCATGTCTATCTTGTGCCGTTCTAAGGATTTGCTCGAAGTTCAGGCCGGTCCAGTTTCTGATGTTTCGCATCCAGGACAGTCGCTTTTTTCCTATACCCCTTTTTCCTTCCAACTTTTCCTCAATTATTAGTTGGGGCAACTCGTACTTTTCATGCCTGAGTAGGTGACCTAAGTATGCTGTTTTCCTTATTTTTATCATATGTAGTAGCTCTCGCTCACCACCTATTCTCTGAAGTACTTCATCGTTCGTAATTCTATCTGTCCAAGGAATCCTCAGCATTCGTCTGTAGCACCAGAGTTCAAACGCCTCCAGTCTATTCATCATGCCCGCTTTCAACGTCCATGATTCAACGCCGTACAACAGGGTTGACCAGACGTAACCTCGCACCAGTCTTAGACGCAGGCTCAGGTCCAAGTTTGAATCAGAGAAGAGTCGTTTATATCGCATAAATCCTTGGCGTGCTTGTTCAATTCTAGTCCTTATTTCGTTATCGCGATTTGTGTCTCTTTCAATCCAGGAACCCAAATATTTAAAACGATTTACCATTTCTAGGACTTCGCCGTCGATTTGCAGAGGAATCGGGATATTTTTATTTTTGCTAATTACCATTGTCTTCGTTTTCTTAACGTTGATCTTCATTCCATAGTGTGAGCATGCTCTTTGAACGCTATCAATAATATTCTAAAGCCCAATATCTGTATCGGCCATTAATACCGTATCATCAGCATATCTTATGCTGTTTACGATTTCCCCATTTACTTTGATTCCATCTGAAATATTCTGAAACATTTTGGAAAAACGATTAGACCCTTCGATTTTTTATTAAAGGGGGACACTCTTTTCCGGTATTTTTGACTCCACTACTTTCAACCCCAAGCGAGGGTAAGAATTACGCCAAAATTTTTAAATGGCATTGGAGGTCGAATAAGATGTCTTTTAAAAACTTTGACAATTCTCTAATAGTCTTTAAATTTTATATTTCCTCCCAAAATTCCAATTATTTTAGTTGCTTTCTTTTTAATTGATTAAATTTTTAAACTGATGACCACCCCCTTTCATACAATAATAATGATTTTGTTCACAACGTTCACGCACATTCCGAAGAATTTCCGGAGTAATTCGACGGCACTCAACAACGATTCTTTGACGCAAATCTTCCAACGACGCTGTTTGTGTTTTATAGATTTTACTTTTCAGATGTCCCCACAAAAAGAAATCGATAGGCAATTAATCTGGCGATCGTGGAGGCCATTCAATGCTATCTCTTCTCCCAATCCAATGCTGTGGAAAACGTTGATCTAATTACTAAATACTCGCACATTTATTGTTCATAAAGGAAAGCGAAATAACATCCACCCTTTCCGCAATGAAATATACCATGGTATTCAAATTTCAAAACTTCGTTAAAAAAACTACCGACCAACACTTTAAAATACGTTACTAGGTAACCATTTGACATCCACTATTTTGACGAGTACTGTATTCAGGCCCGGATTAGCAATTTCCTAACCATATCCATTTGTATTTTTTAGAAGTGATAACAAATCGCCACAAAGCAATGCAAAGCAAAAAATAGGTACTACATTTATACCATTGGCGTACAATAACTCGAATAAATAATATTTTTACCGTTTGTGATTGTCTGCAGATAAGGTTCACATTTAAAATCTAATTTCTCAATAAGTAATGGGCAGAATTTTAAAATTTAAAGACTATTGTATAGAGAATTGTAGGAGCTTTTTAAATACATCTTATTCTACCCCCAATGCCATTTAAAAAATTTGGGATAATTCTAACCCTCGCTTGGGATTGAAAGTAGTGGAGTCAAAAATACCGGAAAAGAATGTTCCCCTTTAATCAAAATTCGACGGATCTAATCGTTTTTCCACAATGTTGACGAGGTTTCTGCAAATGACTCTGTTTCGTTTCGGTTGACCACCCTGTATGTATCTCTTATATAAGCAGAGATCTTACTTTTAAATAAAAAAAGGAGATTATCATTAAGATATAATATTAATGATAATCTTCTTTTACAAAATGTTTATTGTGATTCCAACATTTGCTGTGATTGTAACGGATAATTCTATTTACTACCATTTAGAAGATATAAGTACCCTTATATGCAAGTTCTTGTTGTGAACTCAAAAAAAATGTACTGGAAATATAATTTGCCTGTTTTATTAAATAAACCTTCTTTCAAAGTATAGCTGCAGCAGCACTGTGTCCGATAGTATAAATATGGGCATAAGTAAAAGAAAATGTTGCCTATAATAATAACACGTATATCATTCGATAACTACTAATAAAGTCTTTAGAATAATAAACATCAGACATTTAAAATGAGTAGGGAACTGGGACTTATTTTACGAGTCCTGATAAATAAAGCTAGTACTAGGACTGGTACGGTAGAACTACTTTCTTTTCAAAATAGTACAATGTTACTGTGCTCCCTTTCAAAATACACACAAGGAAATGATCTATTTTTGGGAGCAACAAGTACTGGAGTTAAATCAGGTGAATTTGGGGGTTGTCGAGGATGTATAGTCTTGTTTTTCAACCATAACCAGCTTCACAGGGAATGCATTGCAGGCAGGAGCATTGTCCTGTTGAAAAATCCAAGTTTTCTCCTGCCACAAATCAGATCGATAAAATTTTAACTTATTATTAAGAATATCTAAGCAAACTTGTTGGTGAATCTTTTTGATCCTGAGAAATATATTCTGAAACAATCTTCGCACAAACCTTTTTTATGATCAATTCGTCGTACAGACTTTCGCAGAATTTCTTATCTTGTCCAAAAGATAATTGTTTAAAGAACAATATGACATATCGTAAGTGACTTTCGAATCGTCAGTGTTTTTCTAAGGAAACGAGATCTTTATTGTCAGACATCGTAGATGGCAGAGTTCTTTAGGTTTATCTGAGTACCTACAGAATTTTGTAAGTAAAATGTTCATCATCAGTCTCTCGACGTCCACTGCTGGACATAAGCTTCCTCAAGTGTTTTCCATTCTTCTTTATTTTGCGCGGTTCCAATCCAGTTTGTGGTTATTCGCTTTATATCATCCGCCCATCGCGTTGGTGGTCTCCCTACACTTTTTTGTCAGCTCGAGGTCTCCATTCTAGTAATTTCTTTAACCATCTCCCGTCCTTTGTTCTAGCCACATGTCTAGCCCATCGCCATTTCAGCGTTGTAATTATTTCTATTATGTCTTGGACTCCCGTTCTGCGTCTCAAATCCTTATTTAGGACTCTGTCCCTCAGGCTCACACCTATCATTGCTTTCTCCATTTTTCTTTGCGCTACCTGTAATTTTGTTATGGTTGCCTTTGTCAGTGTGAGAGTTTCTGCTCCTTACGTGATCACTGGTAATATGCATGGGTTAAAAATTTTACGTTTTAGACTGATAGGCATATCACTTTTAAGACGTTTTGTAGCTTTCCAAAATCGCAGAGAGATTCTCCTTTGAAGCCGGTTCGTCTGTTTATCCCTGCGGATACTGATTTCATGACCTAGATACACATACTTTTCCGCTGTTTCTATGTTTGTTCAGTTTATTTCTATGTTTTTACTGGACACTAAATTTGTAATTAATTTTGTTTTATTAAAGTTTATACTAAAGTAAAAGTAAAATGTTATAATTTTTAAAAAGTCCATGGATTTTTTTCCACTAATCCTTCAATGATTTATCTATTGTGCTCTTTATGTGCAGAAACGAAATTTTTAACTCTTTCAGTTAGTCTTAAGCAGAGAGGTTGTATATCAAAATATTGTAAAAATTGGCATTCAGAAATCAAGAACGATAAACCCTTGCAAGCCAATGACTTTCTTTTATAATGAGCATTTATTATTCTTGAATGATTTCGAATAAACTTTAAATTATAGATAATTTATGATATAGTTAAATCAATCAGCTAAATCAACCCCAACGCCTTATAATATCTCAGTTGAAAAAATTTAAATAGTGAACCCCTGCTTGTTTATTATTATTTTGCAGATTTTTTATCGTCATATTGAATTAAAGGATGGGGTTCTGATTTAGATTTTTAGTTGAAAAGGGGGATGTAGGGAGGGGAACTGGGTTGTCCCTTACGTCATTTTAGTTCCCCTTTATTATCCTTGAAACATTTTTATTTTATTGTATTCATTCTTCTTTTTGCCCATGACAAGTTTTTTTAAAACTGACTATAATTTAAACTCTTGAACTCCAAAAGAAATGTATGTTTGCAGTTCACAAGCAGTAGAAGTTAACTTCAGAAAACAGAGCCAAGACGGCAAAATTTGTTGTAAAAATAGTTACTTATTAATCTGTTTAATGTAAATAAACATAAATGTACACAAAACATTATTTGTTACAAATATCTTTTATCGCACGCCTATGTAAACTCTTTAAACAAGAGTGGGAAGGCTACGTACGAAACACCACACAAAGAGGAGACCGATAACGCTGTATAATGTGTTCTATCTCATTCTCTAGCAGACTTAATCCTGTAGATTTAAATGTTTTTGTCTTTTTAGTGTTGCTTTTTCGTTTCATCGAGTTTAAAATCACAACTATTCTAAAGACGTTTGACTTAAAGTACCGATAAAAAATCTCACTTTACTTTTTCATAAATAATTTTTTACTGATAAGATTAATATTTTTCAAATAATTTTATTCTATGAAAAACGGACTTGCAAAAGAATGTGTAAAATGGTTTTTTAAATTGAAATTTTCTTTAGGCGCGTTAAACTAATTTTGGTAGGGGGTAAACTTATGGTTCGGCGTCTCCCTGATGTGTTTTCGATGTAGGTAGCAGCGGCAGTCAGCAGTGGTAAAAATAATATTAAAAAAAACGGTGACGCCAAAGCTTCTTCTCCTTCTTCTATCTGTTTGTCAAAATTAACCTCCGGCTGACAGGCTACTTTTATTAGTTTATTTATTTTTTGATCTTTTTAGTTTAAAATTTATGAAATTTTAATTGTTAATACCACAATAAATTTGAAAATCCAAAAAAAACAGTCCCAATGACTGCCAGTTTTCTTTTTCTGAAAATAATTGCAAAAACGTTGACAAATCTTGTGAAGAAAAAGAAACATAAATGAAGACTCTGTGCACGATAGGAACTGTAGTTATTTTTGGTAATTTTACTCAAGTTTTCGTTTATTTTCCGTGAAAAATAACAGCAACAAAGTGAATATTAGTAAAAATTAGAATTAATAACATCGCCAGATAAACACGACGTTCGGAAGCGAACGTAAAAATTTGCTAGAAGGGCGGGGGCCACCCGCCGCAGTTGGGGCGGCATTACGATGATGGATGCGAGGGATTTTGCCGGATGAGGGAGATGGACCAAGACTAGATCTGGCTGTCATCGGATGATGTACGAGCTATCTCGGTTTACGTTGCAAATGCAAATGTCTGATGATGATGATGATGTTTAGTTGCCTGTATGCGAAATACCATCGACTGCCCCAATAATTACGTTCCGAAATGTCGAATGGCTTTTCAAACATCCTACTGAATAACATTAATAATCGAATTAAACAAAAAAACGATTCGAATTACGCAAATTTCGGAATTTTGCGTACTTTTATGCAGAAAAAGATAAATTATTTTTGCTGGCGTTTGGGTAAATAAAACAAAAGGAACGAACGGTAAATACATAAATTTTATGATATTTATCTGAACTTTCAAATAATCTAAAGCTTATATTTATTTTTTCAATCTGTTGGTCGCAATATCTTATGCGGTCTCGATCAAGTATCAAGGAAGTCATATGATCGGGTATGGGGATCGCGATAGGGAGGGCAGAGTCGAGTTCAATGCGGCATAATCTTTACTACCTGTGATGATCTACTTTGTAATGTTTAAAACGAGGAAAAAACGTAAAAATATTCTACTACTATTTATTTATATATAAAAGAGTAATCTCTCCAATGATTACAGGGACTATAGAGAAAAGTACCCATTTTTCAAATAGTGTCCTAATTCTGTAGAGAGGGTGTTGAAAATTCAGTTATTTACTTACTACCTGTGATGATCCACTTTGTAATGTTTAAAACGAGGAAAAAACGTAAAAATATTCTACTACTATTTATTTATATATAAAAGAGTAATCTCTCCAATGATTACAGGGACTATAGAGAAAAGTACCCATTTTTCAAATAGTGTCCTAATTCTGTAGAGCGGGTGTTGAAAATTCAGTTATTTTTCAACTGTAGAATGCCCTTCAATCCATTCCTTGATTTAAAAACCTCATTATTACAGCTGATGGACGCGTGCTATAGGCAACCAATTATTCACTTGCTTTCTTTAGATTAGGCGCTTGCTATAGGCAACCAATCATACATAAAGTCATGAGCAAAACTAATTAGAAAAGCTGACATCAGCGCTGCTATTATTAAACTATTTTTGACCACTTCCGTTTGGTAACTTCGTCCATCGTCTTCGCAGAGAGAACAAGCAAGTTAGTTTTAAAACACCACGTGGTAAAAATTTAAATCAATATGATTAGATAAAATCAATTAATTTTAAAAAAGCCATCAACCAGTGAAAAATTCTAAAGAGAAAGGAAGTTTTTTGACTGTAAGCTGATTGTACAAAGTTTACAATATATTATCAAACAAGAAACGTATAGTTGTTTAATTTATTTTATTAAGAAATTTACGGCGGTAAAGCCAGAAAAGCCTACAGCAAATAGAATATACGAGCCAGCCAACTAGCTATCGAAGACTGATCATCATAACTTAGCACGGCGACATTCACCAGAGGCAGGAACCGACATCATCCTACAACTTTCAACAACCCTCTTTTAGATTCCTCCCTGTTGCTTGCCGTGTCGTCGTCAACGGGTTTTTTTAAAATTGGCGTGTCAGTTGCACCTTATAGCTAGTAATACATTCAGCGCATTCTACTCATAAGATCCCAGCTCTTTATGCTGCTTTCATGAGCCCTTTTAAAACTTATTACGCCCAGGAAATCAAAACGTGGCTCTTAACACCAATCATAACAGATTAGTAACGTCATACATGTATTACATAGCGGAATTGGTAGGAAAGAGCATGAGTTTGCATCCAATGACGACTCCACTAATACGAGTACCTACTGACACCGCTGCTGTCGGCCCGCAAATAGAAACAATACCGCTTGGAGATGCAGGAAATTTGCTTTCTATTTCATATGCAATATAAAGTCCAGTGGTAGAAAATTTGGACATTAGTTTTATTAAATTTTTTGTTACTTAATTTTGAAACAAGTTTTATCATTGTAAAGTCCTTAATTTCATAATAAATTATTATTCTAGAAATAAATCATGTTTTAACACTCCCTTTTATAGTGTTTTATAGTATTTTAAATATGGTAACGCTACTATCCGAAATTATGTCACCGGTTTCCTAATTGCAGGAATCTCAGGTCCTCGAAAATAAATAAAAAAACTTCAGTTTCACTTTATTTGCAAATTTTTGATATAAAATAGTGTTCTTTTTTAGCTGTAGTAAAAGTAGATATTAATATAAAAATCCCAACGTTAGTGGTTTGAACAATAGATCGTTCCAACATAAAGTATCCGAACTTTGGGCACTTTCATCTACTACATTCAACTTTAAAAAAAAACTAAAACGCTGTAGCGGCCATACAGACAATTTATGCACAGACGACGAAACGAAACTTTTCCATTTTTGAATCCTCAAAATTCCGACAACTAATTTCACTGAAGATTTTTTAAATCCCAAGTCTTGTCCTTCTCAAGAAAGCACGTATACTACCCTAATCTTTACGACCCTAAGTTCTGTTCCTTTTCAATAACGCACGTATACGAGCCTAACTTTTATGACCAGAAGCTCCTTTCCTTTTCATCTACGTACACTCGCAGTACCGATGTTAATCTTTATGACTCTAAATTCCTTTCCACCAATTTACGCATCCTCTACGAACCGTCATAAAACTAACGACCTGGGGGAAGAAGATAAAAATGACGGACAAAGGTACACCAGAAGAAAGTCTCTCGACTGACTCCGACTCTGGGGCGCATCGCCTCCCTTGCCAAGTTTTTCATTCCTTTCGATAAATAAACGTAGTTAACAGTAATTCGAATTGTTCATCATCACCCATCACACACAATTATCCCAAAACGCTTTTTAAATGGATCAAAATCAATCACTTTGTTGACGACTACTTGCTAACCTTAAATTAACTCCTCTATTACTGCCATTCCTAATAATATGTGATGATGCTACTTCAGTTAAGTAATCTTAATTTATATGTGTACCTATACAGGATGGTCCGTAAGTAATGGTCCAAGGTGAAATGGAAGATTCTCGGTCTCTAAATATTACGATCTGACGCAATTTGTTTTAATAAAACATTGATAATAAAAAATATACAGGATTGCAATGTTGAAATGTAAAAAAATATTTTTTGCAATAACTTGAAAGATTTTAGATGTACAATTGTAAAAATTTAAGCATAAGGGTTTAACAATATGAGAAATCCTAATTAGTTTCAGTGTATTTTCTAAGTGCGCCACATGAGCCATGTTGTTGGTGTAAAGGTGCGCTAATTTTTTACCCTTAGCGCTATAGCTCTTTTTATTCAAAAACATTAAATCTACATAATTTTCGTTTTATTAATTTTCACTTTGACAATTTAAAAAAACAACCATTATAAACTAAATGACTTCTTTTTTAAGAAAAAATAGAAAGAAAAATAAAGAAATACAATAAACCAACAAAATTTAAACATTATTTCACAGTAATTGTTCAATGTGTCCGCCATTCATCTCGATACATCGTCTTGTATTAAATAATACCATTGGATCAAACACATCTTTTGCTGCTCTGATAGAAGTTATTTAGTTAATAATGGTTGTTTTTTAAAACTCCAAAGTGAAAATTAATATATCGAAAACTATGTAGGTGATTCTTAGAATGCGATTTTATCTCGAAAACTAGCAACTTTTGAAATTAATAATGTATTACTTTTTTTCCAAAAAATAATTTAGGTTTAATATTTTTGAATAAAAAGAGCTATAGCGTTAAGGTTAAAAAATTAAGCGCACCCTTACACCACCCTTACTCAAAGTTTTACGATTGTACATCTAAAACATTTCAAATTATTGCAAAAAATATTTTTTTACATTTCAACTTTGCCACCCTGTATATTTTTTATTATCAATATTTTATTAAAGCAAATTGCGTCAGATCGTATCTAATATTTAGAGTCGGAGAATATTTCATTTTTCTTTGGATCATTATAGACGGACCACCCTATATCTTCGTTTTGTATTATGTATTTACGGTTGTCTAAGACATCGGTATTTAGTTATGAATGTTTAGGGGGGCAAAAGGGAACCCCCCCCCTATTTGTGAATAATGTAAACGATTTCTATGCTTTTTCCATTTTGGCTGACGATACTGCTGATATTTAGGAATACGAGTCATTATCTCTAAAAGTCCAATTTGTGGACAGAAACAATAGTTTGCGAGAAGAATTCCTACGATTTAAAAAACTCACAATATGGATGCAGTATCGGTGGCTAATGTAATCAAAAAAAGCACTATTTGCCAGCAGAACTGTATCGTCTGCGTACCTGAAGTTGTTAATGAGCTCTTCGTTCATGATTACACCATCCTTCAATTTGCTTGATGCATTTTTAAAGAGACTGTCAGAATAGGTGTTGAATAGAGTAGGAGACAGTACGCATCTTTGTCGTTCACCTCTCTGTACAGCAAAGCTTTTTGAAAGTTTTTTTTTTTTATATGTTCTTGTTCCCACGAAAAGGAATATCCTGTAATGTTCAGAGAACATCGAAGGAACCAAGGGAAAGAAGGTAGGAGTTGGTGTTATTCTTAAATTTCTGGAGGTTGTATGCCTCGGGGAACACCTCCCTAGGCAATGAGTTCTAAAGCCTCGCAATTCGTTGGATGAATGAGTCTTTGGAAAGTGATGTTCTGCAGGTCTCCAAAGTGACCACGAAGGGGTGTGAAGACTGAACTTGACGGGTTAATCTCGAAGAGACTGCCAAAGGAGGAACGATTGTTGATATTTCAGAAGAGCATCGCCCATGAAAATATCTATAAAATAGAGACAAATCGCCAACTTTTCTACGGTGTTCCAGACAAGTGAGCGAGTTTGTAAGCGAGGCATCACCGACGAGACGAATTGCCCTTTTTTTGACAGAATCCAATAGCTTCAGGATATGTTTAGGTGCCGCACTCCAAATATGGGAACAGTATTCCAGTACAGGTCGGATCTGTGCTTTATAGATCATAAGCAGCTGACTGGAGGTGAAATAGCTCTTGGCACGAAACAAAAAACCAAGTTTTTGGGTTGATTATTTAATGTAATAGTTGCATGTTGGTCGAAATAGAGATTTAAAATTATTCCTATGTCTTTACTGTCAATACCTGATGTTTCTTAGACTTCTATAAGTTTTTCATGAGACACTGATCAAACGTCTTTTCGAAGTCTATGAAGCATATGAATTTGTCACAATTTACGTCTCGAGCTCTTTGTATAAATACCTGTAAGCTAAACAGTTCTTCACTTGTCCCCAATCTATCTCTGAACCCAAACTGTTCCTTATATTTTCCTCAAGTTTTTTATATATGCGGGAGTGATTGATATTCAGGAATACTTTGAGAACATTGCTCAGTAAACTTACATATTGTTCTATAATCCTCACACTTTCGGGTGTTGGGTTTCTTTGGAATTGGTATCATTGTTGACATTAACCAGTTTCTTGGCATGTTTCCACTCTCGTATATTCTGTTGAATAATCTAGTAAGACCGCGACAGCTTAAGAACTTCTCTGTATATATCATCTGGACCTGGTGATTTGTTATCTTTGAGTCGTCTTATTGATGCAATTTGATAACAAGGCAAAATTTTCCAATTTTAAATTTGAGGTTAATTAATAGTTATTTAAAATACGTTCAGACCTTAAATAACCTTCTTACGAATCCGGGATATTAAAAAATTCTTTAATAACAATCCTATTCCTGCATTTTTACAACAAACTAACAAACAAGCAAGACAAACATTGCACACATTTTTTTGTCAAATTATGTTACAAACTAACTTTATAAATTATTCGTTAGATGGCATCCAGACTTTTGTAAACGCGAATAGAATACAAAAACCAGCACTGCCGTTTTTAAAATAAATTTTGGTTTTAGGGTAGTTTTTATTTTGTGGAATTTAATTTTTTTCAGTCATGAATAGATCTTGATTTTTACTGAAATAGATCTATGTTACATAAAAAATTACGCGCAGTGGTATCTCACGATTAAAACTCAATCGCCTCGTATATTATATTTCTCGTGTGCATGTGTGTGCGTACCTTCGCATTCCCGCACTCTTCAAAAATTTCCCCCTAAGGCCAGAACCTAAGCTTCCCCCGACCCCCTTACCCGCACTCATACAAAAGAAGCAGAAATTTCGGTATGTCAAAGACTCGCCGAACTGTCAATCACAGTGCCACCCCGCTGTCTAATATCTCCCTTTTTCCCTTCGCCTACCGTAGTAAGTTTTGAACACCTGGTCTGTGGTTATCGGCATCGCCATAGGCACAGACGTATGGGCTTCATGGGTGTGTTTTTAACCGGAGAAGGGCCGGGCTCTGATTTTTTTTGTTTGAATTAATTTCTCTCTTGCCAGACACCCGGTGCTCGATAACACACGAGAAATTATTCCCAAGTAATAAATAGTTCGAAAGTTATTTTTCGTGAATTTATGGCGATAAAAGTTTGACTGTCTCATCAAAATCACTGCCTAAAAAATTAAATTTTCTTATGCGTTTTGTAAGCAACACGTTTTTTATTTAACGATTCGAAACAACTCATTTTACTGTACCAAAACATTCAAGTGACACGAACATTTAAAGAGGTTTCATAAAAGCATTTTTGAACAAAAAAAAATATCTTTCTCTATTTACGAGTTAAGTATTCAAAGATGTTTTACAATCGTCACGTGCCAGGTTAACAATACGGCATCGGCATTAAAAATAAAAATCTTTTTCTCGTTGAACAAAACGGCAATTTTCACACTTAACAGTCCAACAAAAAAGTAGCATTGAATTGGATATTGAATAAAAGGCACCAAATACTAGCACCTTGCATTATTCAAGGACCGCAATGTGATAATGGCCCTGTATATACCTGTTTGGCTTCATTATTCCTATCTTCGGATCAAGTGTACAATCCGTGGACAATGCACATTTATTATTATTATTATTATCCACAATATAATGAAATGGGGATCCATTATCGCTATTGCAATGCCATTGCCAGTGATAAAAAGAATGTCGACGTACACACTCTGGAGACACAGCCTTTCATTCAATGATTTTCTATACCTATTTGGATTATTTCCCGCTCGATTAGTCCCCCGATTTTTAAAATACAAAGAAATCACTTTCTAAAAAGAAAGTTAAGCCCATTTTTTATTAACTTCTTGTCAAATATTATCATTTAGTACACATGTATGTTCTATAAACACTAGGGAAGAATGGGCCATATTATAAAAAGAACTTGGTAATTCTTCTTTTGAGTCTACAATTCTATTAATACAATGGAATATTATGACACATGCATAATCAGGCTTTTAAAGTATGAGCAACGAGTTTACGTTGCAATTATACATTTGGTCGTGCGATATTTTTTAGTATAAATGCATTATAATTTGTGGTTCATTACAATAATTTTGGTCAAGTCGATAGTTTCATGGCATTTGACACTTCCTTTAATTATTAAACGTCATTGTTGCTACGTACGTATTAAAAATGTCGACAGAAATTGAAAACTTGGCGGCTGAAGCTAAGTTAAATTTAATTTTTGTAAAATCAAGGCATTTTTATAGGTATTAAAAAATAATATGAAAAACTATTAGTAGATTGTAGATTTGTAGATTGTAGGGTGGGTCGTGAAGGCCATGCTGCCTCTCAAGCACTTCGACCTATCAGATCTTTTGTGCATAACCCTTAATCCATTCGAGGCCCGAGATTCCGAGATTTTGAGTAAAGTTTATCAGTTTCCTGCGGACTAAACTATTAGTATAAATGGAGCAGAAGTAAATTCAAAATAAAGAAGCAACGGTAATTTTAGCATATAGGACGTGTAGGTACATTAGCAAGAAATTTGCGACATTTATTGCAAAGGTAGATGTCAGCGTGAATGGGACTTCTAAGACAACAAAACACGAGCAATATATCGGATCATAACAATATAAGAGATATAGTGGTAGGGAACATTCTTGAAATGAAACCAGCGGACCACATATTTTCTCCTATGTACTTTTTCAACACTAACTTCGAGGTGAATATACAAGATCGAAGGGAATGGACAGATGACCACACCAAGAGCATACCTGGAGAGAGGATCTGGTTTTCAGACGGATCCAAGGCCACGAAAGGCACTGGTGCTGGATTATGCACTGAGGGGAGAAACTCCCAAATAAGTGTCTCACTAGGAACAAACACTTCTGTATTTCAGGCGGAAATGTATGCTATCCTGCAATGCGCAAGAGAAAACAACTAGAAGAAAGTGCGCAAGAAATATGCGCAGACAGCCAGGCGTCACTAAAGGCTCTGATGAACCCGAAAGTGACATCAAGACTGACATGGGAATGCCGGCAAGAACTCAGTGTCCTCTCAAAACATAACAAAATGACGTGAAGATCGAGGGCAATAAAAAAGCTGATAAACTATCAAGAAAGGGCTCATCAGCTCTATACATTAACCTAGAACCCGCACTCGGGATTACTAAATCTGAGATCCGAGAATGCATACGGGACTGGGTCAAACGAAAACAAACAGAGCGGTGAAAAGAAGCCCCTTGCATGCTTCACGAGAAAACAGATTTGTACAGGGGACAAGAGTTACGGAATGGGTGGTGTGACAACAAACCGAGAAACACAAAAATCCCAAGAGGTTGAGGTTTAGCTGGCGATAGGACCAACATCCGAGGGAAAAAAGATGTGTCGGACTTTGCTCTCGAGCAAGTTTTTACACACGCTGGCATCTACTTTCGCAATAAATGTCGCAAGTTTCTTGCTAATTTACACGTAACTTATATGTTGGAAATGTCCATAATTTGTAAATCTTCCTCACTTTGGTGTATTTATTTAAAATAATTTATCCGTTTTACTTGTTTTAAGGTAAATTTACAAATTGTTTACAATTTGATTAATTTGACAATTCATAACAAAATTTGATTTCAATTTTGTTTATTGAAGTCGTTACCTAGTACCAAAGAACGGTGACGTGAGATAAAGACCCGATTATGCACGCCTTTTCGTTTATTTTGGATAGTCTATGATGCATACATACTATAAATTTAAATTAACTGGTACCTACAAGGAATTTTTATCGAATAAAAGGTCATTCTGAACTAATGAACTATTACCATTGTTTCCCTCCTAAAAGATATTCATAACGCAGTACTTCCATCATTTCTTAGGCTGCTGGATTTCCTCCAAAAAAATACCAAACTTAATCAATGTCCTAAGCTGAATCTTTATTTACCTATTGACAAAAAATAAATGTATGCTTTACTTTCCTTCAATGGTAGGTGTACTTTTTTACTTAATATAATAATAAAGAAAAGCATTTTATATTGTCAAATTATTCCTATCAAAATCAAAGGTCGAATTGTTCGAGGGTTATCAACACAAGAACAGTTTTACCATTCATACCACCTAATCATTGTTCCACAACATCAGCCACCAGAATTCAATGAATGAACTTTTAAAAAAGAAATTATACTACCCTCTATTGTAACACGCAAACTTTTTTTTGACAAAACGCAAAATTTCCTCTAGTTCTGAAGGATAATTTGTAATAGGGGGTGAAATAGCTCATTCTTATTACCTTCTTGTCAATATAATTATTTAGTGCGCATACATTTATATATATTTTAACAAACACTAGGACAGACAGGATACATAGATATAAAAAGAACTTGGTGGTTTTCCCTTTATAAAGCTTTTTCTACTGCCACTAAAAAATATAGCAACTGGTACGTACTATGTATTTTGATTAAACAAAAGAACATTGTGAACTAATGAAGTATTATCTTTGTTTCCTTACTAAATGTTATTCATGACATAGTACTTCCACCATTTCTTAAACTGCTGGATATCATCGAGAAAAATACTGTTATCCTCATCAATGTCTTTGTATCTATACCTACTTAAAAATATTTATAACACAATACTTTCATCATTTTTTTAGCTGCTAGACATTATCCACAAGAATACTATTGACCTAATCAAGTCTTCAAGCTATTTCCTTTGTTTCCTTACTAAAGGATATTTATCACGTAGTACTTCCACCATTTTTTGAACTGCTGGAATTCATCCAAAAGAATATTGTTAATTCAATCAACGTCTTCAAGGTAGTACCTTTTTTGTATACTAGGGTATATTCGTAACGCAGTACGATCATTTCGTAAGCTTATGGACTTTATCCACAAGAATACTATCAACCTAATCAACGACTTCATGTCTTAAACCTAATCTCCATTTACTTCTCGTTGAGGGTAGATAATTACATCTTTGGCTGTCATTTAGAATTTCTTTTTGGTGTGTGCTAATCAGGCTATAATCCTTACACGTTTCAGCTTTAGTCAGCCAAGAATTAAAAGCGATTTTTTTTGTAAACGGGATATTACAGGGATATACAGTATTGCTATCAACACAACACCAAATTAAGGCTCGTTCAAACACTGATCTTCCCTTTCGCTACTAATGCCGCTGAAACGTCGGCCTTAAAAAAATTAGACAGGAACTTCATCGTAGCATTCGAGATGTAGGTTTATCGTCAAGTTATTAAAATATCTTTGATCTAAGTAACATCGTACCAACGTGTCTGTTCTGAAAGAACTAAATGTTAAGGTTGTGCGCTTAATAAATTTAGCGTACCTTCAATACTACTAATACTACTTGTTTGCGGGTTGCTTTGCCACACTAGTTTTACTAAACGTTCATCTGGCTGTTTTATTACATGTCCAGCCCACGTAACCTTCGGGATTTTATCTCACGTACAATATCCGGGTCTTGGTAGAGTTGATTTAGTTCGCGACTAGTTCTTATGCGATATCTCTTCGGGTTGAATAGTGGTCCAAAGATTCTTCTCAAAATCTTTCTTTCGAAATTCAGTAATTTATATTCACTCGCTTTTGTCAGTGTCCATGTTTCACTTCCGTACATGATGATAGGTTTAATTACCGTTCTGTACAGGAAAACCTTGGATTTTCGTGACAGATTCTTGCTTTGAAAGGCTTTGTTTAGCGCGTACATGCATCTATTTCTATTAAGGATTCCAGTCTTGATTTCTTTCAGTATGTCATTATCGGAATTTAGCTTGGCGCCTAGGTATTAAGAGCTCTGAACTCTCTCAAAGTTAAATTCGTCTATTGTGACATTTTGACCAGTTCTGTCTATTATCCTTCCTCTTTGACCTTGCCTGGTGACACACATGTACTTGGTTTGTATTTCATTGATATTAAGACCCATTTTTTTTTCAATACCTTCGCCATATATCCAAAAGAAGAGGCAAGATCGAAAAACTGATCGTTAAAGTACCTCAATATGGAAGGTAAAATACCAAGAAGTACCGATCCGATGGATGGATCAAGCGAAAGAGCTGTTGGGATTTGGTTTACATGAGTCAATTCATAAGGTTTGGGACATATAGGCATAGACAACCACTGTCGATTTTATACAGACATAATGATGCCACCAAACTCTCTCGGAGGGTAAATGGACAGAGAAGGAGGATGACTAGTAATTTACAGTACCGAAACTTTTTTTCAACAGGTCGTAGGAAACCTAAAAATCTACTGCTTCTACTATTTACATGAGCTGACAAATAAAAATGACATTCGTCACTGTACCGGATGTTACTGATGAATATTGCGAAGCGAGGATTCTAGCGTAGTATTCAAGTCTTACAGCGTAATCATCATTCATTCTTAATTCATTGGTCGTCTAAATAACGTATTCGTTGCTAACCAGCTTTACCTTTTTCTTAGTGTAGCAAACTCCCAGTTCTTCTAAATTTGGTCATAATTACTTGGTGCCTGTTTATAGAATTGCACAATGCTCGAAGCATTTTGTCTGTCTAACTTGTTTTTCTGTATATGCAGTATGCAAAAAATAAAATCCTCCCATTTTTTTTCCGATTACTTTTGGTGGATTCCTTGTAATTTTGACTTCTTTTTTGTCACGTTCGAAATGATCCCTGCAAATAGCCAACCTATGTATGTCATGAAACCGTACATTTATCCAAAAGGGAAAAGTCGCGTAGGTATAAACGTTTGAAATGGCGGCAAATTTGCCGCTTTTCATATCGAGGGAAAAATATCCCGTCGGCAGTTTATTATGCAAAAGTGCACACACATCTATCAAATGAAAAATGTGAGCAACGGAATATTCAGCACGTTGCCGGATCGAGGGAATTTTCTGTCACAGAAAAACCATCATCATTGTTTTGTTTACATTCTTTAGGGATACTTTTGAATTATTAGAGAGTCGGTCGATATTAAAATAATAATTTAACAAAAATGTTACAAAAAATCAACAATTTTTTTTAATGTTTCGGTTTTTCGAAGTTCCTTTTTCTTTTGCTTTTTCTTTGTCAACAATCTTTTTTTCCTCTTATAGTAACACTCATTTATGACCAACTCCTTACCCTTATATCTGTAAAAATGTTTTATACGCGTAACCAGCTTATTGGATGGACTGCAAGTTGAATCCGGACGCGGAAATAAGATGTAGAATAGAACAAGCCAGAAATTGCTTCGTGCGACTTAGAAAGCTGCTCTGCTACTCACGACTTAACTTGGGCCTGCGCTTGAGACTCTCGAAGTGCTACGTTTGGTCTACCTTCTTATATGGGGCAGAAACATGGACACTTAAAGCACAAACCATCAATAAATTAGAAGCCTTTAAGATGTGGACATACCGTAGAATGCTCAAAATAACATGGACATCGCCCACCACAAAGGAAGAGGTTCTTCGCAGGCTGGTGATAGAGCGTGAGCTGTTTAAACTCGTAAAGATGCGGAAAACAGCCTATCTAGGTTACTTTCTGAGAAACCCCAAATACCGTTTCGCTCAGCTTATTGTTAAGGGAAAAATCGAAGGCAAACGTGGCCTCGGAAGAAATAAAATGTCATGGCTGAGAAACATACGTCAATGGACTGGCCTGGACTTAGAAGAACTTATAAGAGCAGCCGAAGACCGAGAAGAATTTGCGACTGAAATATCCAACCTCCACTGATGGAGATGGCACATTAAGAAGAAGAAGAAGAACCAGCTTATTTGTTTAAATTATATTCTTTAAAAATGTAATGTTTATTATGCAGAAATGGTTTTTCGTCCTAACATAAATTTGACCAAGCCTCATGTTGAAAATTATAGTGAAGCAGCCACTATATTGATTTAGTTGTGATTTGGATCAGTAAGAAGTTGAAGAAAAAATAATTGTTTTTTGCTAACGTTTCGACTCTATTAAATTCATACTCAAGGCTCTGTAACAAAGAATTCTTATATAAAAATAAGAATATTTTGTTCTTGTCACGATGTATTATTATAACTAAGAAAAAATGTAAAATGTTGAAAAGGTACCGGCCAAAAACTAGTTCTTGCCGAGTAAAAATTTTGCAATGATTTAAACATAATGGATATACATATAAGTAAAACAAAAATACACAGGTCAGTATTTCTACTTTCACAAAAAGAACGAAACACTGAAATACCCACATCCATGTTTTTGGTTATGATAAGAAAAACTAATAATAAATAATAATACACACATAGAAAGAGCTGGAAATTTTAAACTAAACCGAGGTTTTGCATTTGATACATTAAAAAAGTTAATTTTGACCAGTTTATTCATATCAACACATTTTTTTTATTTAAAAAAAGAAAATTTTAACAAAAATATATAAAATACCTAAATAAAAAACTTAAATTTCGATAAACGAGCAACGCGATTGCCTCTCGTTAAAGACTGACAAACGATTTATGATGGTCATAGAAGAAACTCGTGTTCCGCGTGTTTGCAACAGCTGCATATGTAACTCATGCGTCGTTACCGGAGTGTTCCTTTTTGCTGCTAATTGCAAATAACGATCTTTATTATGGCTTGTAGATCTCATGATTTCTGTGTGTCTTTCTAATACATCTCTAGTTTCTTCTTCTTCTTCTTATACTTGTTTGAGATCAGAATGATCTGTTAATTCCGTGCTATACGGGGTAGTCTATCTTCAGCCATTCTTCTGACGTAGTTGTACCATTCCCGTCTTCTTTGCCTTCCCCATCTTTCTATGTCCTCTACGCCGCATTGTTCTCTAGTTTCTACATAATGGTATTCAAGCGGGAAATTTCGCTTTAATAGTCGCACTACATCTGTTGACGAGCGCCATTTTCTAGCATGCCAGTTCTCAGTATTTGTTTGCAGTTTAAATGGTGTTTCTGCATAATCAATTCAAAAATTTTACTTGATTCACTTTGACTTAAAATCAATATCATTTTCTTCAGTATTTGAAACCGATAAAATATTGAACAATAAAAAATATTGCGACCAATAGAATTAAAGAAGGTAGTACTTACATCCAACCAGTAACGACATCTTCTCATTGGCTCATTGTTTGGCTGTGACAATTTTTTTTCTACAAATATTTCCATTAACAGTACAAACTGAACAACTAACCTCTAAAGTTCCTTCTGCAAAATAACTACAAGAAACTTTACCATAACTCTTCAGGCACCTCTGGATTATCTTTTGTAAAGTGTCATTTAATTCTAAAGAATTATCCTTTATCTGACTCAGCAGTAGGTAAACTGGTGACAGGACTCCTCACTGGATAATGCCCTCTAAAGTATCATCTGAAAAAGATGGGCAAAACAGAGTTGCCACTACTGCGAGAATTTTGCTAAAACTGCAGAATCGGAATCCCGGACCTCGAATAGATTAAGAAGGGTCATGTACAAAAGATCTGATAGGTGGAGGTGCTTGAGAGGCTACATAACCTTCACGACCCTTTCCTACAATCTACAGCAGTAGAAAGATTTATTTAAAACTGTATTTTGTCCTTACGTAAGAATAAAGTAAAAATATATAACAAAATTAACTTATTAATAGCACTATAATAAAAAAAAATTATTTTTAGGATGAAAAATTAAATAAATTTTTTTAAAATTTGAGTTTAAAATTCGATAACTAACTATAAACAATTTGCAAATTTTTAAATTGTAATCGGCAACAGTGAAGACGCATCTCTTTTCCAAAAAGGTATGACACAGAAACGTGCAACAAGTTGGCCTCTATTCACATCGGAGTTTCAATGTAAGGATTGAGCAGGTTAAGAATGGTCGCTCTTTCTTTTTCTCTTTTGGAATATTTCTACTCACCTGGAATTTGACGTATGGTATCGATTTCGGAATATATTGAATGTATGTAAATGTGCTTTCCAATTCTCAGATGCCTCCTTTTTACGTACATGGAATTATAAGTGAAACCTTCTTTTGATGCGGTTATTTGTAAGACCAAAATCTTGTACCAAATTACATTGATAGGATTAGTTTCAAATGGGTCATAGTTAATTTTTGGTGACTTTCTTTTTATCTTTGTTTGGAGAAAGTGTTCTTTAAGACACCGAGTAACTTTTTCTTTAGAAGATTTAATTAATATTTTATTCCCACTTGATATTTTCGGGTAAATTGTTACCCTATTTATGTTTTTTATATGATTTTTTTAAATTGTGATAATTTACTTGTAACATTAACAACTGAAAATAACCGATGAGGCTGATCGTTTAATGTTTCGCACACACTGCATGACAAAAAAATATGAATTGGGTCGGAGTGTAAAGTGTTAATATACTGTTGTGTTGGGTTATTTCAATTTACTATAGTTTAAGTGTAATTAAAAAATAAATAAATTTATTTTTCATTATGGTATCTAATGTGGTACAAAAAACAACTATTTCCTTTATTTAAAAAAATAAACATTATAATAAAAAATTAGTGGAAAAATGTAGGAATTTCACAAATATTTTAAACCTCTTTACATTTTTATTTTTTATCACTTTTGTAAGTCTCTACTGCTGTATGTTGTGGTATAACCTTTTTTTTAATCTCACATCTAATTTTAATACATATTCCTTTGGAAACTCATGACATAATAAAACGAGCGAGCCTTACAGTAGTCGCATAGTCAGGTTTTATTTGAAAAGATTTTTTATAACAAACAATAATCCTTTTTAATGAAAATTGTATTTTATTTAACTGACACTGACAGTAACAGAAATCAACCTCAAAATTTAAAAAAGCTAAATACTGAAATATTTTATTCAAATAATTATTTATTATTACTTGAATTTTTTATCAATGATTCTGCACTTTTTAGACTTATTATGAAAAGTAATTATTTATTATTACGCATATAACGGCAAACTTGATATACACTTTAACTTAAGTGCACAGCTAATTGCTGACAGTACCGACAAATTGATTGACGTCTATCTGACGGCCAACTCTAACCGCGTGCTCATTCGTCAAATCAAATAGCGCGTGCTTCCGCGACTTCCTGTTACACATATTACGAATCACCACCACAAATGGCGAGAAAGCGAGAGGAAAGATGAATATTTTATTTACCAAATAATATGTGTTACATATTCGACAAAACAGGAAACAGGAAAAGATGAGAAAGAAATAGGAGCAAGAATAATATAGGCAAGGAAGGCAATTGGATGTCTAAATGGAATTCTCTGGAGTAAACAAATAACCAGACAGACATATACGACACAATAATTAAAAGTAGCCTACTCTATGGTTCAGAAACATGGAGAATGACCGAAAGGAATAAAAGAATGCTAGAAGCTACAGAAATGGATGCACGAGCAGCAAGAATTTTCCGTGCAGATAGAGTGAGAAACGAAGACATCCGACAAAGAATGGGACTGAAGGATACGATCATTAAGGATATTGAACAAGGATATTGGTATGGACATGTGCAGCTTATGACGGACTATAGATTACCAAAACAAGCAATGGAATGGATCCCCCATCACAAAAAGAAAAGAGGAAGACCCAAAATAACATGGAGCGAGGGAAAAGAAAGCCATGAGTTTAAGAAACCTACAGGAGGGTGAATGGGAAGATCGAAGAAAATGGCTTCAAGATATCGGACAACGTCGTCGTACGTTCTAAACCGATGGATATATTATTATTATTATTATTATTATTATTTGCGAGTAGACCCCTTAGGATCACGCAAAGCAAAACGATTCGTTTGGGAGGTAGTTTTTCTAATCCTCCAGATTTCTCTCATCTTTTCTCCCATGTCTTCTTTCCTTTCTTGGGACCATTTTGTTCCGGTCTTCCTGGGCACTTCATTCTCTGGTACAACCTTCCATTGGTAAATCTTACGTCTGTATGTGCTTCTGTCCTGTATCTCTTCTTGGTCTATTTGTGCTTTCCGTAAATCAGCCTGTACCTGAGCTATCCATGGTGTCGTCGACTTGACCCCCTTGATGTAAGTTAAGATCTTGTTTGCGAGGCGAGTTGGAGGGAGTCTACTAATATGTCCGTAGAATCTCAATCGCCTCTTTCTTACATCGGCCGCTAGGTTGGACAGATTTTCGGTGGTTTTTCTGGAGTGTAATCTGTAGCCCTTATCTGTGTGTTTGGGTCCCAGCACTTTCCTTATGGTTTTCCGTTCTTCTTTTAGGATATACTCCATGTCTCTTTTGGTGGATAAAGACAGGGTCTCACTTGCGTACAGTATTTGGGGTTTAACAACTGTGTTGTAGTGTCTAATTTTGGTGTGTAATGACAAGCATTTCTTGTTGTAAATTTTGCAGGTTCTTCCGAAAGCCATTTTCAATTTCTGAAGTCGTATTTGCTGGGCCATCTTTTCTCCTCCGTTTGGTTCGAGGATCTCTCCTAGATATTTAAAGTGTGTAACTCTATTGATCCTGCCGTACTTGGTGTCAAGGCTCTGAATGTCTATCTTTGAGCAAAAGAACTCGGTTTTCTGGAAGGAGATTTGTAGTCCTACTTTTTCACCACACTCCTTGAGAACTTCTATTTGTTTGGTAGCAGTTGTCCCATTGTCTGCTAGTATTGCTATGTCATCTGCAAAGGCAAGACAAGAGATTTCTAGGTTATCCTTGACCCGTCCGAGTCGCATAGGTTTCCAATGTCCTTGGTTTCTCAGCTCCTTCTCCCATTCTCTGATGACTTTATCCAAAACTAGGTTAAAAAGAATTGGGGATAACCCGTCTCCTTGTCGTACGCCTGTTTTTATTTGGAAGGGTTCTGAGTTTTCTCCCATGAACTTGACTTTCGACGTCGTGTTTGTAAGTGTTAATTTGATAAGTCGTAAGGTCTTGGGGTCGAGTCCTAATTCTTCAAGGATTGTGAAAAGGGATTGTCGGTCGACGGAGTCGTAAGCTTTTTTGAAGTCCACGAAGGTACAAACAACTGGCGCGTTCCTGATAGCCTTCTGTTTTAGTATTGTTTTCAGGTTGAAGATCTGTTCCGGGCATGAGCGGCCTGGCCGGAAACCTGCCTGATATTCTCCTATTTTGTGCTCGAGTTGCTCTTGTGTCCTTTGCAAGAGGCACGCTGCCAAGATTTTGTACGCAACCTGTAGAAGGGAGATCCCCCTGTAGTTGTTTACGTCTGTTTTGTTTCCTTTTTTGTAAACCGGGTGAATGAGGGCACACCTCCAATCTTCCGGTGGATATATATATATATATATATATATATATATATATATATATATATATATATATATATATATATATATATATATATATATATATATACAATATGTTACAATAATAAGAAATATTGATACCCAGCTAAAGTAAATAAAATAAGAAAAAAGTCACTATAGATCAAACCTGTGCGTGGCAATAATTAACATTATTTTCCCCCAGCCAATCAAAATTCCGGGACAATGAAAATAATGAGTCCATTAATAATGAAAACTAATTAAGGGTATCATCTACAACAAACATTTAAAGGATTTTTTCAGAATCCTTACTCGACTACATGGCCAGAACTAACCCTGGGTTTATACAGAAAATAAGGTAAAATAAAAAATAATTTAAGAAATAAGACGAAAATAGACCTGTTTATACAGATAAACTAAATTAAATAAGGATTAAGAATCGACCAATGAAATCACGCCTTTTTTGACAATGACGTTCGCTTGTATTGCTAATTTTATTCTTTTATTTGTTTTCTGTACTTCGAAAATATATAAAACAATTACACTGTATAAGATTTTAATTCGAAACTATTATTTAATGAAAATACAAAAACTTTTAGGTTAGAACGAAATTTAAAACAAAGATGAAGGTTATCATAGAATAGAACAGCACAAACAGAGTATTTCTGACACACAACAATTTTGTCTAGTCATGCGCATATTCATTTTTAAATAAAATAAGATAAGAGTTGAAAGTTAGTCAACTCTTATCTTATTTCTTAGTTCTTATTTTATTTCAGTAGGTGTATAAACGTTCCCATTGATTTACGTATGTTTAACTTTCTTATCTAATTTCTTACTTTATCTTATTTGCTGTATAAACCTAAAGTAATATGTAATAATTTTATGCGACCGAAATTTCAGCTGCACCCAGACCGAATTTTTATTGTTTTAATGGTTTTCTAAAGGCCGCGAACCATTTATGAAATTTTAAAGTGGTTTCAAAGGGGTAGATCAAAGTAGACGGTATTTTTTGCAATAGGCAGACTTGTTTTGAACACCATATGTTTTTTCATGCGCATTCAGAAAACGTTCCCTTAAAACAGTTTTTGTTTTCGCTTCTAGTTGGTTTGTTATTATCATTATTATTTTAACGTTTTTTAAATTCTTCTTGTTTAATTAATATAAAAAGTAATAACGTGAAGCTGAAACAGGGTCCTCTTGACGTAAACTATTTAGATCGTAACCATGTTAAAAAAATAGTTGACATGTAATACCTGATAAAATTAAATAAGTAGCGGTTTTCACATAATTTGATAATAGAGAGCAGCATTTTACGTTGTCAGATTATCCCGTATCAAAATCATAGGTTGAATGGTTCGAGGGTTATCAGCCAAGAAGATTCTTTCCATTCATAACGCCTAATCATTGTTCCACAGCATCAGCCACCAGAAGTCAATGAAAACACTTTTGAAAAAGAAATTAAACGACCTCTATTGTAACCCGCAAACTATTTTTATTTTTTTTTTTTGACAAAACGCAAAATGTCATCTAGTTCTGAAGGACAGCTCGTAATAGGGGGCGGAGCAGTGCATGTAAGAAATTTAAAACTGCTCTGAAAATATCTTGTTCCAGTGGGACAATGGGTTCGAAAAAAAATAGCTCGAGTTAGTCCATTCAGGTTCCGTGAGTAAAAACTAGAAGCTCGGCCCCCTACGGGTCTTTTGTCAGAGTATTTGGGTCCTTTGCAGAGGCGTACCATATTTTTTATAACCATGAAAAAAATGTTACTTTTTAATTATATATTAAAAAAATACTTTAAAAACATACTAAGTTCTTCTGGTCGTTGGACATTTAGGGTCCGTAAGTCCGCTGCAATATTATCTTTCCACCGCATCCTTGGCCTTCCCAGCGGGTTCTCTTCCCACACCAGTTTTACGACACGTTGGTCTTGTCTCTTTACATGTCCGGCCCATCTCAATCTCTCTGCCTTTATTATTTTTACTATATCTGGTTGGTTATATAGTTCTTGTACTTCCCTGTTAGTTCTAATTCTGTATTGTTGTGTGGCGTTGTCCAAATATTTTGAGTGTTAAGTAATTTTTTTAAATATGAGTAGTGTCAAGAAATTATTCATTGTCAAAGTTAAGAAATAATTTATATTTATGAAATTCAAGTTGATACAAGGTCTTACAAGCTAAGACGAAGTATCTTGTTGACACAACATTAGCAGAAAATAAAATTTTACCGCTACGTTTGCCACCGGAGCTAAATTCAATAGAGAAATGTGAGCAATGGTGAAGAATAAACTGGCTGCCTCTAATAACATTTTCAAAATGAACGATCCGTAGAAATTAATGAAGTAGAAATTCAAAGACATTACAACTGACCATTGGTATTTGCGCCCATGTAGAAATAATTGAAAAGTAAACAAATGATGGATGCAGTAAAAGATCTAATAAGAAATGTTGAATAAGATAACGGACAGTGATTCGGCTCTATCAGAAAATAAACTGGGTAAAAATAAAGATGATTTGGATTGTCAACCATTACTTTAATAACAAGTGATTTGATATGTGCTCGTGTTTCGATAGTTCGTTAATGTTATTTTAGAATATTGTTTTGGGTTAAACGATAGTTATTGTGGATTAGCTATTATTTAATTTGATTATTTATTTTATAAGATATTCTAGCCTTTTATTACATACCCTCCAAAAACTCTTCCGATGGAATTATTGCTTTATTTTATTTTTAACCTCAAATTACCCCTTTTTAGTATTTCCCTTTAACCACCCTTTTTTTCAGCGAGGAACGTACTTGTTACCTTTATGTGGTTTGTTTTGAAAATTTTATCCCTCTTTTTTTTATGTCGAATATTGTTGGTTCATGTTAAACATTTTTATTAATTGTTGCTGGCAAAATTAAGCACATCATTTTATTTAACATTTCTTTAACAACTAAAATGTTAACAATATACCTAACATATATTTTTAATTGCAATCTCAATTCCTCAAATTTAAATTAATGTGCATGCACTGTTAGCACCTGTCTACGCCTTAGACGAATAGACCGATGTGTTCAGTTTTAAATTAAATAAATTAAATAAAAACTACATTGGTCTTAGTGTGACAAAAAAAATATTAGCTGTTACGCTACTGCTTGTGAAGTATATATCACTTCAGGTACAGATTTCAAAATGTGGTACGTGCAATAGCATTTTTCGATTTTAAAGGTATTTTAACCCCCATTATATGGAATTCAATATATACATGTCCCGGTTAATCCAGGTAGGCACCCGCACCCTTATAAAGCTGCTTACTACCATCGTGCCATTTCTGCCCACCTTTAATGCTCTAGGGATAATTGTTTTTCTAGGAACTCGGTTTTTTTTCATTTGTATGTGCAAGTTATGAAAAAAAATTCCGAAAGGAATGTTACCTCTCCAACTTTTTTAACGTTCTACTTCAATCAATTTAGAAATATCTGTTTTACTTAATTATGTAATCACTTCATCACTTAACTTGTACCTTTTTAATTAAGACCTGCATTTACAAACCGACACTTACGTAAATACTTTGTCGCCATCGTAGAATGTTCACCAAACATACTGGGACTAAATAATAATTCAATATACGTTCAAATCCTTCATTATTTAATTGTCCGATTTGGGTAAAAGTTGTGTACTATGCTGCCTTCGAAGGCAAGTATTTTAAAGGTAATTTACGTGGTTATCTCGACTTTCCGATGTATATTGTCGCAGCCGATGTCCACGGAGTGACACTCCAGGAAATGGCGTATGTCGTTTTGTTCCGGCCGTCGCTTCCTGTCCCCGTTGAAACTCTGATAAAACGCCACCGCCATTTGCCGGAAATTCAAGCAAACTGGCCGTGCCACAGTCGCCGCCTCCATATTAACAAACCTTCGTCGTCGACGGCGATGTGTGTTGTGCCTCGCAGATGTCGAGATGGTAAGTTTAAAATTTCAATGGATTCGGAAAGAGAACTCTTGCCAAGAATAGTCTAGATTTCGCAACAATCGTTGAAAACTACGGATGAACATGTTCTCGAAAAACTTTGTCATCGATTCGTTTCTTAATTGTTGATATTGATAACAGAAAGTGTCCTTTTTTTTAACTTTTAACAAGTTCATAGGTATTTATAATTCGTTGCAATATAGTCTAGAAAATGAAAAGACGTAACTTCCGCGGCAAAAGTTGGCGGATATGTTGCTCAAAATCGGTTCACGTTAATTGTTATTTACTTATATTTTACAAATACCTTCTTGGCCTAATTCTTATTTCAAAAAAATGTTAAATGCTGGGAAGTTAAGAATACTACTTTGTTTTTACATATAGACACGACTTTTTCCCTTATGCGTAGGGTAGCTGTAGTTATTACACACATCTTTCACTTCTTCTACTTTGATCAGCGCTCTCATACATGCTCGTAAATTGTTGGTAACTACTCTTGACCTGGTCTTTCTGCAAAACAATGTCGATCTGATCGAGATACGTTCACCGAGGTCGACCTCTACAGACTTGCCCATTCACACTCGACTTATAAATCTGTTTCGTCAATCTTCTTTCATCCGTCCTCTCTACGTGTCCAAACCAACTAAGTACTTCTTTAATCCCCTGGGGATACGGGGAAAAAAGAATAGATCCCAGGTATGGTCTGCCTGTCGTAAAAGGCGACTAAAAGACTCGCAATCCAAAGTGTCATGCAATCTGTGCTGATGGATGCATGGCGGTTGGGGAGCACCGTAGTTAACGGAGCCTACAGGAAACCGGGCGAAATCCTGTAGTATACAGCCTTAGTCCTGTACAAGGGGCACCTCAGGGCCGGACCACCCCTTTCCCAATACTCGTGGACTGCAAAGAAGAACTGAGAACGCTGTTAGACCCTAATCACGTCAAACTGATATGGGTTCCAGGACGTCAGGGAGCTGCAGGAAATGAGGAAGCAATCGAACTTGCAAGAAAAGGTTCGGAAAAACACAAAAACTACTGAAAAAGCCTACCAGGAAACAAATGCGGAAAATAATACATCAAAGGACCGTGCCACAAAAGAACGGCAGAACTGTTACCGATAAACAGGAATCAGCTAAGAATCACTCAGGAATTGTATAATGGAGGCCTGGCCTGCGGAATGTGCGGCGGGGATTTGGAGGCGGTGGAGCAAAAGCCGTGCTGCTGCGGGGCGCTGGGGAGGTCGGGTGGTTTTTGGGCGGCTGTATTGTTCCCACCCAGTACAGAACTTATACAAGGTACGAAGGTACTGGATTGGGTGCAGCGTGGTTCTAGGTCCCGGGGATTGCCTGTCTTTTTCGGTCCGGTGCCTCGCGGCGGCACTCTCTTTTTAAATCGTTTACACAACCTTCTATGTATAAGTGAAACAGCTATGGAAAGCCACACATCTCTACCACGAAAAAATGTATTCCATTCTTTTAAAGGTGTATTTCTCTCAAATGCTGGATTTAATTCCCATTATTCGATCATAGTTTTAGATATTGCTAGTTTTCATTCAAAGTTAAAAAAACCATTACCAACAGGTAAATAGAAAACTGTACATGAAAGACTGGTTAATTGAAAAGAAAATTAATATTAACAATATGTTAAAGAAAGAACTTGGTTAAAGAAAGAATAGGCAATACACATAGGCATTGTAAAATACGTTATTGATAAAATGGCTAAGGAGTGTGGAATTATTGTTTTTCGATTCTTCGAATGCCAACAGATCACTGCGAATTAAATTGGACTGACCTTATTTTGGCACAAATGAAAGTAGTATGTGGCCTGTCATAACACAATATTTAAGTTAATGATGTTCGACAACTTTTATTGTTATCATTCCCAAAAATTAAATTTTCTAACATTATTTACAATATTAAATTCTTCGCTTCTGAATATGGATTTAAAAGTTTCATCCTCATTTACATTTTATGGTTGTTTTATTAATGTACCCAAAAAGGGACAGCCTTATGGAGAAACAAGGTGATTAAACTAATATATAAGATAAAACTATATAAATGGGTACATGCGAGCAAATATTTATTTTCTAGGTAACGTGCTATCACGCCAAACGAACGTAGTATATACAACAGTATTATAAAAAAATCAATGAGTGTATTAAGTTATTAAATGTCTAGATTAATTTTTTTCTTTGTGGTCTTTTAAATCTTTTCTAGAGGCCATTAAAAGTGACAATTACCCTTTATGGGCAAAAACTACCTTAGGTTGTTTCATACATAAGGTAAACTGTTCTTTATAATTTATATAATGG
The DNA here is from genome assembly GCA_950111635.1 of Agelastica alni. Classification (NCBI taxonomy): domain Eukaryota; kingdom Metazoa; phylum Arthropoda; class Insecta; order Coleoptera; family Chrysomelidae; genus Agelastica; species Agelastica alni. Next base: position 40,549,170 of record OX467709.1, read on the forward strand.
ACAATAAATAAAGTCGATGCCCAAAATTACAAAAGTAGGTATGGTAAATATTTAAATGGATTGATCATGACTTTTTGTATGTACGGCTATTGATGAATGATATTAAACGTGTAATAAATTTTACAATTTAGAGGCCTTATGCACAAATAAACTTTACATTTGGGAGTTTCCTGATATCTGGAGCAGCATGGTATAAGTGTGCATCTGATCAGGGCTTAGCCAATAAAGGGGTCAAGAAAGTTAAAATTCAGAATTATCAGGTGCTCATATTAGTTAATGGCGTAGTTAGAGCGCTTGTTGATTGTTGCAATTTTTATTTTGGCAACATCATTATTGAGGTCCAGTTTTGTGCAATACGTTCAGTTTTAGTGAAAAAATATATCAATATGGGTGATTCGGGAGTCGATTTATTAACTCCCTACTAAGAGGCATGGTGGCGGTAGCCTTTCAACAAGATCAATCACTCGGGAAATAAACTTATTTTCTAAACACTCAGTCCACTGAATTAATTCAACGAATTGTTCAGAATTTGTAATTCATATCTACCATAAATAAATATTATTGAATTTTTCATGACAAACAAAATTGAAGAAACAATAAAAATGGAACATTGTCTTAAAGTTTACACAGATTTATTAAAATTTCTACCAAATTAAAAAAACACTACATAATTATTTTTTATAAATTAGTTCAATACGGCGATTCTTCATCAAAAATGCATTGATAATAATGTATCATCATAATAATTATTAATATTTAACACTAATCAGTTGTCAAAATAATTTTTTCTACAAACGTCAAAAAATGACAAGGTTCGCGCATTGACAACAATATGCGAAGTGACCCTTTTTTTCATTTTCCTTCGTTACCATGACACCGTGCGCGAAGTAGTGTGCGAAATACTTACTTCGCACACTGCATGTAAACTATATGGGATTTTTATATTTTAACCTTTATGTTCCTCAATCAAGCAAAAATCCAAGAAATCATTTATTTATTAATGTATAACAATAATTAAGGCTTTCAAATTGTGAGAAAATTTAACACTACCTAATTTTGTTTATTATTTAAAATGTTAACATTAATGGTGGAGCCAGATTCAGCTCGTGATATCGTAGCTTTGGGAGTTGGAAGACTATCCATTTTTGATTTGCAAGCAACTGCCGTAGAGGTGACAGCAGTTGATCCTGAAATTTCACAGTCTAAAATTTTATTTGATATTTGAATTTTATTATTGATAGAATCTTCCACGTATCCTTCGGCCACAGTCGAAGATTTCCATCCTCCATGTCGTTTCAAAACACATATATCGGCCCCCGTATTAGCAAGGAGTGTGGCTGATGTTCTCCGAAAACAATGGCCCGTCTAGGCATCAGGATTTGGTAATTTTAGGCGTTTTGCTATTAAGGTAGGCATCTTTACTACACTATTTATTCCAACAACTTGGTTAAAACATCTCTTATTTTGATACTTCAAAAACAATCGGCGACTGGTAGCATAACTTGGACGAAGAGCCGCATATTTTCGGTAAATGTCAGTATAATCTAAATTTGAAACTGTAAAAATTCGTTGTATATTCGTTTTTGTATCGGGTACTTTAACAATCAAAATGGGATTTTTATCTTCTATGTCATCGACCATCATTTTAGTGAGTTCCTCACGGCGGCAAGCACCCGAAATACCCAGTATTAAAACAACCTAAAAGGAAATCAGTAATTTAAAAAACACATAAAACAATCATCAAATGTCACTCCTAAAAACTGACTAATGTTAGGGATCGTGGTCGGTCCTCATCCTCATAAAAAACATTTGAGGGAGTTTAATTAAAAAACTATAAAAGTATTTTAACAATTTTTTAACTTAAACAAAACGTGGAGTGTATGAAAATGACGTATGACAGATGGAACGTCAAATTTTAAAAGGCAAAGAAAAAGACTAACTGTAACATGAAACGAAGAAGTGTAACTGAGTTAAGTACAAAGATGTGTGTTTATGATCGAATAAGAGGTGGGAAATAAAAAAGTAGCGATTAAAAACTTTTAGGCTATTAAAATAAATTTGTTCATTGATGCATTATAAATTGGAGTTTTTAATTGCCTTGTTAATTTCCAGGGTTTCTAAAAGATTGAGTTTTTTGCCCTTAATAACAGATGTGAAATTAGAGTTAGGATCAAACTTGTGCTTTTCATTTATAATATGATTAGAAAAAACGGAATTGGAGTTTTATGGTTTTTTTCCAGAATTAAAATCTATTAGTCGAATGTGTTCACCTAGTCGTGTTCTGATCTTGCGGCCAGTTTGACCAATGTACCATGTTTCACAATTGGAATTAGAACATTTTAATTTCTAAACACTGGATTTGTCCAACAATGGGATTTTGTCTTTAGAATTTACCATTAATTTATTTATTTTTTTGGTTATCTCATTTTGTAATACAAGACAACAGCAATCTAGAAAAGTAAATATTCATCTATTTATGACAATTTAATCAAATTTTAAATCAAAATAATATAAACTAACCTACCCTACAAAAAAGTAAATCCTTGAGCACTACAACCAGCATGGCATGACCGTGAATGAAGTAAATTATTTGGTGGTCATCCAAATGGATGATGTCCATTGGATTTTATCCATTCGGAGCGATCGTAAATAGTCGGCTTGAAACACAATATAAAAAGAGGAATAGCAACTACGAAATACCACCCGCTATCTCTTTTCAACACACGACCATGCCTTTAATTTGGTACGCTTATTATTACTAGAGGTGCTGCCTTCGCATCTCAATATAGTTTTCATATTATCTCAATGGTCCACCTTACGACACTCTCATGTGGGCCACAAATGCGCTTAAAAGCAAGAGTGCACTATTTTGAAATCGTGTTTGCGGTTGCTTAAATAATAATTGCAGATAAAAAGATTTGAATACAGGAAGTAGTAAATATAATGTTGTAATTTAATAGTAGAATTTTTACTAATTTACAAATCTTGCTAGGGCAGGCGATGCCTTTTTGCCTCGATCGTTTGCACGCCACTGCTAAATGTGCCATATTGACACCGTTGTAAGGTAATAAATTTAAACAACCAGTAGCACAAAATATTTCCTTACAAATGTTTTTACAACCCAAAAGATTAAAAATGTTACTTCTTTTTGAGGTGAAACTTCTTTAGAATAGTGTTGATTTGAAAATCGATGAAACGAAAAAGAGACAAACACATAAATATATAGGATTAAGCCTGCGAAAGAATGAGGTAGACTACATTATACAGAGTTTCAAACTACTCGGTCTTCTTTTTGTGCGCTGCTTCGTAGCCTTCCCACTCTTGTATACTAAGCATTGTAGATATGTGTGCGCATGTATATTGCCGAGCCAAACCAAAAGAGCAAGCGTCGTATAGTGTGTGTATTTATTCATCTCATTTAGTTTTCCGAACTTTCACTTCTACTGCACACACACATTTTTTTTAAGTTTGACGATTGTTATATCTAATTGTTATTAAAAGAAAGAACGCTATCGAATAAAACGGTTAAAAAATCCTGTCATAATCCTTTTTTTTATAAAAAAATGTTTACAGCAATTGCTCGTGCAGTATAAATAAATAAATAATTTTTAAGTAAAAACATTCGCCGGCACTATTGCGAGTTAATATTCCACACAACGACCCTGCACATAGATACGCGAAAATAACACAAACAAGTCGAAAAAAAAACCTAGCTGCTAGAAGAGTAAGTAGAAAGGTCGATAACTGGATATCCATCCTCGACGGCGTGTGAACGTGGTCGGATACCCCGGCTCTCAGGTGAGAGGGTGCACGGGTCCACACTCTTTGGCCCCCCCTCGCATCCTCAGGAAAGGAGTTCTGAGAGCTCTTTCCTCACGGGTTATTAGCCGTTCTCTGAAATCCACACGAAAAAATAACGCGAGGAGATATATCTCATTATGTATTTTTTATTTATTAATGTTACGAGGGCAGTTTGATAAGTCAGGGATTTTTTGAATTTCCCGAGCAGTTACTCCAAATGCAACAGTGCTGCCGTCAACTATAATCTATCAGTGGGCAACTTTCTAATTTTGAGCAAGCTACGTCGTGCAGTTGGTGTTTGATAGCCGTTCAAAGCAGACAACCTCGCGAATTTTTACGAAAATGGAAAAACGTGAATTTCGTGTGCTGATTAAGCATTACTTTTTACGTAAAAAATCCATTACTGAAACTAAGGAAAGACTTGATAAATACTACGGGGACTCGGCACCATCAATATCAATGGTTAAGAGGTGGTTTACAGAGTTCCGTTGTGGTCGTACCAGCACTAGTGACGCCGAACGTCCAGGTCGCCCAAAAGAAGTGATCACGCCGGAAATCGTCGATAAAATCCATGAAATGATATTGGATGATCGGAGAATGAAAGTGCGTGAGTTGGCTCATGCTGTAGGTGTATCTCAACTGAACGGGTACATAATATTTTACACGAATATTTGGACATGAAAAAACTCTCTGCGAGATGGGTGCCGCGATTGCTCACACTCGACCATAAGCGCAATCGTGTGACCACTTCAAAAGAGTGTTTAGCGATGTTCAGCCGTAATCCGGACGAATTTTTGCGTCGTTTTGTTACTGTGGATGAAACATGGATCCATCACAACACGCCAGAGACCAAGGAAAAATCGAAACAGTGAGTTGCTCGGGGTAAACGTGGACCAAAGAAGGCGAAACAGAGTCGTCTGTCAGCCAACAAGGTCATGGCCACAGTTTTTTGGGATGTACGCGGTGTCATTCACATCGATTACCTCAAGAAAGGTAAAACGATCACCGGCGAATATTATTCAAAGCTTTTGAACAGATTCGACGTTGATTTGAAGCAAAAACGGCCACATTTGGCTAAGAAGAAGAAAGTGCTGTTCCATCAAGACAATGCACGTGTGCACACTTGTCTAGTCACGATGGCCAAAATCCACGAACTGCTACCCCATCCAGCATATTCCAGCATATTCTCCAGCATATTCTCCAGATTTAGCCCCCTGCGACTATTTTCTGTTTCCAAACCTAAAGAAATAGCTGGGCGGTAAGAGATTTGAGTCGAATGAAGAAGTCATTACCGAAACAAACGCGTATTTTGAGAGCTTTGAAAAAACCTATTATTTGGAGGGAATAAAAAAAATAGAAAAACGCTGGACTAAATGTATCGAGCTAAAAGGTGATTATGTAGAAAAATAAAATGTTTATTTGCGAAAAAAAATTTGTTTTATTCAAAAAGTCACTGACTTATCAAACCGCCCTCGTATTCGGTGGTTTAAAGTGTGTTATAAATATTTTTATGTGCCTAATTTTTTAAATAAGTCTTTAACGATGAAAAGCTAACCGTGGCACACCTTTAATTAATTCGTCAGCACGTCTGTAGCAGATTTCCACAGTAGTCTAGTGATTTGTTTCAAAGACTTCCATATTTGAATGTGTATCTTCGAAGTTTGAAGCTTCGATATTAAAATCTATGAAGTTTGATGTTAATTTTTAAGATTCGAAAATTTAAAATTTCCAAAAATGTTTTAATATAATTATGACAATTTTTTTATTTTGTAAAATAACTTTTTGCTGGAATAATATGGTATAAAAATATATTGTCCGTTTAATATTGGGGTGTATATATATAGAAATATATAATTGTTATAGTTTATTACACAGCAAAAAGCCACGTCTTTTGTTTTTACATCGTTTACTTTTTTATAACACAATTTGTTCATTATAATAAAAATAATACTCTTATAATGAGTAAAGGTGTTAGAGGTTATGGATTATCTTCTGGACTTCATGCTTACAACACTACGCGCAACTAATTAACCGCCAACGTTGCAAAATTTGTGACTGAAAACATCGATTTATTCGTCTATTCCGCAGGATAAGAGCTAATAATCCAGACAAATTAATTTATATATGCGAAATTGAGATTGAAACTAAAAATTTGTTAGGTAGGTACCTACCTATATTTTTAACATTTTAGTTATTAAGGAAATGTTAAATATAATGATGTCCTTAATTTTGCCAGCAACAACTAATAAAAAGGTTAACATGAACCAACACACGAAATTATGTGACATAATTTTTAAAACTAATATTTAAAATGTTTATAAATATTCCATAATTACATAGATACATACATACATACTATCCATATTAAATACAAATCTCTTTAAGCTCGCCCACCTTTACCTATATTTTATATGCTTCAACGCTGTCGTTATTCCAAGAATTAGGTAATTGCCGAGCTTTTTTGAGTAGAGTAATATTTTCGTATTGTAAATTTGGGTCGTTTTTGTAAATGCTAATTTTAAAAAAATAAATATATTAAAAAACTGCAAGCGATCTTTTTTATAGAGCGTTAGATTCTCTATAAGAATCTATTTTGATCATTTTAAAATATTATTTCTAACGTGAGTTACAAAATTCCAAAATCCAAGAGAACGTTGTTCCCATGTTATTTAAATGGGAAATTGAAATTTACGATGCGGAACCTCTTAATATTAATAATAAGAGCTCTAACTTTTACAGTATTTTTTTCCAACATTATTTTCGATATAATTAAGAAAAAAAAATTGTATCGATTTTTTTTAAACAGTCTAATATATATATATATATATATATATACATCAGATCCGTCAGGGCTTTAACATTCTTGCCGTGGGTTGTATACTATTTTTCTTGCTGCCCAAGCCAAAAGTAAAGTTAAATAATTAATATTAAAATTATAAAATTAACGTAGGATATATCATTTGTTACAACCTGGTCATCTTGCCTAGTGTAGCGCGCTCCATTTTTAATCCGTTAATCTTTGTTTTTTCTATTTATTATATCGTTTTATTTTTCACTATTAAATTTTCGAAGCTTCGAATTGTTTTAAATCTCCGAAGTTGCCAAAAGTAACAGCCCTAACCCACAGAATATCATTCTACGGTTGGTATATTACCCCGGTTTAGAGATTTTATTACTGTAACAAGCCGACAATTTAAAATTTCAAATACCAGCGATACCACTGTAAAAAGATTCGTACAATGTTAACAATATTGGTTTCGCTACTTTATTGCCTAGGCTTACAATCCTGGAGTAGGTACTTTCCTTTGCAGCCGCGTAAGGGTGCGGCAATATTTAACCCCAATTAAGTTGTTTATTTTTAGTGTTGTGGCGTTAGCTGATGGCAGCTGACAACCAGTATCCAAGGAGACAAATGTTTTGTCAAAAAATAATAATTTAATATATTTTTTTTTTTTTAATTTTCATAATTGCCAAATAGTTATTTATGTATCAAGGGCGTAAAATAGGCTTTTATGGACCGCAGCGTGTAACGCCTAGGTCCATAAAAGCAAATTACGCCCGAAATACATACAAAATTTTATGCACGACCGGTATATCGAGTTATTTTTGAGGGAAGCACCAGACGATTTGTATCTTATGATGAAAGTAAGTTCTAATTTCATGTTTTCTCAATGTTCAGTTTGTTAATCTGAGAATTAATTGTAGGTGCCGATTTTTGGTATTTGTGGAGCATGTCGCCGCGAAGAATTGGCAAATATCACAGTGGACGACATTCAAGATTTCGAGACATTCTTACTCATAACTATACGAGAAAACCAAAACGAAGATAGATCAAGTATTTACTGTAATCGATAAAGAACAGAAATTTGGATATTTACAGAAAATATTTTTCCTTGCGAGATCAGAATGATCAAAAACGGTTTTTTTTATATTATAAAAATGGCAAGTGTACGAGACAGTTTATCGGAAAAAATACATTCGGTCAAATACCATTCAGAATAGCCGCTTACCTAGGTATTTCTAATGCGAAAGAATATACTGGTCACTGCTTCAGACGTTCCTCAGCAACTATATTAGCAGATGCAGGCGAGGATATATTCAACATTAAAATACATGCTGGGTGGAAGTCGACGACTGTTGCGGAAGGTTATATTGAAAATTCAGTTGCAAATAAGCTAAAGATTGCTAAGAAAATTGTAGAAAATGATGAGCCTTCTACTAGCCATTGCAGGCAATCTGAAAATATTGCTCATTACTCTGAAACACCAGATAATAACATGCATTCTCTTCAGACTTGTAGTAATGAGGAATCAGTTGAAATCAGTAACTATCTGCAACAACAGAAAACAACAAATCCAAATAACTGTTCTAATTGTATTGTCAATATTAAGTTATAATTCATTTTTTAAATTAATTTATGTTCATTGTTTTCGTTATATTATTGTTAAAGTTTTGGGTTTGATTATATGATCCATCGGAATATAGATTTCTATCGATATGAGATTGAAATTCACTTTAGCGCCTGTTCAACGATTTTATCATCCGCCGGGCGATAAAGTAGTCCGCGGGCGCTAAAGTGCTACTTTACGCCCGGTCGTGCATAAAATATATTTATCGTTTTTACTATTAGTTTAAATAAATTTTACGAACAAAATTGGATGCCAATAACAAAGATATTAAAATCCAAATTGTAACAATTGCGGTAACCACCTGATGATTTTAAATTTTAATTTATGAAAACGTTTATGGTGTGTTGGAATAAAACGAACCTATGCAAATAAAATATATGTAGGCCATCTTAGATTTAATTTTGAATGATGCACGTTCGGTATGAACTTTGTTTAATAAAACTAATGTAACTAAACCAGTTCATATCGAACTGTAATTTTTCTTGAAATTCCGCTCCTATCGGAGATTGGAAACCATCACCACTACTCGGACCTTATCAATCGCCCGCCTGAAGAGTTCTGCGGACGTGCAACCAAACCACTCCCTCAAGTAGCGCAGCCAAGAGATTCTTCTACTGCCAATCGTTCTCTTGCCTTTTATTTTGCCTTAAATAATTAGCTTAAAGATATTATATCTATCTCCGCTCAGAACATGTCCTAGATATTCTAATTTTCTCCTTTTTATGGTCTTACTAATTTCTTTGGCTTTATTCATTCGGCGTAGTACTTCCTCATTAGAAACCTTGTCAACCCGTGGTATTCTCAGCATCCTACTATAACACCACATTTCAAATGCTTCTATGTTCTTGATGTTGTCTGATTTAAGTGTCCAAGCCTCCATTCCATACAATAGAATGCAGAATATATAGCATTTTAGCATTCTGGTTCTCAGTTCTAATGTTATATCTCGGATGCAAATTATTTTATACATTTTATGAAAGCACTGCGAGCTACTTCAATTCGACACTTGATTTCTTTTGTGTGTTCTGCTGTTTCAGTTACCCATGTGCCAATATATTTGTTAGAGTGTCACGTGCCTATTTTTTTCCCATCTACCGTTTCATTATTAAGTACGTCTCTGATAATCTGGCGTTCGTAATTAGTTTTGCATACCGTATTTGTTCGTTGCATATAGTGTTGCCTATCTAGTAGTAATAGAATTCGATTATTAATAGCTGTGACATTTTTGCTAATCGATGGGGATTAAGTGGGTGTCTCTGTTATTAGACTTCGCCTTGATTATTGGCCTCGATTGTCGTGTGTTGTCAGATATATTATTGTTGGTTTGCTTTTCTGTGTGAATGGGCTGGCAATTAACACGGACGAACGCGATTATGAACTAGGAACTTAGATTTGCAAAGGTTGGCTGACGCGTGTCCCGGGTCATTTTCTGATAACCGGTCTGGGAGCGAAGAGTGGTTATCATTCGTTTGGTGTCAGTGGTGGAAGTCGGTTGAGAGTTTTTGAAAGGATTTGATATTAACACGTGAGCAGAACTTCTACGGTTTTTCTTTCATATCTGGCTGTATTTGGGCCATCTTAATTGGATTAGGAAGATAAACCATTTAATTTTTGACTTGACCATTCTGTCGTGCCTATGTGGTGGATAATTTTGGTTATTGGGGTCGAGTTAAAATCACCTAGTGTGGGATTTGATGAAGTGAAGCCATCGTGAAGTAACACGTGCCGTTCCATCCACATCGACGATAAATTACAGTGTTATAAAGACTTGCCTGGTGTTTTTAGCAGAAATTATTTTGATAATACTACTTGGTGTTTCGGTTCTTGAATCATCGATGTTACCGTGACGTCTCAGTGAAGTTTTCAATTGGTTACATGGTATTGAATTTAATTTTATCAACTTATCAGTTATTATGTGCTTGATCTAAGTGTTTTCAATAATTTAAAAGTAACAAGTTATTTTCATTAAATTTGTACCTGCTCCCAGTGACGTCTCAATGAAGTTTTCAATAGTTTAAAAGTAACCAAATTATTTTTCGTTAAATTTGTACCGGCTCCAAGTTGAATCTTCATTTATATATTACTGAATATAATGTATGTGGTTATTTTGAGGATTTTAAAATATTATTCTTGTTGCAAGTCCATTTATTTTGTATTCCTTTTTTTTGTGTTAATCTTTTGCTATCAGGAATTCTATATAAAACCAATTATTTTCGAAATTTTAAATATTGTGAACATTTTCTTTTTGTTGTTTTTTTGTTTTTTTTATTTTAATTCTCTTTTGTACCTCATTAGGTTATTATTACTGTCTGGAAGATTGTTATAATTAATTTAAATATCATTTTAAGAAAAGTGTATTAAATTCGTTTAAACCACTTTACGAAAATACAGAATTTATTGTAAAAAAAAAATCAGAACATCATTTTTACTTAATTAATATATTGCAGTAATTGTAAATATAGTTTTATTTATCTAGTTCACCATAATTGTTTGTTGTTTATCGTGTGGCTCTGTTAGTGCCTACAAGACCTAGGGGTTTCCGGCTTGTACCGTCTTAAGTCGGTGGCGCGGCTCACTTTTAGATTTTTTTCTTCTACCCTCTACGGCTGAGCTCGGGCATAATTTGCCAGTAGAGAGACCACTAGCAGAGTACTCTTTAGAGAACCAAAAAAAAGACGTGGCAAGAGGATACCCATTCCAGGTTGTCGTTATTAATATTTATAGATAGTCTATTGTGATTTGTGCTTTGGTTTTTTGAAGTGGCCATGACTTTGGTTTTATTTAGGATCATATCTAGGTCATATTTCTTACAGAAAATGCTTGTTAATTCAACCAGATGTTGTAGATCTTCCAGACTGTCGGCGAAGATAACGGTATCGTCTACGTATCGCAAGTTGTTAATTCTTTTCCCGTTTATGACAATACCATCGGTTTCATCTGACAGAACTTCTTTAAAGATGCCTTCACTATATACATTAAACAAGAGAGGCAACAATGAACATCCCTGTCCAACACCTCGGAATATCTTAATTTCCTCACTCAGATCTTCTCCGACTTTGACTCGTGCTGTTTGGTGCCAATAAAGATTGGATATTATTGTTATGTTTTTGCTATCGATGTTTTTTCTCTTTAGTATCTCTAGGAGTTTTGTGTGTTGGACTCTATTAAATGCCTTTTGAAAGTCGATAAAGCAGATGTACATATCATGATTCATATCTAGGCACCTTTGTCTCAGTACGTTTAGTCCGAAGAGCGCTTTTCTTTACCTAATTAATAACTATGAATTGACATTCTGTGAAATGGACTATCATTACCTAACTATGTGCGAATTTTTACCAAATGAGAGTACGCGACTTTTTCCTTGATAAACTTTTTAGAAGTTTTAAAAATCCGTGTGTAGTGTAGTCCGGCCGTGAACCGGCCTCCGGGATAACTCCAGTCGCGGCCGCCCCCCACGTTTAGGGGGAGGTCGTTCTGTTGAGCGGTCGTCGCTTTAAAACTATGTCAACACGGCAAATTGTGCATGTGCCCTCATTGTTGAAGGGCTCATCAAAGTTGCATGGGCCCCAGGGCTCCGCTAGATTACTGCTACTCGCTACGCCGTGTTTGATTTTAATACATTTTCAATGAGCGCGTCAAAGACATTTTTTGCACGTGTTGTACCTGCTGCGAGCTCTACGTGCTGGAATCTCTTAAAACTACGGTTTTTCAATTGGCCTGCCTTTCTCTGCGAAATAGGAAATGGAATATCGAGCAATCCGGCGAAATATTAATGGAAAGCCGGTGGTCATGACTCGACGGGAATATCAATTATTGTTTAATATCTAAACTTCGTTACAACTTCGTTAATTATTTGATGTTATTCCACACTCTTTTCAGACAATCACAAATAAACGAAACTTAGTTATACTAACTAATTACAATAATATACCATTAATATCTGTAAATTATGTATTAAAGAACTTAATTAAGTGGTCATGACGTAATAATCACTCGTGGTGATGTCAGAAAATTAAGATGGATGTGGCATGCACTCAAATTTGAAATGGTCAACATTGTTTTGTTTTGCTACTGTATTTTGCCTATTTTGTCAGTTGTGTGTAGTACCCATAAGTCAGTTGACACTAGCAGTCTAAGATTATGTTGTTTGTTGAATAATGAATAAAAAGTTAGCTACAGAACAGAGTGTATTTGTTTTGCAAACATAGAGAAAACATGACCATAATTATAGTAATATGTTTGTAATTTATTTGCGAAATTTTTTTCAAACATCCAACCTTTACTTTCACAAGGTATTCGCCAATTTAATATAAGATTAGTGTCAGTAGCGGAGCCTTCTTGTTCCTGTAGGCCAAAGTCTATTTCTATAGAAGAGAATCTTAATGTTGCGCAATGTTTTGTGCAGTCACCGACTACTTAAAAAAAGCGACCAGGGAGTATGAAATAGCAAAAACAAGTCTACGAAGAATTCAGAAAAGTAGGCTACTTTACTTCAAGGCCCAGATGAAGATAATACGGACAGGCGTACGGCAGTTTAACAAAAAGCCAAAGCCCCATTTAATAAAACCATTCTTTCGAGCAACTAAGCGATTTTTAAGGTGAATGGCAGAGTAAACAGTTACAATTGCACTTACTGGGATTCTACGAATTCCCATGTGGCGATGAAGACAGAGTTAAACTCTCCTGGCGTGAGGTAGAGATTATAAGCGATGGGCTAATGCGGCCTTATTTTTTTCACGTTACTGTCAAGTACCGAGATAAACTTTGAGAAGTGTTATTAGAACTGGAAAATAGTCCACTTACATCTGGTTAATATGGCAACAACATGGAGCACCCCTGCCTTACGAAGTTATTGTGAGATAGGTTAGGATAGGTATCATGTGAGTGTGGCATAGTGAGGTCACCCCTCCACTGCGACCCTTGATGGGTCTATTGTGGCTTTATTGTGAGATACTTTATAAATGAAAAATTTAATAAATGGATTAAGTGATCTTTGCGATCCCCAGATGTCACACCCATGGATTTTACAGTCTGTAGTATGCTAAAAAATGAGGTTTATTCTGTCAAGATTCAAGATGTTTTGAGCATTTAAAGACACGAATACAAGAAGAGTTTGAAAATCTACAGTCCCGGAAAATTTGCGACAAACTTTGTAAATCTGTGTTCAAAAAATACAGTGTGCTTAGAACAGCATGGAAAATAGTTTACACGTTTATCGAACTATACTTGTATTTATATTTTGATAGCAAATTTGTATTTTTGACAACTGACTTATAGCCCACCCTAAAGGTTTATCATTAATCTGAAAATTAGTTTCACCTAGGTACTAAATTAAGTATAATTATAATTATTTTTTCATGTCGGAGAATTAAGAAGGTTGTTGTAGACACTCAAACTTTCAAATTTGGAATAGTCGTCCTTGTTTCCAGCGCAGTACTATAAAGTTTTCAGAATCCAATAACTAATTATTAACATATTTTTTCGATGTAACGATTAATTTGTTTTACTTACATCTTCTTTGTCTGCTAATTCATGTTTGGATGTTGCTGACCAAATTGGAATGCTGATATTTACTTATCTAAGTGATGTTAGCAATCACGTTGTAGTATTTTTCTCGATCTGAAGCTGTGTGAACTAATTCACCAATTGTTCTAATGCCGGCCAAATGTTTAATGTTTTTTAACCATGACTTGTTTTCTTCCAAAACCACGTTTTTCACAGTTTTACTTTCAACAATTAATTGTAGATTGTGATATTCTGGATTTCGAATCACATGTCCCCAATATGCCGTTTTTCGTGTTTTTTTTTGGGTACGTAGTAATGATCGTTCTATTTAGAGTCTATGAAGAACTTCTATTTTTGAAACCTTATCAGTCTATGGGATTTAGTATCTACTTTTAAGGTCCACGTTTCGATACCATATAACAACACCGACCATACGTAGCATTTTAGAAAAGTCTTGATTAATATTGAATTCACGGTTAATTAATACTTTTTTGTTTTTGCAAAAATCGTTTCATTTCATCTCAATACGACACCTACGTGCCATCCTAAATAACCAAAGATTCATATTCGTTTAGGGTGATATCAGACGTACCAGACCATGATAAGACCCGTGGTAATGTACGGCTGCGAAACCTGGACTCTTACGGTGCGAAATGAGGAACTCATTCTAAGATTCGAGAGAAAAGTGCTGAGGAAAATTTTCGGACCCAACAAAAACCAGGATACGTGGAGCTACCGAATTAAAACAAATGCAGAACTAAAACAAATATACAATCAGCCAGAACTGATTAACCTTATAAAGGCACAAAGGTTGAGATGGGCAGGGCAGGTACAAAGACAGCCAGAGGATATAATGCTCCGCTTAATATGGGACAGAGCACCAGAAGGAAGACGACCACTTGGAAGACCAAGATTAAGGTGGCGTGATAATATAACATCGGACCTCCGGAAAATGGGCATCGGGAGTAGTCTAGAAGTCATGGAAGACCGAGATCGATGGAGGCAAATTGTTGTCTCAGCCAAGACCCATCAGGGGCTGTAACGCTACGGAGTAAGTAAGTAAGTGATATCAGGGAATTAAGAAGGTTGTGCGGTAGACACTCAAAATTTCAAATTTTTTATAGTCGCAGTACTATTATTTGGAAGTCCTTGCCCTTTGGTTGTGATGGAGTCGTTTATCTATACATATAAAATGCTTTGTCCTGAATGACTGACAGAAGGATTTCAAGATTCTGCCCCTAAGGGGGTAAAAAACGGGGGCAAAGTTATTTTGGGGGTGGTTTGCATCGAAGTTGATATTAATAATCCTTATTGCTTTTGATTTAAATTAATTGTTTGGGATGAGAGTACTGTGGCTCATAAAGGAAGTTTCGAAGCCCTAAATAGATCTTTACAAGATGTTAAGAATAATAACTGCCAAATGGGAGTAGTTACTGTATTGTTAGCAGACGATTTCCGTCAGAGGAACCCAGAGGAACGCTAGCGGACGAAGTTAAAGCGTGCGTGAAGCGGTCTCATTTGTGGAAAAAGTGAGCCTTACCAAAAATATGAGAGTCCATCTTAGGGGAGATATTACTGCCGGACAGTTCTCAGACCTGTTGCTTAAAATAGGAAATGCTGATTTCCCAGAACTAATAATATATTTCTCCCTACAGAGTTAGGTACAATTTTTTCCACTGTAGAAGAGCTTTTAGGTAAAATTTACCCAAACATTAATAATATTCATGATAAACCTGCAGAATAGTTATACAAGCTAGCAATCCTAACACCAAAAAACGAACCTCAGCCTCAGTCATAAATGAAATACTTTTGAGATCATTTGAAGTGGTCGAATATCAATATAAATCCGTCGACTCAGTGATAAACACCGATGATGCCATTAATTATCCAGTCGAGTTCCTGAATACACTGAAGCCTCCCGGTCTCCCAACTCACATATTAAAATTAGGAGTTGGCGCGCCAATTATGTTGCTGCGCAATATAAATCCACCAAAATTATGCAATGGCACCAGATTGCAAGTGAAAACATTGCATCTCAATGTTATTGAGGCACCTATACTGACAGATTGTTCTCGAGGAGAGTCTGTATTTATTCCGAGGATTACCTTAACACCATCAAACTACCCATTCGAATTCAAGAGAGTGCAGTTTTCCATCAAAGTCTGCTTCGCCATAACCATAAACAAAGCTCAAGGTCAAACTCTTAAGGTAACGGGAGTAGACTTGTAGCCTGGTGATCCTAGCACCCGAAGGAAAAACAAAAAAATATTGTTTACAAAGAAATACTGCGGTAGGTGAAGTATTTCGATTTCGTTGTAATAAGAAAATAACCCCCGTGTCACTTTCACCAGATCAAAGGCCGAGCTTCTTGTTTATAAAATATAACAATATTTTATTTTATTTTCATGTTTATTTAACCTTTAAATCCCTACACTATAATAAAGATTGTAAACATTTTTACATAATTTATGTTATGTTATAACAAAATTAATAACGTAAAAAACTAATTAAAAATCCTATTAGAACCGTTTTCGACGACTTCTACGCGGACGAAGTCGCTAGTTATGAATATAATCTTTTGGGAGTTATTATCTTAAGTTTGAATTCGCATGGCATTTTTGAGGCTTTTACGAAGATTGCTAAAAATAATCGATAATCAGCATTCGCCGATGTTATTCAAACTTAACATGATCCTTTATCTCTTACTGTGATGGCGGTGTTATCACGTGTATGTAGAATTATTTAAAGATCCCTTGTAAACAGACAACAAACTAATTTTCGTAATCACATACGAGGAGCAAAACGAAATCAAGATTAAAAACAAAACGGAGATAAAAGGAAAGCGATCGCATTTCGAGATCTATGAACTGTCACATCGAATTTATCAAAAACCAATCTAGCGAGTAACTCGAGAGTACCTTAGAACTACACGTACCCATACAAAGAAAAACAAATATGATGATCGACCATGAACAAAACGAAAAAAGTTTCTCTCCTGTATAATTCTCACGGCCTACTTATATGCGGTAACTCCCACGCAGGGTCGTACTATGGGAATATTCGTTTTTTCAAATTTTGTCCTAGGGTCTACCTGCATTGACAAATATTTTCTTGTCTTTTTCAACGACATGTACTTTTCTCGCAGATAATTTAAGTCTTCTTCTTCTTCTTCTTTTACTTGTTGGAGATCTAGATGATCTGTTGATTCCGGACTTGCCTCTGTAATATTTCCTAAGATGTGAACTGCCAGCTGTCTCTCCATCTCTTTGGTGGTCTTCCGGGTGGACGGGTTAAGTAATATAATAAACGCATTGGTGCTAATGACAATACCTTAATTACTAGCACGAAAAATATTTATATTTGGCATAAATATTCCTTGGAAACTTTGCACTAGCAATTCCGCTGCATCGTCTTCATCTTTGGAGCTGTTAAGCATTCAGAACAAGGCAATTTCTTGATTTTTAAAATTACTCAGTACGGCCCTGACGCCGACAAAAAATCATCTAAAAACACGTCAATTTATTATACCTCCAGAACATTCCGAAATCGTCGCGCGCAATTGTAGCAAATAATTATACGGTCACGTGACAAGACAATTACGATTTTTGACCAATAAAAAACGCTGAATTCAACGCGAGAAAGAAGCCACGTTCGAACCGGCTTCCGGCCTCTCGTCCTCTTTCCGCTCGCTTTAAGATCACTGCTTTCAAACACCACGTGGTAAAATGCACATCAATATAATCAGATAAAATAAATGAAATTCAAAGCTAAAAAGCAGTGAAATTATTCTGAAGATACAGGAGTCTTGAAACTGTAAGCTCTATGTATTAAATTACTCAATATATTCTCGATGACAAGTGTGTTATTTTATTTAATGTGATAACAAAATTCACGGCGATAAAAGGCAGTAAACCCTTCAGCCTATAGTAGGTAAAAAACAGATCGAGCCAGCTTAACTGAATTATCGAAGGAATCCACCATCTACGTTTGCGGGAGACGTCGTAGAATAGCAAGAGTGAGTCGAGGCATCGGAGGTTCCGGTGGTGAAGCTGCCTACACCTCAAAGCATTTCTCCAGCTTGTCGATTCCCTACTGCTAGCTTCTTGTCGATGTCGCCAACGCGCAGACCCTAATGGATAAAGTAGGAAATATTGTGAAAAGGGAACGCTGAGGTGTGATAACAAAGATAGACAAAGGAATGCGTAGATGGTTTGAACACGTAGAGAGGATGGGTGAAAGAATATTACGCTCCATCATTGTTCAATGAAGGAAGACCTGGGTCGTGGATGGGAAAAATAGTTCTCTTTTGGATACAGACCAGCAATCTAAGAAATGTTAACAATGTTTATTTTTAATACTCACAGCTTCGTCCTATTTGAAGCTCTTTTAAGCTAACACTGGAGAGTCTGTAAAAATTAAATAAAAATAACACGAGAATGTGTTGCTATAATTGATTTTGTTGCTTAGACCGTTTCCTAAAAATCACAAATTGTTGAAAAAGATGACTCTTGGAAATTTTAATATTAATTTTTAAAAAAACAATTGTTACGTATTGATTATCGGAGAACATTTAAATTTTTTGGCAACAAATTAGTAATAGCAACACATTCTTATGTTTTTTTTTTATTTTTGCTGATCTTTTACTGCTAGTTTGATAGGGCTATGAGAAACCCCAAAAAATTGCGTAAAATGGTCTTAGTCTGTCACTGTTGTTTATCCCAGGTACTTTGGACGTAACTTACCCAACATTTTCGTTTCTCGAAAAGGTAAAGAGAACAAAGTAAGCCCTGAGGACGTACTTGTTTGTAATTTCAATTTCGGAAGGGATCGCGTTTTCGACATTTGTACTTTCTTTTGAGTTA
This sequence comes from Agelastica alni, assembly GCA_950111635.1. Taxonomy (NCBI): domain Eukaryota; kingdom Metazoa; phylum Arthropoda; class Insecta; order Coleoptera; family Chrysomelidae; genus Agelastica; species Agelastica alni. The sequence continues at coordinate 40,567,747 of OX467709.1, forward strand.
CATGTTGTCTTACCTGGAAACCAGGTATTAGTCTACAAACATAATAATCGACAAGTGCAAGATGATGTCATACGCTGTGTATACTTACAACCTAAAAAACAACCAATTTTGCGATATATTTTTTGTACGGCCTTTGTTAATTTTGCTAGTTCAAATATCGCCTCGATGCACAAATAACTATTCAACACCGTTCAGTGTTTTTATTATTTTTATTTATTAACTCCATTTTACTTTAATATCAGCCAGGATTTCCGACTTCTCTTTTTTATTCCAAAACCTCCCTGAAGATGTGACACTTTCCAAAATGTATATACAGTAAAAATGAAGGATCTGCTTCAAGCTCGCATACAAAAAAAAATCATCATGACCCCAAATCTCGGTATACATACACTAAAAAAAAGAAATATTTTAACGAAAACACTGTCAACTCTCGTAAAATAATGAATGTTTTTACAATTTTTCTAATTGATAAAAAAATTAATTGAAGTGTAAATTTTGATAGTAAAAGGATGCCAAGGAACAGTACACGTACTGACCTGTTATGGTACCCTTGGATACCACATGCACAATTTGGGGCTTGCCAACAACCCTAATTGAATCGTTTATTTCAGAAACCACCAAGTGCTCTTTTTTTAACTTTCGGAAAACTAAAAAAAAACTATTTTGCAGATTGAGTTACAACAAATTCTGTATTTTTGGTAAAGTGGATTAAACGAATTTAATACACTTTTCTTAAAATAATATTTAAATTAATTATAACAATCTTTTAGACAATAATAAAAACCTAATGATGTACAAAAGAGAATTAACAAAAAAAAATGTTCACAATATTTAAAATTTCAAAAATAATTGGTTTTATAAAGAATTCTTGATAGCAAAAGATTAAAAAAAAAATACAAAATAAATGGACTTGCAACAAAAATAATAATTTGAAACCATCACAATAATTACATAATGTATATTCAGTAATGTATACGTTCAGATTCAACTTGGACCAGGTACAAATTTAATGAAAATAATTTGTTACTTTTAAACTATTGAAAACACTTAGATCAAGCACATAATAACTGATAAGTTGATAAAATTAAACTCAATACTACGTAACCAATTGAAAACTTCATAGAGACGTCACTGTTATATCGATGATCCAAGAAACAGAAACACCAAGTAGTATTATCATAATAATTTCTGCTAAAAACACCAAGCAAGTCTTTATAACACTGAAATTTATCGTCGATATGGATGATGGTTATGGAACGGCACGTGCTAACCAACAATGGCTTCCCTCAAATAAATCCCGCTAGCGGCTATTTTAACCCGACACCAAAAATATCAACAACAAAGGTAAGATAGAATGGTCAAGTTAAAAATTAAGGGGTTTTTCTTCAAAATCCAATTAAGATGGCCCCAAATACAGCCAGATATGAAGATAAAACCGTAGAGGTTTTGCACACTTGTTAATATCACACGACGACCACAAAAATCCTCACTACCGACTCCCAAGACTGACACCAAGCGACTCCTTTCAACTACCCACTACCAGGCCGGATATCAGAAAAATGACACAGGACCCGCGTCAGCCAACCTTCGCAAATCTATGTTCCCAACTCATAATCGCGCTCGTCCGTGTTGATAGCCAGCCCATCCACACAGAAAAGCAAACCAAACAATAATATAGCTGACAACACACGACAATCGAGGCCAAAAATCAAGGCGAAATCTAATAACAAAGACCCCCCACTCCATCTCCACCGATTAACAAAAATGTCACAGCCATTAATAATTAAATCCTATCACTACTAGGTATGCAACACTATTTACAACGAATAATATACTTGAGTTACAACAAAATACGGTATGCAAAACTATTTACGAGCACCAGACTATCAGAGACCCAATTAATAATGGAAAAAAAAATAGGCACGTGACAAAGTATAGGTCTAGTCTCCTGCAAATATTTTTTTAACAAATCAAAAACATGCTATTGGGATAATCAATTTTTTAAAAAAAATTTTTTACTTTAAGTTATTAAGTTATAAATTTTTGAAAAAATTGCACTTAGGTGATTTCTGCAATAAATGAGTAATATATGAATAATCCAAAGTGATTTTTTTAAAATTATTATTGGAATTAAATCAAACCAATAATTTTTACCTGTTTTGGTATCAAAGGTAAGTAACAGACTCACTTAAGTATAAAAAAGAGTGTTTTTTTTTAAATTGTTTTATTTTTATAATATAAACAAACAAAGTATAATATAAACATCTGTGAGATAAATATAAAAAATTTTACTATGCCTAAATCGAAAAATACAAGTAGACTACACGCTACAGTATGTCTATATACAAAGATCTGGCCTTATTCACTTATTCATCTTCTGGCAACTCCTTGTCAGTTGTTGGCCATTGGAGGATAGTTTCGTAGAAGGCTTAATATCCAACAGTGTATTCCATCAACTTTTTTATATCGTCCATTTTTTGTTGTTGTTGATTGGAACCTAAAACGAAAAATCTCACTGTGCAAAACCCGATAAATTTTAAAAATTGTTATAGCCTACAAAAATGTTTAGCTAAAAGTAAAACATAAACGTTTAAAATAACCTTGGTAAAATAAAAGTAAACATACCTTCCCCAAAGGATATGCTTTCTCTGTTGGTTGTTCCGGAATATATCAACAAGGCCGGGTTCTTTCTGAAATAAACGGATTATTTTTAAGGCTGTCAAATAGCATTGCTGATATGGAACATAGGTTATTTCTGCACTAAAAGATGTATTTACCTTTAAATTGTACGGTACCACCAAAAACATATTTTTTGATATCTTGTCGCTTAGGTGATTTCTGAAATAAACAATTCAATTGGGGATTTGGTGCAGCTTCAATTTTCTCGGCCAATGCCAGACTAAGGCTGACTTTGCTGGGCTCAGCTTTTCTTGAGCCCGAGCAGCTATTTTGGAGGAATACAGTTATAGCAGATAACTAATTGCTATCATAAGAAGACACAATGGACGTTGTCTGAATGCCGTTGGCGGGATTCGGTAGAAACCGCCCTCTTAATGTATTATTATTATTTTATTATGAATCGTGATTCATACAACTGACTGTTGAGTTCTTTAATAATTATAGAGCTCTCTCTGTATAAGTCGTGTTGGCAAGTCTAATAAAGATATATTCCAGGGTTATCTCTTTCCAGATAATATCCATTAGTGAATGTTTTTTCGGGTATTTTGGCCATCGTAGGTCTGAGTTTATACTCAACGTTTCGCCATCTCTAGTGGATGGTATCTTCTGAAGATATGTCTGCTTTTTTAAGGCTGACGGTTTGTGACATTCGTATGTCATGATCGCAGGTTGTATACATTTTGGTGGGCGGGGCATATTTTAGGGTTGTTCAGAAATTAGTCGCGTTCCGGATAATCATTCTTCTTATTTTTGTAAGCAAGCAGCGTTGTATTTTTAAGTACAGGTACCCATGTTCTATTAATTTTAAGTGTTTTTTCAGATTTATTAAAGTTCTGCTGGTGTTTATCGCTTCTCTATAAAGCCTTGGGTAATATGCAGATATGGTGTAAGGACTGTAAGAACTACCGAGGTATTAGTTTACTCAGCATAGTCGGCAAACTGTATGCAAAGATATTGATCAAAAGAGTAACGAATGAAACTGAGAAGATGATATGGGATGTGCAAGCAGAATTTAGAAGAGGAAGGAGATGTATGGATTTTCCTTACGAGGTATAGTCAAAAAATTCTTGGCTAGAAGTCAGAAGGTCTATTGCGCTTTTATAGACTTGGAAAAGGCCTATGACAGAGTGGTGAGGAGTGAATTGTGGTCTACATTGTCTATGTATGGGGTAAGTGGTAGTTTAATACGAGCACTGAAATCACTTTACGAGGATTCCACTGCTTGTGTCAGGATAAACGGAGCTTGCACGGACTGGTTTAACAACGAAAAAGGTGTGAGACAGGAATGTGTAGCTTCGCCATGGCTGTTTAACTTATACATAGACAATTGTTTAAAAGATCTGAAAGAGAGTGCGTATGGATTAAAAATGAATGATTTGATCGTCAAATGCCTTCTTTACGCCGATGATCAAGTCATATTAGCGTTATCTGAAGAGGAGTTGCAGGCGATGGTTAATGTTATGCATGACTCCCTGAAAATCAAAGGGATGAAAATAAATGTGAGCAAAACGAAAGTAATGGTTTTTGAAAGAGAAGAAAGCATGACAAACTGTGGGGTTTCGATTGAGGGAGAAAGAGTGGAACAAGTTAATGAATTTGTGTACTTGGGTTCAAAATTTACTAGAGATGGAAAGTATGACAGTAACATTGAGCGAAGGGTGTTGGCAGGAAAACGAATAAATGGGGCACTGCATAGCTTTATGAATAGCCAGAAAGTGTCAAAAAAAGCACGTCTGGCGGTGCATAGAGGTGTGTTGGTTCCTACACTTATGTATGATAGTGAATGTTGGGTTTGGCAGAAGAAGCATGAAAATAGGATTAATGCTGCGGAGATGAGTAGTCTGAGAAGTATAGCCGGAGTGACTCGGTTGGATAAAGTTAAGAATAGTGAGATAAGAAAAAGCTGTGGTGTAAAAGAAGATGTGGTCACAAAGATAGATGAAGGAATGCTTAGATGGTTTGGACACGTAGAAAGGATGAATGAAGGAAGATTGACAAAACAAATTTATAAGGCGAGTGTGAATGGACGGAAGTCGGTAGAGGTCGACCTCGGCAAACATATCCCGATCAGATCAACATTGTTTTGAAGAAAGGCCAGGTCAAGAGTACCAACAACCGACGAGCATGTATGAGAGCACTGATGAAAGTAGAGGAAGCAAAAGATGTGTGTAAGAACCGTAGCAAGTGGAAGGAAGTGGCCTTTGCCTACGCCTATGGGAAAAAGGCGTGACTTTATCTATGTATGTATGGTGCTTAAAACTTGGGTGTCCTCGAATTTAATTCTATGATCATTATTATTAATTGTGTGCATCGCGACAGCAGATTTTTCTGTATGTCCAAGACGGCATTTGGCTTTGTGTTCTTTTACCCTGGAGTAGTTTTTGATCTTCTGAGATGGCTTGAAGATAGTTTTAATGTTATATTTTCCTAGAATCCGGCCGATCCTATCTGTCACTCGAGGAATGTAGGGTAAAAACGCTTTAGATGGTCACGAAAGCCTTTCACAATAAATATCCATTAGGTTTAGAAGATGAATACGATACGCATTAATTTTCTTCATCCTTGTACAGAGTTAGTAGGTAGGTAGATAAGTACTTTTCCAATTTTTGAGCTGTTGTTTGTTGATATAAACCAAGATCTCCCGAGAAAATTATTTCTTGTTCCGAATGACCTCATCATTATTAGTAAAGAATAAATAAGACAACTAACACCAGAACTCAACCCAAAAACCAAAAACAAATTTGCATTTTAAATGAATGTACCTCTAGTGAAGTTGTTACTAGTTAGTTTCCTCGTATTCAGTACTTCTAAGGCACCACTAGGTGCCGATACCGTAAACCAGAACCACTTCTTTCAAGCAACAGTATTGTTTTTCTTACGATTCTAATTTGAGTCTGCTTTGTAATGTTCGATTGGTTTTATTTTACAGTTAAGAGTGTGACATTAATAATCTCAAGCAAACGTTGTTCAAAATTTGTATCGTTAGTGATGCAAAAGTGTATGGTTGTTTGAAGAAATCGTTTTTATGTGTGTGGAGTGATTGCCGTCGGTATAAGGTCGCAAGCAGTGGGCACAAAGGACCAAAGAGATAACGTCATATCCGGGGTCGAACTGTCAAAGTCAGGAAATAGTCCGGGCTGATGGCGTTGTCGAGGCGCTACCGGCACTTTACTGGTCCGATAAAAAATACAATGGCCTCCTTTTGCCAGGCATACAACTAACGATACGAAGATATTCGCGATTTTTACAAGTGTTTTAGTTGAAAGACACGATGATGTGAATTTAAAATTGCTATTTGTGCCGAATTTACATCATTTTGAATTAATTTACCTGTGTTTTCTTATTTATAACGGTGCTTTCCGATTCTATTTATTAATAGCTATAATTATTTTAAAATAACGCGCTGTATTTGTTTGGAAGTGGAGTCTACCACATTTTTAAAGAAAAAACATTGAAAAATTCGGTGTTTCCCAAAATTACTACGCCTTAAATTCACATCCTAAAATCGCCACGGCTTACACAGGTACAGCGCAACAGAAGTAGCTTGGCGGGCGACTAGCCTCTAAAATAACAAATATTCAGCTGAATATACTTCACATTCGTAAAATTCTTCCCCCGATTTTACTTGAGACTCGATACCTCGGTACCATAGCCGAGAATCGCCACGGGCGTTCATAGATCTTTTTTTTTTTATGAAAATAGTCGCAAAAAGGGTGGACCTATCGTGTGGGCCGCAGACGGCCCGCACTGCGACTATTAGAAGGGGAAGGGATTATAGAAAGGAAATGATTGTGGACACGCTTTTTAAAGAGTTGCAGGTCATAGTTCTCTGGAAAAACTGATTTTGGAAGCTTATTCCATTCCGTAGCAGCCCTGTAACAGAAGGATTCTTGATGAAGATTGGTCCTTGTAGTGTCAATCTTGAGAGTAAATGGGTGAGACTGATCAGCGTGCCGGGTTCTTCGGCCGAATGTAGCCAATGGTGGTACAAGAGTTTTTATTTCTCTGGAGCATCTGCCATGGAAATATCTGTAGAGCAATGACTTGTCTGCAACTCTTCTTCTATGTTCTAGAGGGTGAAAGGTATCTGTGAGAGTTGAGATGTTTATCAAGCGAATGGCTCTTTTCTGAATGGAATCTAGAAGACGAAGAGAATGCCTTGGTGCTGAACCCCAAATGTGCGAGCAATACTCCAGTAGAGGTCGGATTTCAGCCTTGTACGTCGTCAACAGTTGATCAGGAGTAAAAAACTTTCTGGCTTTCAACAGAAAACCTAGTCTCTGGCTTGCCGACTTTGCGATGTTAGCAACATGGTCATGCTAAGACATATTATTGGACACCGTGACTCCCAAAATCGAGATGGAGGGACTAAGGGTATTTCCGGACATTGTGATGGGATGATTTGAGGAATTCACTTTCTTGGAAAACGTGGCACTTTGTGTTTTTTGGGCGTTGAACTGAACAAGATTGTTCGTTTCCCACTCGACGATTGCTTTAAGATCTCTATTGATGGAATCAACCTGTTCCTACCTGAGACCCCGGTATTGGTTTTAAACGCATTAGAAGAAATACCGTCAACTGCCACATGCAAGGAGCGATCTTGCATGAAGCTCAAGAGCCATTGGCGCAGTTTGGTTGGGAGACCGTTGGCAGATAATTTACTTAACAATGCCTGGTGCCAAACGCGGTCCAAGGCCTTAGATATATCCAAGGCTATTTCACGGGATTCACCAAACTTTTCAATAGTGTTTGTTCAGAGCTGAGTGACATAAGCCAGCAAATCTCCAGTAGACCGCAGTTGTCGAAATCCGTATTGTCTGTCATGAATTATCTCAAATTTCTCCAGATATTTGATGAGTTCTGTGTTTATCGCTTTTTCCATAACTTTGGATATGATCTTTTAATGGTTTTTTTATTTATAGGATATATGTGCAGGGATAATCAATATATTTTGGCACCTACCTAGAGCTAATTTTAATAGATCAGATCACTGTTGTGGAAATAATAATAAAAAACGCAAAAATGAAACCCAACACATTTTACGGATCTACGTACCTATGTATTGAAAATATTTATTTATAAGTAAATAAAACGGGTCCTCTCTAATACGTCCCCGCATTTTCAAAGTTCTTCACCAGGTACTGTTGGTGTTAGGTTAGGCTAATAATAGTAATCGGTATTAATTATTATTTTGAAGACAAGAGTGGTGGCGATTTTAGGATACACCCTCTTCAGATCAAAAATTTAACCCAAAATTTACAAACGGTCAGTAGCGATTTTTGTCTACCGCCGAAAAATTATTATTTTCATATTATTTTTTATTTCCAAATTAGGCTATTTCACGGCGGATTTACTATTAACAAAAAAAAATTAAAAAAAAACTACAAAAAAACATATAATTTAAATAAAAATTATGTTGTTATTTAAAAATTATTTATGAATTTTTGAAGGAATAACAAAAATTTTAAGAATTAAATTATGGTTGGTTGGTTTTAAATGAGTAAAGCTGACGGTTAGGTCGTTTTTCTTCTTGCTTCCCAATATTTTCCAATAATATTATTTTGTGCTAATAGGTCTAACATACTACAGGATGTTCGGCGTTCATTTCTGCCCCTTGATTACATGAGGGACAAAAGGGAAAGGGAAAGTCTTCTGTGAAGGTGTTGTGCCAGGCAGTCATGCCCTGTTGGCTACTGCTTCTTAGCGAGGTTGTTCAGGTATTAAATCTGGGTTATCTATGAAGTTTTCCCTTAGAATTTTAATGCGAAGTATGCTGAGAACCAGTAAAAAAATGGAAACTAGAGACCGGACAATTTTTTCTACTAGCAATATTTTTTTTGTTTATGCCAGCTTGACAACCGATTACTTTGAACTTTGATGATTGTCGAATATTGTTGCTAGCTCTCAGCAAACTTCTCATTAATATTCTGAGCAGCAACGAAATCTGTCAATCATCAAAGTTTAAAATAATCGTGGCATAAACAAACACAATTATTGTTGTAAATGCCATTTTCTTGCTGGCTCTCAGCATATTTTTGATTAATATTCTGAGCATCAACAATCAATATTACTTTTATTTTTGCTGACTTTCGACTGGTAGCTTGATAGAGCTCTCATTTGAGCTTGGTACAGAAGAGCGGCAGAACTACCAGCTGGTTCTGATCAATGATACAGGACCTACAAATATTTTTTTATTGAATACATATAGACTCCCCTTTTTATTTTAGATCGAAACTCTTATGAATTTTACCCCCAACTTTACTTAAAGAAAAAATATTTTACGCTTTATTTACTGTTGGCGAAGGTTTCATGGAAGCTGAACTAAATATTTTTTATTTTGAAGAGTGTTAAATAACAAAATGTATTTTAGAATGCCACTTCTTGAAAATCCTTCATTATAGGTAAGACTCGCTTACCTTGTTTATTACTGCATCACTGGTTTTGAGAATAATTTTTTAAGCTTTTATGCAGTCTTTCTACAACTGTCAACTGTCGTAGTATTTGAAAGTAAATTTTGATTTAAAAATGCAAAAGCTTTACCCACAACGCAACGGGTACCTTTCTTAAAAATTTACTTAATCTCCCGAACTATCGTCAGGTAGTGCTGTAAAAGTCAAGTACTTAATGTTTTATTTAGGGTCATTTAACTACTTGTCTACTTCTCTCATAAACATTTCGTAAATATTTATAACTCTCAAACGATTTTTTATGGTTTTAAAAACAACGCCGGCAAAAATGGAAACCATTAAATCGAAATCGATGCTGCGTTTAAGCTGAGGCATTTCCCACTCTTGTGGAAATCGACAGAAGTAATCATGATACCTAACCAGGAAAAATCTATCCACGAGTTGACCAATTTCATTTCTACCTATAATAGTAAAAGTGTTTGTAAAACTGCTATTAAGACAAAGAATTACAGTCCAATTTTTCGTGGCAAAAAGATCAAATTCTCAGAATAAAAAATGAATTAAAAAAAGCTTTAGAAGAGAAGAAAATGTTCAATTATATTCTTAGACATAGCTAAAGCTTTTGATAAAGTGTGACACAATGGATTTAAATTAAAATTAAACAAAATACTACCCATCCAATATGTGCAGATACTGGATGAAAAATAAACAATCAGAATTAAAGTAAATAGGAGCAGGTGTTCGACAGGATAACGTTCTTGTGCCGATACTGTACCTATTATATAAGTATGATATTCCTGAGACAGAATGTAAAACTAGCTACTATTGGAGATGACACTGCAGTTATTGCCGCAGGTACAACCACAGAGGAAATTACTAGTACGCAAATGGCAATTAGTAATATCCAGGCTTGGTTGAAACGTTGGAAAATATAAATTAATGATGAATAATTATCATAATTAATTAATAATTAAATCCGTTTACGTTAATTTTATCTACAAAAAAAAATTACCTATTATTTTAAATAATAATCCAATAAGAAGACAGCCAAATATCTAGGTTTAAATAGGATGCCAAATCTATTTATACATATAAAAATGAAAAAATGTTTGTATGTATGTCCTTCAAAAACTGCCAAACGACTGGTCCGATTGGGATGAAATTTTCAGAAGTTGTTTTATACATTCCAGCGGTGGTGTTAGTGAAAAATTTACAATTATGTTATCACCCATACAAAAAGGGTGAGAAAAGGATGAAACATAAAAACTAAAAAACGCCGATATTAGTGTCGAATTTATAGTTTTTAGGATCGCTGAAATTGATAGTGACATCCCCAATTTTGTGAGTATCTCTACGAAAGGGGTAGGAAGCGGATAGAATATAAAAACTATTAAAAACGCCGATATTGGTGTCGAATTCATAGTTTCGGGATCGCTGAGTTTGATACTGATATTCCCAAAGCGGGCAAGCCACCGTTCGGGCAGGACAACGTCTGCCAGATCCGCTAGTTTAAAATAAAATACAAAAGCATGTACTGGTTTTTAATAAAAAATAATCAACTTTCCATTCAAAATAAAATTTTACTGTATCAACAAGTACTTAAAATTATAGTTATGAGGATATATTAATAACGGCAATTATAAATGTCTCAAAATTTTTCAAAGTCGACTACTAAGGATGCTGCTTGGTACCTAAGTTAAAAGTAAGAACTTGCACAGGAAACTTCAAGTTGAAGCCATCCAAAAGAAAATCACAAAACCCAGTATCAATGCAAAAAATAAAGAGAGTCAAATCATTAAAAGCAGAGCATAGTGCTAACTATTTACATTATTATTGTGTCATGATTTGTGTTCAGCACTAGGATAAAATATAGAGTTATATAGACTTCTTAAGTAATTTAGGTCACATTAAAAATGTTGATTAATCTCTAACATTAGGTGCATTAATTTAATAAAAAAAATTGTCTCACATAAAAATTATTTTGAAATAAATCTGTTGATATTGATGATGATTATAAGTAAAAATTATAGTTTCATGCTTAAAAATCTGTTTTAAATCTCTACGTTTGTTCAACATAAAAAATCTATAGTACCCATTGGTGATCATTGTAAGTAAAATTCACAGTTTTATGCTTAAAAAATCTGGTGCCAATATTACTGCGCGTTTGTTCCGCATAAAAATAATAATAAAAAACTGTCGTCAGTACCTAGTGGTAATTATTGTTTGCAAAAATCACAATTTTATGCCAAGAAAATCTGGTGCCAATCTCGCTGCGAGTTTGTCCCACTTAAAAAATGATATGTTTGAACGGTGGAACGACATGTCTAACCTCCAATGATATCATTAGAGTGAGCAGAAATGGCAATTACGTGAATTGTGGAGTAAAATAACGGCTAAAAGTAAAATTCTAGTTTATTTTCTTGAAGAGTGGGCCGTCTAAATGCGGAAAGGCGGCGTTGCGAATCGTTGAGCGCACATGAGCTCGGTGACAAGTCGACAAGTGGTAAGATAATGACCTACACGTGGCCAACGATCGTGAAAAAATCAACGGCTCTACACGATAAATCCAAAGGAAGACACCGCGTTGGATATACGCGACTAAAATGCATGAGCGTTATGCTTTTTTGAACTAACAGGCGTGTGCAAAAAGATGAACTTCTGTCATCACTGTTGTGTCACTACTAGAGCGTATACATTTTTAGAATCTTTTTCATCGATTTTTATTTTATAACATAAAAAATAAAAACTAACGGAAAATAAACACAATCAAAAAAGTTCTACTCGGTAATGTCACATCTCAAAAATGTTTTAAGGTCATTCATTATCTTTCATTAGAAATGGAAAAAAGTTTCCAGATGGGTAGGGAAGGGTGGTATCGAAAGTAGCAATTTTAAAATTTATGTTTATAAAAAATGTAAATTTTATTCCAAGTACATACATACATACATATAGTTACGCCTCTTTCCCGTAGGGGTAGGCAGAGACCACTTCCCTCCACTTCCGCTACGGTTCTTACACACATCTTTTGGTTCCTCTACTTTCATCATTGCACTCATGCATGCTCGTCGGTTGTTGGTACTCTTGACCTGGCCTTTCTTCAAAACAATGTTGATCTGATCGGGATATGTTTGCCGAGGTCGACCTCTACCGACTTCCGTCCATTCACACTCGCCTTATAAATTTGTTTTGTCAATCTTTCTTCATTCATCCTTTTTACGTGTCCAAATCACACCTTTTTCAATGTTAAACTAGTCCGTGTAAGCTTCGTTTATCCTGACACAAACAGTGGAATCCTTGTATAGTGATTCCAGTGCTCGTATTAAACTACCGCTCACCCCATACTTAATAATGTCGACCACAATTCACTCCTCACCACTCTATCATAGGCTTTTTCTAAGTCTATAAAAGCGCAATAGACCTTCTGACTTCTACCCAAGAATTTTTTGACTATAACTCGTAATGAAAAGACCTGATCCATACATCTCCTTTCTCTTTTAAATCCTGCTTGCACATCCCATATCATCTTCTCAGTTTCATTAGTCACTCTTTTAATCAATTTCTTTGCCTACAGTTTGTCGACTACACTGAGTTCTATTATATTCTATTCTAAATAAAAAAATATTTCGTCAGATAGATAATTTACTTCAGCATCATGTACCCTACATATTAAAGCAAGTTTATGGCAGTTATGTATTCGAAAATATTAATTTCAAAGAACTTTAACGAAAATGGTACAACTGCAACGATAGTGGTGTTAAATGTAACGGTATTGGTGTCATTTATAACAGTGTGGTAGTTACATTGTAATAATTGACGAATGGAATAAAAAATATAGACACTTACGTACTTTTTTTAGATAATTTTTAAAAAAACAATTTAATCAAACGTTAGATGCTAAATGCAACACGGTAATTTTTATCAGTCTAACTTTTGTGTTCGTTTGGTTGTCGCCAATATTTTATCGTTCTTATCACGTAATCATCACTTTTAAATTACTAACGCAACCATAATTCAAATCTTTTCTTTGGGCACAGCTTTCATGTCCAATATTTGCACGTGTGGGCCGCGGACGGCCCGCACTGCGACTATTAGAAGGGGAAGGGATTATAGAAAGGAAATGACACGCTTTTTAAAAAGTTGCAGGTCATAGTTCTCTGGAAAAACTGATTTTGGAAGCTTATTCCATTCCGTAGCAGCCCTGTAAAAGAAGGATTCTTGATGAAGATTGGTCCTTGTAGTGTCAATCTTGAGAGTAAATGGGTGAGACTGATCAGCGTGCCGAGTTCTTCGGCCGAATGTGGCCAATGGTGGTACAAGAGTTTTTATTTCTCTGGAGCATCTGCCATGGAAATATATGTAGAGCAATGACTGGTCTGCAACTTTTCTTCTATGTTCTAGAGGGTGAAGGGTATCTGTGAGAGTTGAGCTGTTTATCAAACGAATGGCTCTTTTTTGAATGGAATCTAGAAGACGAAGAGAATGCCTTGGTGCTGAACCCCAAATGTGCGAGCAATACTCCAGTAGAGGTCGGATTTGAGCCTTGTACGTCGTCAACAGTTGATCAGGAGTAAAAAACTTTCTAGCTTTCCACAGAAAACCTAGCCTCTGGCTTGCCGACTTTGCGATGTTAACAACATGGTCATGCCAAGACATATTGGACACCGTGACTCCCAAAATCAAGATGGAGGGACTTGGTTCAAGGGTATTTCCGGACATTGTGATGGGACGATTTGAGGAATTCATTTTCTTGGAAAACGTGGCACTTTGTGTTTTTTGGGCGTTGAACTGAACAAGATTGTTGGTTCCCCACTCGACGATTGCTTCAACATACCTACAACACTGAATTCAATCTTCTTTGCTTAAAGAATACGGTTCCAAGCACACCAAACAAAGTTCATCATCGACGCTATCTTCTTCTTTTCCGTATTTTTTTTTCCATAATAAGTTTCCCTTTACCTTTTTTTTTAAACTTCCATATTACAATCGACACCTTGGATCACGGTACAACTGAGACTTTTAGCCGTTGTTATTTTAGGTTGTGATAATTCTTAAATGATTAAAATTACTTGAAAAACCACACTACAACAGGAAAATATTTAATATTTAAAATACTTTCATGAGGATAAGAAAGTTAAAATATTTCTATGTTCTAAGATGTGAGAAGACAACTATTTAACTATTAAATTACAACAGGTAAACTGTTAAGCTTGTAAGTACGTTGTTACAATTGACACTTGGTTCAATCGACACCAATTTCCCCTACAGGCTTAAAAGGGGTTGAATATTATTTGTGAAAAGTGTTTTTTCTTAAGAAAAAGGTAAATTACCCGGTAGTCACTTTTAGTCACCAATAGAAAACTATACAGAAACATTCAACTTTCAAAGAATTAATAAATTTGAGGAAGAAATTATTAGAAAAATTATTTATTCGTATGCAGCTATTCACAGTGTAGACAATATTTAAAGCAATTAAAAATTAAGAGAGAATTAATTTTACAGCAAAAATAGATTTGGATTTGGGTGAACTGAAGATACCAGGAAAATTCTGATTAAAAAATTTAACATTAAAGCTAAACCAACGCAAAATTTAGGAGATTTAAAAATATATTAAAGAAGTTGAACGTACCGTTTTACATTGCGATGAAACATTCTCAGTTCCCATACCGTACCCAAGTCATGGGACGATGGTAATAACAAATGTTAATCATCGCCATTGTCCCTTTGTCCCTCTTTAGTATTTTCCTTGGGCGGAAATCCAAATTGTCTATCCATAACAAACGAACAAACTCATGCTTTACAAACCAATTTTGAAACCAGTCTGGATAAATGAGCACCGCAGATATTAGAAAATATCTTTACTTTTGTTAAAGAAGAAATAACCAAGGCAGCCAGAAATCATATAATAAGAAATTTTTTAAAACATTCTAAATATTTGTTTTTAAAATTATAACACTTTATTTCGTATGCTTTATGTTAGTTTAAGTTAAACAGTTTTGCTAATTGTTGCTGGCGAAATTACGGACATCATTATATTCTTTACTAACTAAAATGTTAAAAATATACCCAACATAAATTTTTAATAGCAATATTAATTTCGCAAGTTTGAATTAATTTGCCTAGACTATTAGCACTTATTCTGGCATAGACGAGTAGATCGATGTGTTCAGTATCAAATTTTGCAACGGTTAATTAGATGCGCGCAGTGTTGCAAGCTTAGAGTCCAGAAGATATTCTACCTCTGCACCATGTTTAATAATATACTTTTTTAAACGGTTATTTTTTCGCAACTTAAAAAATATCGTCTTTTTGAAATAAGACACATTGAAAAGTTAGTTGATATATAACAAAAATACCACAATAATTATAAATTAATCAAGCTAGCTAGAAAATATCTGGTATTTTTGTTTGAATTATAAAATTTCAATTACCTATCATCTTAAAATATAAACAATATCTACAGTTAAAGAACAAAACGTTTAAATACTGTTAAAAAGTAACTTCTTGTATAGATACATTACACTGGAATTGTCATGCTTGGTTTACCCGGGCGAACCCCATAGTTGCTTGAGGCTTTTACGTGAAGTACGAAAATGTTCTGTAATCCGACAACTGTATACCGAACACGTTTTGGGAAAACACCAAATTTTAAAATGTCAAATAAAATGCCAGCTTGTTGTAGCAATACTAATATTATTTATTATCTACTTAACAAGCTTTTACTTACATTTTTGTAAAAATCTGCAATGTACAGACACACTTTTATGATAGTATAGTTAATAATTCAGCTACCCCTAAGTAAATGTAACACTCAATGTTTTAATACCTCATAAAAAATAAAAATAATGGTATCTTATGTTATATATTTTTTTTAATAATGAAAACATTAGGGAACGTCCATTAATTACGTGAGGCGATTTTGGTGATCTTTCAACCACCCTTTGTCTTGACCCCTCCACCTTCCTAAACTCACGTGAGATTTTCCAAGTGGGATCTTGGGATCTTGGCCACAAATGATATTCGGGTGGTATTGCGGTATAATTTTGCTCGTGGTTTAAACATAGACCAATGCTTAGAAGAAATGACTCTTGCACTAGATGGTGATTGTCACCTTCGTCCGACTATATTCAGATGGTACAGAGAATTACAAAGCGGAAATTTCAGTCTAGAGGACGGCTGAGAGGACGGAGAGACCACCAACAACGTTACTGCTGTGAAAAAAATGCTTGACGAAGACAGTCGAGTGACTTACTAGCAGTTTGAGAAAACGACTCTCTGAAGAACTTCCAACCAAATTCAAGAATGAACACCTGGCTAAAAGGAGACGGCTTGGGACAACGAGTGTGCCATACTCCCTAACGAGACGTGGTAGATGTGGTTTAAGGATTGGTTTTGTAGAATTGAGAGATGTATTGCCTGTTGTAGGAATTATTTTGAATAAATTATTTAAATAGAGCTGTATTGCAAAACTTTCCTAGTTCCCTTTTTATCTTGCCTGTTAATAGGTCGGTACCAAACCTCAATTAAATAACGTGGCAACGTATCCACTGATATTCCATATATTTTTCATAGTGATTTGGTTTTTAATACTCTCCATGAGCATTCGATTGTTTGCGAGAAAGCCCCAGTTGTTGGGTCAACAAAATTTTTTGAATGATTCATTGATTCATGACCAGAGCCTCTATGTTTTAAACAAGAGTAAGCTCTTCATTCGTCCGAAATTGCAGTATAATAGTAAATCTTCTTCTTCTTTAAGTGCTATCTCCTTTCGAAGGTTAGATATCATCCTAGCTATCTTTACTCTGTCTACTGCTGCTCTAAACAATTCTATTGAGCTGCATCGATACCATTCCCTCAGATTTCGCAACCACGATAATCTCCTTCCAATACTGCGTTTACCTTTTGTTTTTCCCTGCATTATTAGCAACTCTGATAGAATATTTAAACAGGCGTTGCATGACCAGGATTGCGGATTCGCTATGCCGATGACACCGCAATCTTATGTGATGATCTCCAGGACCTTCAACGTCTTTTAGACTTGGTCAACGTGATGGGACAAGAAATGGGTCTAAACATAAATGTCACTAAAACTAAGTTTGTCAGCCGTATAATGATGCTACGCTGCAAATGAATGGTCAAAAGATTGAAAGGGTTTCATGTTTCAAATATCTTGGTTATTATATTACAGAGCATCTCGACCCGGATAAAGAAGTCAAGTGCAGGATCGAGTCAGCTCGCGCAACCTTTCAAAAAATGAGATCGCTCTTCTGCAATAATAATCTAAATTTAAAGCTTCGCCAAAAATGATCAAGTGATACATATGGTCTATACTGTTGTATGGGGCAGAGATTTGGACTTTAAAAGCAGCAACCATAAATCGTCTTGAAGCATTTGAAATGTGGCTACATAGACGTATGCTCCGAATCCCATAGGTAGCCAAGCAGACAAATGAAGCGGTTTTAAATAGAGCAAACTCCGTCCGCGAACTACTAATACCAGTTAAATGTCGAAAGCTGTCCTATCTAGGTCATATACTCAGGTGTGATCGTTACAGTATCCTTCAACTTATAATGAAGGGCCAAGATAGAAGGCCGTAGAGGAATCTGTAGAAGACAAGCCTCGTGCTTAAGGAATCTTAGAGAGTGGACCGGAATTCAAAGCGCAGAACAGCTCTTTAGTATTGAAGTTTTCTTGTTTTTATAACTGTCATCAGTTCACAATCCTTTCCTATTTTTCTCATTACATTATTTTGCTCTTTTTTCAGTGCATGATATTCTCAACATCCTTCTATAACACCACATTTCGAAGGATTGTAATTTATTTACATGTTCTTGCTTGAGTGTCCAACTTTCCAGAATAGAAAATATTAGCATAATTGCATGATTTGATGAAATACATTTAATAAAAAATAATTTGTGCAATATTTTTATTATTAAATATGACCTATAATTTATCAAAAAATTCTTGGTAGAGTTAATACAATACAAAATCCGGTTTACAATTTTAACAAATTGTTTTTTAATATAGGAGTGTCTAGAAATTGTAGAATATTTGAGATTATGTTTTCACTTGAAAATGTTTGATTTTGATTTGTTATTACTTTACCAAGCAGGTCACCATTTGAAATCGGGTAGATTTCGTGTCACATATTAAAAAAATATAATGAATTCGACGGGACAGAAATTAATTTACGACATCGAACAACCGAAGACGCCGGTGCGCATGTGCGTTAAAAATAATTGTTAAGTACCAAAGCGACACTGAAACTTTTATCCCGCTGAGCACCTTTCCGGGAACCTAGGCCGTGTTATGGTCCTCTACTAACACCAACAATTGGTTCCGTTCGAACCAAATGGTTCTGCAATACGATCGTAAATCTTTTTTATTTTGGCATTAGTAGACGGTTTTATGTCTCTGTCTTTGCTCGTAAAACTTTACAAGGAAATTTCGTGTTTGTTATGCAAAGCTTTTTAGAGATTTTGTTTGCAGAGAAAGTATAGGTAATATTGCGGAACATTATAATATTACAAAAGTACTGTAATAACGAAATTAGCGTCTTGTTACAGCTGAAATAAAAATTGTAATATTTTTACTGACCAAATATGGTGTAATTTAACGGATTGTCTCAAATAAGAACAAAGTTTATTAACAAAATCAACTGTACACGCGACAAAATCCAACAATTTGTCCTGCTTTTCTTTTTAAAAAAACACCTAATCGTTTTTTAAAACATCGAATTTTGTATGCGAGACTTCAACGTTATTTTACGCGACTTCTTCTTTTTTCGTTGCCTCTTCTAGCGGAGGTTGGCTATCATCATAGACCTATTATCCAAAGGAGACGCAACATTCCATTCATAAAACTCTGATTATTTTGTCGCAATGATTGCACGAGAGTGACCATGAGTATGACAAAGAATACCAATCGATTCTCTTTGTCCCGTCCTCGTGCTGGCAACGCTGTAACATTACTGTCGACTTATGGCCATCAGTGGCGTGCTGTTTGTTCAAAATGAAAATATATCCATCGGGTAATATTAAGTTTTTTAAGAGAATATATTTATGAATAGGTGATATTCAGTTTTTTATGAAATTAAAGTGTTGTAGCCTACTAAAAGTATTTTTCTTAACCCCAAAAGTTGGGCGCCAAATTGTGTTACCCTAACTAAACTGTTTTTCTAAAGTTACAAAGTTACAAAAGCCAATTTTGTGTTACGTTAAAGTTTTTTTTCTAAAGCCAATTGTGTGTAGTGTTTATAAGTTACTTTTATAAAACTAAATTATTCCAACTCAAGAATTGCTAATTGTATAGCGAACAGTTTTACTTATACCCGTTAAACTAAATTATTTTAATAAATTAAAGTTCTGAAAAAGAATTTTCAATAATTTTGCCTAACTTTTTGAAATTAAACATAGAAACTTAAATAATTATCAATAATATTAATTGTACGAATAAAATGTAATGTATTTTAATATTCAAACTATTTATTAACAGCTTAGTAACCTAAAGAAACAGATTAAAATATTATAAACAGGGTTCCGTGAATCCTTGATATCTCGATTGGATTAAATTTGAGGTGATGCAAAGATTTCTTATGAAATACTACTATAAAATGGATCAAGAAGGTATATAGTTCTTCAAATAATAACGAAAAAAGAATAATACCACTAAATAAGTGTTGCTGAATAACAGGAAAATAATGAGAATATATCGAAAAGTATTGATTTCCGCATCGTTTGGTTTTCAGATTTGTGTTTTACGACTCAAAATAATACCTGTTTATTTTGATATTGAAATCCTCATGGCTACACCACTGCATGAAAATAAAGCAAACAAAGAGATATTTCAACTTACTTGTGAAAAGAAACACTGGAGCTTAAATAGTCCGGTTTTTTACACACTTGGCACTGACGAACCATTTTTTCCACTAAATTTCACTGAATATTAGCTGAAAATCACCAATAAAACTCCAAAATCTCGTTGCAACAGCTTTGGCAACAACGCTACAAATAATAGCCGATTCTGTCAGATTTTGTAGTACGCACAGATGTTTGCGTATGCTATCATTCAGACAAGCCGTGCGGCGTTGTCGCTTATTGAGCAACACATTTCTATGATCTAACGGAATAAAAT
The DNA here is from genome assembly GCA_950111635.1 of Agelastica alni. Classification (NCBI taxonomy): domain Eukaryota; kingdom Metazoa; phylum Arthropoda; class Insecta; order Coleoptera; family Chrysomelidae; genus Agelastica; species Agelastica alni. Next base: position 40,587,963 of record OX467709.1, read on the forward strand.
AGTTCAATGGTTCAACATTCCATAAAATGAGTTGTATTATTCAGGTTGTTATAATTCATAAAATATTAATAATATTATGGTCACAATATTGTTGCAAATATAATCAACAAATACTATGGACGATTCAATAACAATCACAAATCTCTTGCCATAACTGAAGAGCAGGCAACATCACAGCACAACAAATTCCAGTCGGCCGCATAAAGACAGTACAGTCGACCAGAAAGTGGGAATGTATGATCGTGTTTAAAAGTAAATAGTTCCGTCTCCTCTGATAATAGGTCTATGGCTATCATAATGGCTACTTAAACCTTGGAAACAGCAGATCGAAATAGAGACGTGGTGGTACTTTTTCCGTACCACTCTCTTAATTTTCTGAACCATGAATTCTTCTTCTACCGACTGATCTCTTGCCTTGTATCTTTCCTTGTATAACAAGCTGCAGAATACGGTATCTGTCATGTCGCGTAATATGTCCGAGGTATTCCATTTTTCTTATTTTTTTAGTTTTTTAAAAATTTCTTTGTCTTTATTTAGTCTATTTAGTACTTCGTTGTTTGTTACTTTGTCCGTGCGAGGTATTTTCAAGAATCTCCTGTATGCTCACATCTCAAAAGTCTCGAGTTTGTTACACATGTTTTTAGTAAGAGTCCAGTTTTCCATTCCATAGAACAAAACTGGGAAAACATGGCATCGAATCATTCGCAGACGTAGTTGTATGTTTAAATTTCGATTACCTAACAGTTTTCTCATTTTAAGGAACGAGCTTCTGGCTTGTTTGATGCAAGACTTTATTTCTTGAGTATTGCTCCATTGAGTATTAAGCATACATCCGAGGTATTTATAATGTGGTGCATTCTCTAAGAGGGCATTTGCAATTATTATCCTTGGTACTCGTACGGTTTTACGACGACCATTATTTTGGTTTTTTTTTGTATTAAGTGTTAGGCCATAGTTTTCACTTATTCGCACTACTTTATAAATTAGGTTTTGCATGTCAATTTCGTTATCCGTAATTAAAACAGTATCGTCTGCGTATCTAAAATTACTTGTTAGTTCTCCCCCGGCCACAATTCCTTTCTTAGGTTCCTCTAGGGCTTCTCTAAATATCACTTCTGAATACATATTAAATAGTAGTGGTGACAAGACGCATCCTTGTCGAGCTCTTCTCTTTATTTCCATTTCTAAGCTCGTTCTCTTTTCTACTCTTACATTTGCTATTTGTTGCCAGTATAGGTTGCTTATAACACGAAGGTGCTTATCATCTATCCCAGTTTGTTTGAGAATTATGATCAGCTTCTGATGTTGTACCCTGTCGAATGCTTTATTATAATCTAAGAAAGGTAAGTATACGTCTCTGTTTACATCTCTGCAGCGTTGAACTAATACTTGTATTGCGAACAGCGCTTCCCCTGTTGTAACATTGTTGCGGAAGCCGAACTGGTTTTCTGTGATGGTGGATTCGCATTTTTGATATAATCTTTCATATATTATTTTAAGAAATATTTTAAGATCATGGCTCATCAAACTGATTATTCTATGTTCTAGTGATTTCATTACCATCATTATGATCACCATTATGGACCCGTGATCTCATCAGAGAGAAAGGTCGGCAATTTTTCTACAATTTTCGATCTTGAGCGTCTCTTTTTCAGGTTTTTCTATCCACTTTGACGATTGAGTCCTCCCATTTCGTTGTTGGCCAACCTACAGATCTTTTATAATCTTCTGGAAATCAGTTGGTTTCACGAGCTGTTCATCCGTCTTCTTTATATCTGGCCATTTATCCTGTCCACCTTCTCTTTGTTTCGTATAGCGTCTCGATGACATCCTTTGATTTTACTTCTTTCCTTCTTATATGGTCTTTCTTGCTTACATTAATTCTTCTCTTCATTGAGTTGTTCTCAGTTCATGTCCATCTTTTTGTGTGGTGTTTCACGTCCCATTTGTTACAGCTGGAAAGACATGAGTGTTGAGAGTTAAGTTATAGTGTTAATGCTGATAGTTTGGTAAGTGAGAATAGTTTTTATTCTGTTGTAAGCGATCCAGCCAGATCCTTTCCTACTTTAATTTCTTGAATGATGCCATTATCCATTATCTTATTTTGCCCTAGATACTTGTATGACTGGCTGGAAGATTGTTGAGCAAGTAAATGTAGTGGGAATTGATTTTTTACCCATATTGTTTTCTTAGGATTTATGGAAAGGCCATATTGTTGACATGCTTCGTTGATTTATTTTAGCATTTGTTTAAGTTTTCGTGGATGAGTGACAATGAGAACAATGTTATTCTCAAATGACTTTGTGCTCAATTTTGTATTAAGTTTTTTTTTGTATTATTTTATGGTCTGATGTTTATACAAGTACATTTTGTTCACGATAAATAAATGCAATATTATGCTCAAACATTTAGCTAATAAGACTAAATCCTTTTCTGAAAGGAGCTTATAAGATCAAAAGACGGTACTTTTTTTTATTTTTATGAATGTTTGTTGAACCTTTTCAAAGCAATCGGTGTTTTTGGAAAGTCAGTATATGTTTTTCGGAATAACCAATAATAAATAAAAACATTACCTATGATTTGTAACGCATTCCACGCCAGTAATGATCCTCCTAAACGGTAAGATAATAATCAGTTTAACGCCCTCGCACAACATATTGAAGTTGAGAATCCTACATCGTTGACCATGTGGTTTTTCTCATCGAGCATAATCGCGAATACCGAGTTTCCCAAATGGTTTTATCTCGGTGGGAAATATAAGGAAGGATTTTAAATCAATTGCGGTTCGAAATACTCGTCCCGACTATGTCGGCGGATAATCGGCCTTAATGCCACTTGATTACTTTCTCTTGGAGGGAAACCGAACAGACTCACTTACATGTGCGTTATATTCGTGAAAACGATCCCACCTAAGCCTTGATTTGTTCACGCTATTCTCTCGAATTAAATCAAATCGACTATCGTCGACGTTTGTTTTACACCTCGAGGGGTTGAAGCAAAAGTTTTTTTTTTCTCCGCGTGTCTATCAAGGAATTTTTTTAAAATATCCCTTGCTGAAGGTACATGACAATGATGTTCCGTTATTACTAACAAAATTAAATTTATTTAAAACATTTATATTATTTATTGGATAAAACGTATATATTTATGCATACAAATCGAAGAAAATAAAAGATATATTTAGAGAACACGTTCGTTAAAATAAAACTTCTGAAAAAGCACAATAAGAGTAATCACGAATGAACATATTGAGATCATTCCTTTTCTTTAGTCTTAATCCGAACACTGTATCGAAATATTCATTAATAAAATAGCTCTCTGTTTGTGTAACAATTATTCAATTGTTTCATTTAAGAATGCCCTTTTTCCTATAGTAAACTTAATATTATTATTATTTATTATATTACTACTAGCTGGGTCAGTCATTCCATGTCAAATCGACTAATGGTTGGAAGCCACCCTTTCGATTTGGATGAATTATGTATTTAAAAAACAACTTTGAAAAATTCGAATAATGGTTAAATTTTCAATTTTGCAGAACTTTTGAAAAAAAATGTTATAATTTTTTTCCAATGGCATGAAAAATAAAACTGATAAAAATTCATCAAAATCGAATGGGGTCGATTTGACATGGAATATTAAGGCAGAACGTAAAAAAATTATCCATGATACACAGATAAATATATTTTTTAAGATTTTAGATTTAGATTTTAAAATGGTCTAGCGGAAAATTGTTGTCTAGCGGAAAATTGTTAATTCTTCTCATTTTGTGAACATGTTTAAGTATATATATATATATATATATATATATATATATATATATATATTATACCCTCGTAACGGTAAAGACATAGAGATATATAAAGATAAATTTTAATCAAACTTTCAATATTTTGATGGGACGTAGAAAAAACTTTGCATGCGATTCACACTAAAAGGGTATTTACAAGATGATGTTTTGTCTCAAAAATCCTACAAAAAAGTAAGCAGGAACTTATCTAGTAACTTTATTCAAACAAAGGCTGTAAGCTTTTCTTGGAGTATCCAATTTGTAAATAATCTTGCCTGATGCTCCAACAATAGTCAATCATCATGTCTCGTATAAGCCTTGATACCGAGCCTACATTATTTCAATTCTTGGTGGATTTCAATCTGTGAAACAAATATTGAAAAAAGATACATTTCAATGAAACTTTTTATATTTTGATAGGACGTAAAAAATATTGTGCATGCGACTCACACTAAAAAGCTATTTGGGTAGGTACCTACATTACATCAGTCGTAGATTAGATTAGATTTTTTCCTTTGGCAAAACTTCGTTTTGTGATAAAAGAAAACTTCTGACAAAAATTTATCTAAATCAAGGGGGTTCGATTCCAAACATTGGTAGATTTGACATGGAATGACCCAGCTGTATTTTTAATTTATGACAGGACGTAAAAAATATGTAGTTCACGAATTGTTGTCCCTAACATAGAAGCAAACACATAAGAAGAATTAAAATAATTTATGATATTTTTGAAGATATCGGCGTTGAAGTGTTTCAAATCCTTTTGAAAAAAATTCAGAACTTTAAATCTTCAGCTATTTATCCAACGCCAAATCTGGAGAATAAGCGGGTTGTTCAAAAATTTCAAATCCCGCATTGTGAATGGCAGTCATTGCAACATAGCTTTTGTGGGCCGGAGCGTTGTACTGGTAAAAGAGCACACTTTGACTGAATTTTCCTCTTCTCTTTTCTCTGATCGCTTCGCGTACTTTTGTTATTAAATTCGCATAATATTCACCTGTTATGGTACGCTCACGCGGTAAATAATCCACGAAAATAACATCTGCAAAATTCCAAAAAACTGTATTCATGATCTTACCAGCTGATGGGACAACACGAAATGTTTGAGGGGGAGGGGAACCCCTATGCCGCCATTCCATACTTTGTTTTTTGGATCCTGGATCAAAGTGATGAACTCATGTTGCATCGAACGTAAGACATTTTCGCTTAAATTTATCTGGATTCCTGTTAATGAAATCCAAATTTGTCTTCGCTGCAACCTGTTGCTGCCCGATGCTAGCGGTGTACAGGTATCAAACCTGTGGCCGCACGATAATGGATCCAAATGATCTAAATGAGACAGGGCTAACAGAAATCCTGTGGTTTGCCAAAACCAGCAGACTGGTATTCTGATGCCCTGAAGACACAGTGGTAGTCACAGAGGATCAAAAGATCTAGGTGACATAGGTGCCTATACCAATGACCCAACCGCAAGATTGTAATGTAATGTAATGTAACCTGGCGAACACGCTTCTGGTTTGCCGTCGGCATTCGTGGAACCCAAGGTGCAGAGAGTTTTTTGAGACCCAACTCCAAATGTAAATTTTTTTTAACGCTTCCAACAGAAAACCTACATGTCTCTGCTATAGCCTTAACTGTAATTCTTCAATTATTTATAATACCATGATATGGACTAAATTCACATTTTTTTTGGTCACCATAGTTTTGGGGAAATGGGGGGGAAATGGGGGGAAATGGGCCTAAATATAGACGGTGAAAGATTAAATAACTTAAGATTTGCAGACGATATCGTCCTTATCACCGACCGTATAGATCAAGCGTCCATGATGTTGGAAAAATTATACAATGCTTCAAGGGAAGTTGGCCTAAGAATTAACTTTGCAAAGACGCAAGTCATGACAAACCTAGTCCCCAGTAAAAACATAACTATTGGAAGCAAATCTATTGAACAGGTCACCGCCTACAAATATTTGGGTCATGAGATCCGAATAGGACGGGACAACCAGACGTGCGAACTTCTCCGGAGAGTAGGCTTGGGGTGGGCATCCTTTGGAAGATTAAGTATGTTTTCAAGTCGGATATTCCCATCAGTCTAAAACGAAAAGTATACAATCAGTGCATATTACCAGTGATGACATACGGAGCCGAAACATTGACGCTTACAAAAAAGTCAGCAAAGAAACTGCATGTCACCCAACGGGCGATGGAGAGGGCTATTCTGGGTATCTCCCTCAGAGACCGAATACCAAATGAGATTATTCGCCAAAGAACAGGTGTTATAGATGTAATCGAAAAAATAACAACGAGTTGAGCTGTTTATCAAGCGAATGGCTCTTTTCTGAATGGAATCTAGAAGTCGAAGAGATTGCCTTGGTGCTGAACCACAAATATGCGAGCAATACTCCAGTAGAGGTCGGATTTAAGCCTTGTACGTCGTCAACAGTTGATCAGGAGTAAAAAACTTTCTGGCTTTCCACAGAAAACCTAGCCTCTTGCTTGCCGACTTTGCGATGTTAGCAACATGGTCATGCCAGGACATATTATTGGACACCGTGACTCCTAAAATCGAGATGGAGGGACTTGGTTCAAGAGTATTTCCGGACATTGTGATGGGATGATTTGAGGAATTCACTTTCTTGGAAAACGTGGCACTTTGTGTTTTTTGGGCGTTGAACTAAACAAGATTGTTGGTTCCCCACTCGACGATTGCTTCAAGATCTCTATTGATGGAATCAACCTGTTCCTGCCTGAGTCTATTTGTATCATTCACCGAAAGTGATCGATAGGATGTGAAAGTTGAGACATCTTGCCATTTATCTCGATTAAATGACATGTAAGCCGCTTGAGGAGAAGTAGCATCTAATAATTTCCGAGATCAGAATATCCGGTTCAAATTAGGTGATGTTGTTTTCACGATTCTTAAGATAGTCATTGTCAGCATAAAGATCCATACAATACTGATGCCAGACCACAATCACCTGATCTAGATCAGCAGCCAAATTTCCCTCACTGTCTCTAACTGTCCAATTCTTTGGTTTAAATTTACGGGTAAGAAGTTTGATTTTCTGAAACAAGTCTCTGAAAGTATTACAGTTGAAATGAGATTGTATTTCTCTACATATTTCTTGGATGCAATTGTTTTTGTCCCTTCGGCACAGCCTTTGAATTTGCCTTGTATACTCATTATATTTAGTTACTTTGTGTTTAGCATGTAAATTCGAAGCTTTCAATGATCTTCGTTGTTCTATCACATGAAGGGTTTGTGGGTCCATCCATGGTTGTCTTGGAATAGAGTTTCGTACACCTTGAGATTGAATGATAGCAGCATCTGTAATACATCTTTTGAATGATTGCCTTACAACATCTGGATTTATGGGAGCTGGATTCAGTAATACCACATCATCTGCTATATTTTGTCTAACCTGGGTCTGGTAGGATGCCGTATCAGTGATCTTGGGTAGTGTTTTATGTATGGTTCTCTGACATTTTTAAAAAGATTGTTGAAATGTGCACATAAGGAGTTGGTGGTCGGAGCCGCAATCTGAGCCTGGTAACGTGTTACCACGTGTTTGTTAACATGTCTGGGTATATATTATTATCCCCTCGTGACAGTAAAGAAATATTGAAAAAAATAAGCATTTTAATGAAACTTTAGATATTTTGAAAGGACGTAGCATGCGACACACACTAAAATGCTATTTGGATACGTTACATGAGTCGTAGTTTTTTTTTTTTTAGTTTTTGACTCGTCTTGACAAGATGATCAAGCGGAAAATCGTTAATTGGACTTCGTGTTTGTAAACAGTTTTGTATAATAACATTCTCCGCTAGTAACAGTTAAGAAATGTCGAAAAGAACGAACTAAATAATTAATTAATAAATTATGAATTAGAGTTACACGTAAATAAAGGATTTTCAATATTGTTTGTGTAGCACATAAAATTTCATGCGCTCTCGTGCATTTAGGGTCCATCCATAATTCATTTTCGAATCTCTAGTAATGATCTCGTAGTGAAAAGAAGAAGAGGCGAGAAAGGAGAGAAACGGAGATAGATGAGTATCGGGACAGAAGGGGTTTCAACCAATTACAGTAACAATTACTTGAGATTCTATCTCCTGATCCATAAATATGAGAAAACAATGGTCGGTGTCTACTCCCGCGGCCTTTTTCCGATCAGGTAGCCAGTTACTTTTTGTTTGTTCTTCTTCTTCATTCACACACAATGCGTGTATTATGGTTTTTCTGTTGTTTGACGACGCTTTTCGGTGTGGGCCATCGAACTGCCGCCGCACAATGAGATGCTACTACACATTTGAATAATATTGTGCATCAATGAAAGTTGTGTTGTAGTCAATGAATGGAAACGAGAAAAGAATGTTTGTCGTTTTTAATTTTTACAATTCTCCCTCAAAATATAGTACCTACGCACAGAAAATATTTTACAAATACGTTTCATTTTTATGAGATAATAAAATTCTTCGGTAATGAATAAGTAGGTACCTACTTGGTCTTTTTTTTACTTATAAAACTATCATAATTTTTTCAAATTCACGATGTTTTTTTAGCTAATTCTAATATACCGAGTGTTCCAATATTATCTTATCGTTATTTCGGCATTGAAAAAAACGAAAGAGAAGTTTTGATTGACCCAATTTTGAAACCACACTGAAGCTATTATAGGTTTTAGGAAATGTTTGCAGGTACATTATCCATTTGTAGTGGGGGTCTATTTATATTTGCTTCAAGTTGCTGTACAAGTTGTTGTCATGGAACAAAATATCTCCTCTTTTGTTTCCGCACAGTAGATCTTCTTACCGTTTGGTCCACCATTTAAAATGTAAATGTTAAATAAAAAAATCAAGAACAGATTACCTATGCAACTAAATTTGTATCTACACATTACATAAGACTTACCCGCCAAAAAATTTCGCTCGTACTTCTTTGTAAACATCAAGCAGAACTGTTCAGCAATTGTCATGTTTTGTATCACTTCCAATCTTACTCTGTCAAATTTAGCCACTTGAAGTGACTTTTAATAGTATTTAATTCATTGCATATGTTTCGTTGACTTGAATCCAACACTTTTTGGAACCTGAATCGAAAAATGAGTCGAGTCCATCACGCTAATTTTTTAAGTTATAGAATAACTCACCCTCTTTATCCCAAAAGTCCTACAAAATGTGAGTACCGACCTCCAAAGAAAACAATTATCAACATTTCTAGAAAGTAACTTTATTCAAACAAAGGCTATAAGTTTTTCCTGTAGTTATAATATTATGTACTCGTACATGCTATCTACCTTGATACCGTGCCTACTTAATCTTCAAATCTTGGTGGATTTCAATCTGTGAACAATCTTGCTGGTGCTCCAACAATAAACAGTCTTTATATGTACTCGTACATGCCATCTACCATGATTTCGTGCCTACTTGATTTTTAAACATTGATATCAATCTATGTTGTATGATGCTTCAACAATAGTCAGTCATTAATGTAGGTACTCGTACGTGTCATTTATCTTGATACCATGCTTACTTGATTTTTAAATCTTGGTAGATTTCAATCTATCAACAATCTTCCTGATGCTTCAACAATAGTCATCATATGTACTCGTACATGCTATCTACATTGATACCGTGCCTATTTGATCTTCAAATCTTGGCGGATTTCAATCTGTGAACAATCTTGCTATTCTTGCTAATGCTTTACCAATAACCAGTCTTTATATGTACTCGTACATGCCATCTAACTGCCTACTTGATTTTCAAACCTTGACAGAATTCAGTCCGCGAACAATATGCAGTCATTAATGTAGGTACTCGTAAGTGTCATTTATCTTGAAATCGTGCTTATTTGATTTTTTAATATTGGTAGATTTAAATCTATGAACAATCTTGCCTGATGCTCCAACAATAGACATCATATGTTTTGTACATGCCATCTACCTTGATACCGTGCCAACTTTATCTTCAAATCTTGGTGGATTTTAATCTGTGACAATCTTGCCTGATGCTCCAACAGTCAGTCATCATGTGTTTTGTACATGCCATCTACCTTGATACCGTGCCAACTTTATCTTCAAATCTTGGTGGATTTTAATCTGTGACAATCTTGCCTGATGCTCCAACAATAGTCATCATATGTTTTGTACATGCCATCTACCTTGATACCGTGCCAACTTTATCTTCAAATCTTGGTGGATTTTAATCTGTGACAATCTTGCCTGATGCTCCAACAGTCAGTCATCATGTGTTTTGTACATGCCATCTACCTTGATACCGTGCCAACTTAATCTTTAAATCTTGGTGGATTTCAATCTGTTAACAATCTTGCCTGATGCTCCATCAAAAGTTAATCATCATGTGTCGTATATGCCATTCACGGATATTGTACCTTCAAATCTTGGAAGATTCGCTGAATATCCACTGGTTGTACTAAGATTTTTCGACAAGTCAACAAAATGACTATGCAGAAAATGCACCTTGATGCTTTTATGTTGCAACCAAGCATTTTGAATCTGTCCAACAAGTTGCTCCTGTTTTCCAGTAAAGTCTTTGAAATAGCTTTAAAAATATGAAGAAACTGGGGTCCTTCAAACACACCGGCCTCTATCTTTTCTAAATACAGGCTAGAAAATAACGAAAGTAGATGCTTAAAAAAATCTCCTTCAGTTAACAAAGCTTTAACATACTGCTTTATGAGACACAGTTTAATTGATAAGAAATTAAAGTCAACAGAGTTTGTGAGCGGATTTATTTTTAATATTCTATCAAGCCAAAACATTACTGTTTCAAATTTTCGTAAAAGCTTTATCAATTTGCAATAAATTCGTTAGTAATAAGATTGTTATGGGAGGAATGGGGTACAAATTCTCTGAATTTTGACAGCAATTGATTTTAGTGTACCTACGTTTTACGATTCTGTAACCAAAAAAAAATATATAAAACCAAAACATAAAACGAAAACAAATAGCACAACGACCTTACAAACTGAAATTTTTAGAATTATTGATTTTTCTAAATTTTATTTTAAAAGTTTGTCGATGACCAACGGTTTAAAATTATGCGAGATAGGTACCCCAAAGAGTTGATGATAATCCTTTTTCGTAAAATTATTTTTGCAGTGGGTATTCTCAGTAGCTGTTTGCATTTACCGTTTAAAATTTTGAACCTTTTTTGTAAAGTTAGTCATACCTGCTTATTGTGAATAATCTGCGTCCCGTTAGCAAAAAATCTTAACGGGTTAAGAATAAGAATAATAAATCTATATGATACCTTCTACCTACCTGCTCATTTTTAATAGTGATCTTTTTGAAAAGTTTATAAATTCTTAACTATTGCAAATATTAAAAATTATTTTAAGTTTGAAATCATGAAATAAACCTTAATACAAAATGTTAATTTTGTGTGTTATTTTGTTTTAGAAGTTGAACATTTGGTAACTTTTCGAAATTTTTGTTAATAGTCCATTGAAATGTTACATTTTTTAGGCCTTACCTTGCGTTTTTAGGAGGACGCAATTTTTTTTTTTGATGTGTAGGGGGGGTCAGTGTAAAGCTAAAACCAAGTTTGTGGGGTCGCCACCCTTGTCCCACGGCCACCATCTTGAAAATAGGGGTTGAAATGGTTTTTACGATATATCTCTTAAACTATTTATTTGATAAAAAAAATTTATTAACATTTTTTGTTGCAAATTAAATTCTCTACAACTTTGGTTCAGTAATTTTTTGTCGTAGAACTATAAATAAAAAAGTTATAAGCGAAAATCTTCAGAGATTCGAGAAAAAAATTTATATTTTTCGATATAACTTTTTTTTTTATCATTTTACGAAAAAATGATATCTGACCATTTTTGTAGATCGTTTTTGGAACAACAACTTTTATTTGCATCATTTTTTCATTAAGTCAATAGCTAAGGTTTTACAGCGCTCCGAAGTGAGTACTATTTTTCAATATTCTTAACTATACCTATATTATACGTGTGTATGTAATATGTCATCAGTTATTGTTTTTTTTTTTATTTTGTTATTATAACTTTTTTAATTACAAATTTTGCAATATTATAAATAATTAATTATTGACTCTTTTCCCCACCAACCACGAGGTAGAGTCTAGAGGCGCGTTTTTTTTTACGTGTTATCCCCAATAGGCATAATCCACGGTGATTTTCTAAATTAGAACTACTCCGTCCTCAGTCGTTTCGATGGACCAGGCTGCGGCTCAGCATCTGATCGGCTTTCTGAATTAAATACCAGTGGGAGAACTGGAGAAGGAAACGGTGTTAATGTCGGCGGTTCATCATCATGATTATAAAAAAAAGTTATATCGAAAAATATAAAAATTTTTCTCGAATTTCTGAAGATTTTCGCTTATAACTTTTTTATTTATAGTTCTACGACAAAAAATTACTGAACCAAAGTTGTAGAGAATTTAATTTGCAACAAAAAATGTTAATAAATTTTTTTTATTAAATAAATAGTTTAAGAGATATATCGTAAAAACCATTTCAACCCCTATTTTCAAGATGGTGGCCGTGGGACAAGGGTGGCGACCCCACAAACTTGGTTTTAGCTTTACACTGACCCCCCCTACACATCAAAAAAATAAAATTGCGTCCTCTAAAAAACGCAACCCCAAATGTAACTTTTCAATGGACTATAATTTTTTTAGAATGGATAGTTTTTAAATAAAAAATTTAATGGTAAAAATTCCTAAACAAACCATTTAATAAGAAATAGTTAGACAAATAGGATAAAATTATGTTAATATAAAAAAAAAATACTATTAAGAGACCAAAATTAACTTTAAAATATAGGTAGGTATAGTTAATTATTATTAATTTTGTCTTCAAACTTTCATGATTTGGAATGCATTTTAGCCAACTCTTTAAGACCATTATCGATAAATTACCTAATAAGCATTATTAGATATAAAATAATTATAAAACTATACAAAAGTGTATCTGTGGATTGCAGATATTTACATAAAATAGGCTACGATATGGTTTTTAGCTCTCCTGATCTCAAATCGCTAATTTGGTTATAAATACCTTACTTAATATACTTTTTTTTAAAAATCCTACACAATTCATCATCTAATCTAATGAAGAAACTATAAAAAGTAGGTACCCACCTACCCATTGACGAAAATTGTATATAAAAAAGCCCATGAATAAACAGCAATATTTCTTTTAATTTTTCCATATTTTGTCTCAATGCAGCATTTTTTTTTTGTTCAATAAAAAACTACGCTTGTTTTATTTTGCAACCAATTTTTTTTCAAGAATTGAATTTCGTTATTTTCTTGAAAAAGTTTACTATTCTAAATTTTAATAACTTTTTTCAAAATGCTAGTTTTTGAAAAGGAAATTTATAAATAAAAATTTTGGTTAACAATTGAATCATTTAATAATAATAAATTATACAACCATCATGGTTAAAACTGTATTAATAAACAGCAAGAAAACACAATAAACTACCTATATCAGCGGTTCCCAAAGTGGTAGGTGTGACCCCCAAGGGGTTGCGATAGAGGGTTTGAGGGAGCGTAAAGCGTAAAGTAAAGTTTTTAATTTGAAATTGGTCGTTACGAATAAAGTTTGCAAGTCCAAAGTTTTGTAAATAACCTTACTTTGTATGAGTGTATGAGTATTAAAGTGACAAATATGTGCTATTTCCAAATCTACAAACCATGGCTAAAGAATCAGACCTCAATGCAACCCCATTTAGTGAGAAAACATGCTTTGTTAATTATATAAAAATACTAAAATCTTTTTTTACAGAGTATTTTATGAAGGTCTGGAAGGCTTGAAAAGTGCTCCATAAACATGATAGGAAAACCCATTGATATTCAAAGTGACACTGTCTTAAAAACAAAATTTAAGGAATGTTTGTTTACGTCCTTCTGGATCATTGTTAAAAAAGATTTGAGTAAAAAACCTTAAAAAGTACATATTTAGGTACTCATTTCTTTTGCTATTAGGTACTTATTCTTGTAAAACTTGATTTTCTACTGTTGCTGCCATTAGGAGCAAATATTGTTCAAGATTAGATGTAGCAAGAGAACTTAAAGTTGCACTGCCGGAACTTACTCCACGTTTCAGCAAGCTTTGTGCCAAAAAAAAACAGGCTCATTCATCACATTAGTAGTTTCCATTTTTATGTACGTATTAAAAATACATACATACATATAGTCACGCCTCCGTAGGGGTAGGCAGACATCACTTCCCTCCACTTGCTACGGTTCTTACTCACATCTTTTGCTTCCTCTACTTTTATCGGTGCTCTCATACAGGCTCGTCGGTTGTTGGTACTCTCGACCTGGCCTTTCTTCAAAACAATGTTGATCTGATCGAGATATGTTCTCCGCTGTCGACTTCTATCGAATTGCCTATTCACACCCGCTTTATAAATTTATTCATCCTTTCTACGTGTCCAAACCATCTAAGCATTCCTTTATCTATCTTTGTAACCACATCTACTTTTACACAACAGCGTTCTTTTATCTCACTATTCTTTACTTTATCCAACCGAGTCACTCCGGCTATACTTCTCAGACTACTCATTTCCGCAGCATGAATCCTATTTTCATGATTTTTCTGCCAAACCCAACATTCACTATTAAACATAAGTGTATGCACAGCCAGACGTCCCACTTTCTGGGTATTCATAAAGCTATACAGTGTCCCATTCATTTGTTATCCTGCCAACACCCTTGGCTCAATGTCACTGTCATACTTTCCATCTCTCGTAAACTTTGAACCCAAGTACACAAGTATACAAGTACTTGTTCCACTCTTTCTCCCCCAATCGAAACTCCATAGTTTGTCATGCTTTCTTCTCTTTCAAAAACCATTACTTTCGTTTTGCTTACATTTATTTTCATCCCTTTAATTTTCAGGGCATCATGCATAACATTTACTATCGCCTGCAACTCCTCTTTAGATGACGCTAATGTACATGTCCTGATTTATTTGTAATTGTGTTTCTAATTATTTTAACATTGAACCCATTGTCTCAATAGGAATAAGCTTTGAACATGTAACTTAAATAAAAATTACCTGTAAAAGTATTAAAGTGTTGGCCGTGGATTATCTACAGTGTAATCATATAGAGGGCTCGAAAAAAAAAGTTTGAGAACCGCTAACCCTTACGATACTTATATTTTTTCAATTATACTTGATTAATTTTATCTCGGAACTTTCATAGTTTAAGACGCTTTGCTGCTTCTATTTTAGCCTATAACAATTATTGAATTAATAAAATCCATCGTAAAATAAATAAAAAAACATACATAATTGATCAATTAACACTCAACTGCAATATTTTTCATTTTATTTATCCGTATGTCGCCTCAATATCCTATAATATTTCTAGAACATTTGTTTGCACTACAGTCTACACTCATAAAATAATGACACAAAAAAAACAGAAATGTACGTATTTAAAATGGTCAAACATTTTTAAAACATTTTATAATTTAGGTATCAATCTTACGATGTATGTTAGATAATAAGTAGGTAACGTAGGACCGCGAAAAAGCAGTTTTGCCTCTGTATTGTTGTCCATTACGTAAATATGAGCTAGGTATCCCCTAAATCGGTTAAATTTTCATTTTCCCAATTTTTCCATAACGGCTGTAGAATTGATGTAATAAAAATAAAAGAGAATTGCAATTCCTTCGGCTAAAACCCGGTCGGTACCTTCATTAATTAGAGATTTTTGAACGCAAAATGATGCGCCACGTATTAATTAATTATTATTACTTCGTGCAGTAAAAATAGCCTCAAGGTATAATTAGCAATCGCAAGAAGTAATTAGTCGGGGAGTTCGCGCACGGCAGTGCGTGCGCTAGTAGAGGGGATGAGTACGAAGGCGTGTTCTATCGGCCAGACTTGCGCACGATTGGACCACGCAAAACATGGCAGGCGGTTCTGTCAATCAAAAACGATCGGTGGGGAGGCCGCTTACACGCAGTAGCATTAGTGAAAATCATAAGAGAGTGAAACGTCGTCGAGCGCGGAGTGCCAGTGAGTATCTACTTGTAGTGCGTAAGAAAGTGTTGAGTGAAATCTACCAAACTGTTTGCGCCAACGGATAACATGTTGACGATGGAGACGGACCTCAAAGGAGGTAGTTTGCACGGGAATATTCCACCGCACCACTCGTTACAAAATTACAGTTCTCTTAGTGCTTTAGGTCAAGCTCCGATGCACGGATTAACGCAGCATCCTCATCAAATACACCATCAACCTCAAGGACCGCAAATTCATCACCAGCATCAGTCGCAAAATCATCACCATCAGCAACCGACACATCAACCCCAATCGCAACAAAACAACAACAACAATAACACGACCAAATCGCAGAATATGGAAAGAGTTAAGAGACCGATGAATGCGTTTATGGTTTGGTCGAGAGGACAGCGAAGGAAAATGGCTCAGGAAAATCCTAAAATGCACAATTCAGAAATATCGAAGCGACTCGGTGCCGAATGGAAGCTTCTAAACGAATCCGAAAAGAGGCCGTTCATCGATGAGGCCAAGCGGTTGCGAGCCGTGCACATGAAAGAACATCCCGATTACAAATACAGACCTAGACGTAAGACAAAGACTTTATTGAAGAAAGATAAGTATCCGCTGGGAGGTTCGGCGATGCTTCCGAATTCGGATCCCTCGCGAACGGCCCCCACGTCCGTACAACAAGCAGCGGTTGTTAGGGATATGTACCAAATGCCCAACGGGTACATGCCCAACGGTTACATGATGCACGACCACACGACCTATCAGCAGCAATACGGCACCGCCAATTACCCCAGGTATGACATGACTCAAATGCAACATAATTACATGAACGGAGGCTACGGTTCCTACACCACGACGGTGCCGAATAGTGCCGGATCCCCTTACGGTATGCACCAAGCGGGATCGTCGCACAGTCCCTCGGGCTCGAGCATAAAATCCGAGCCCGTCAGTCCGAGTTCCGGATTGCACACCCCGACGCCGGGCATCAAGAGAGAATACGCCGGGCAACCCCAACAGGGCGATCTTCGCCAAATGATTTCCATGTACCTGCCAACCGACGGAAGTGTCCAACACATGCAACACCAATATAGCAGCTCCCCCGATCCCATGGCTCAAGGCCCTTTGGCCCCCCTTACGCATATGTGAGAACCGCTCTTTGTGGCACAGGACATTGACGTGCCGCAACTGTGAAATTTCTTTACGTGTACATAAGACTCAGTAACTCGGTAACGTTCCTTTTTTTCTTAATTTTTTAACATTACATTATTAATCTACTGACGTTAAACATGCTTAAAATTTTAAATGATACGAAATAATAAAACGTCAACAAGTTTTACAATAATAACAATGATCATAAGGTACACCGATCCTATTATGTATGAATTATTTTCGCTCTTGTAACCCATCGGTGATAAATATTAACAAACAAAGCAAATTATTTAAACAATTATACATATAATACCATAGTGATTACTAGACATAAACGATGCAGAATTTACTAGGATTTAACTTTTTAATTCGATATTGATCGTTTGAAACTACCCAAATAGGTACTAAATAATTTTAAATATAAATTATATAGAACTCCGATTTTCAATTAAATATTTATTTTTTTTTATCCCGAATGTTCCAATAGAGACAAAATATTTAGTTTTTAATTTTTATGCCCGTTAGGTTGCAGCAAATATACCCCTAACTAAATCATTGAAATATTAGAAGGTCCACAATGAATAATTAATAAATATATATATATATATATATATATATATATATATATATATATATATAAATATCGTGATCGCATTTTTTTTTTTAAATTTCAAGTATTTAGTTATAAATCTGTTTTGTGTTTGCTGTATTTGGAAAAGAGTAACGGCGAATCATTTTCGCGATTAAGATGCGAAAAGGACATTACATTTAAATAATATAAGTACGAATTGTCGTTTCATTCAAATCATTATTTGGAACGTTTTATTAATGACGCACCACCGCGTCACGGAACTACATCTACAGTTCTATTTTCACAAGGATTTATCACTTTTTATTTTTATCAATTAGTTTCTTTCAAAAACTGCATACAGATGTTGGCGCATGAATTTTGTTGAAATTCTGCGTTGCAATTTAAAAGTAAATTTATTGCATATTTTGTGGGTCAATTTAAATCCTTATATTAAATGATATTTTGCTCTGTTGTGATGTTAACATTACAATTTAATATGTTTTTAGGTGTTAATACTTCAAAACATCACTACTAATAACAATAATACTTGAATTAACACCCACAATAAGAAAAAAAAATGTTATTTGCCACTTCATTATTTATTTATTTAAAAAATGTGATACGACCTTAAATTGTAAACAATCCTGCTAGTTCATGGACCTCTTATTATTTAAAGAAGCAAATTAGATAGTATTTTAAACTTGCATTATTCCCTCGAAAACAATTTGTTTTGAAATTCGAAATATTACAGTGGCAATTGATTTTTAAAATATAAATTCTAAAACTGTTTTACAAATGTCGTCGTTATAATTATTGCTATTTTACAAAAATTATTTACTCCATACGAGTATGGAAATAATAAGTCTTCAAAAAGGGTTTGAGTAATTGGTTAAATTGTATATATTTACCAAGCTTTAATCAACACCCAATACCCATTTGCCATTTTTTCTAACGTACAAAATTTTAAAAATCCCAAAAAAAATGTATATTAAATATTCTTTTATGCTTTGTTTGTTATGAATATTTTTATTAAAAATAACATTTTATTGGTTGTTATACCACAGTTTGTGTAAAAAGGGAACGTAGCTCGAGGTTTTTTATTTAATTTTGGTTATAACTTCGTAATTTGATTTTAACCAGAATATTTATGTTTTTTAGGGGAGATTTTTTGATTGTTGTGTAAGACATTTTTTCGGAAATACCTGATATTTTTTTGAATCGCTCAAAACAATTAAATTATTTTGCTAAAATAAAAACTGGCGAATTTTTAATTTTAGATTTTTTTTTTCATAGATAGGTACTTGACAAAAACCCTACTAGACAATTTTAATATTTACTTAAATATAAATTGTTTACTATTTCTTTTAATAAAAAAATTTAATTAAAGTACAAAAATTTAAAATAAAATAAGAAATTAAAAAATGATAAAGGTTTATTCGATGGGACACTAACAATTACCAATTGTAATCGATAAATTTGACTTAAATTAAAATTCTAAAGTAAAATTTTGTTCTCCAAATTGTAATTCAAAGCTCAATTCTGCGACTATTTTAAAAGAAATATCAGTTCGTTTGGTCGTCACAATTTTCCAGAAAATCTTACACAAAAATAAAAAAAAAACTAAAACTGTTGCCAGTAGTCCTTTTTTCGGCGTTATTTTTTAAGTATTCTTTCGTTGCTTAGGGCCACAAAGTCACCGCCTACTTAAGCGTTTCTAAATAGGATAAATGAGGCGAGATTTTTTTTTAAGTGCCGACGGGTATTTGAGATTTTGTTCCTGTAAATTTATTGTTTACATGTCATTAGCGCCACTGCGGGCGACAGCGTTGTGGAAAATTGAGTAAAATTTCGAAAAAGGAAAAAGGAAAAGAAAATGAAAATATAATAAAAATATTTTGATTTAAAGATGGTGTCAAAAAATTCGTCGTAACTTGAGATATTGGTTAAATAAAGGAAATCTTGATAGTGATAATTATTTTTATAAATTTGTTCAATTTTTGACACCCAAAAATGTTGTACAGATAAATTTGTTTATATTAAAAAAATACTATCGACTGTCCTCAAAATTTTACGAAATTACCACCACACTTTTTAGAATGTTAAGAGCTGCACGATGATCAAATTAAGTATTTACATTAACACCTAATACGTTAAATGATTTTATTTAAACTTAAGTTGTTTTGGTTAATTTAATTCATTTACATTTATAAACCTTTGTTGTCAATTTAGGTTGGATAATTATTTTTGAGAATCTAAAACGCCAAAGTAGAACTGATTCGTGTTCCTAAGTAACCTCGCAATCAATCTATCGTCATTAATACATATTTATGTGAGACAATTCCAAGAAAATTCAATTTTTGGAGAAAGTATTCATACGTTTGTGATTCAGAAGTGTAAAAATTTTCTAAAAAAATATCGAATTAATAGTAAAAAATTTGATTAAAATCAAATCATGATAATTTTTGAATGAGTGCTGATTTTTTTCTGTATAAAGTTTTTAAATATTTAGTAAATATAATTTTTTCGTAATCACATTTTTTTAAAATTCTCAAAATAAGTAACGTTCAATGTCAACAAATATTTTTAACAATTATAAAAGAATATTTGGGAATTGTTTAGAAAGGATAATACATTTTTTTCTACAGAAAATTAAGGCATAAATAAAAAACTTTTCGCAAAGATATTCATTTTCTATAAATTTTCAAAAAAAAGGTAAAAATAACGTTTAATGCAAACAGTATATTTATTAAATCTGCAAATAAATTATTGCACACAATATCAATTTATTTTTAAATATATTAAAAAAAAATGCTCTTGCTGATTATTAAATAGGCATTATAATAAATGTAACAAGGAAATTGGTTATTAGGAAGCCAGTTAAGAAATAGTGAGATAATTATTCGCGATGTTTCGTCCAAATAGTGTTAGGTTTCTTCAGGAAATGTCTACTTAATAGAAACCTTATAAAATTTGGCGAGATTTTCGAGATTTTCTCGTTATTTCTTTCCTGAAAGCCTCCGTATCCAATACATTAGCAACTACATACTAGAAACAATTTCGTTGTCACGGCGATAAAGTTCAGGATTCCAAGATTAACCATACATACTTATTTATATTGAACGAAGTTTAAAACTAATATTTTGCAATACTTTTCAATTTTTACTCAGTTCTTTTTAAGTTAAAAAAGTAAAAAAATAAGTTATATACCCACAAAGAGTTAAATCCAAATTCCAATTGGGTATAACATTGTCGTGTAAGATTGTTATTTAATTCTTCACAGCTTGTTTTGTTGGATTGTCGTCACATTGTTAATGTTTTTTATTAAAAAAAAGTTTTTCGATGAATCCTACATTTCAAAAATAACATTTGTACTAAATAAAATTCTGTAAATATGTACATAAAGGTCGTCGATTAAAATCTTTTTTTAATTTTTTTATACTATTATGTGTACATTCTATGTGAATATTATAAAAATATATTTATTTATAATTTGTGAAAAACTTCTCTCATTTTAAATTGAACAAAAAGACTTACTTATAATAACTATATTAAATCAAGAATCATGGAGAGCACATTCGATTTATACAGGGCGCGTCAAAACATTTTTAACCTCCTTCCATTTCAAAATTAGGAAATCTTTAAATATTATCCAAACCAGACTTTTTGTTCAAATTCAAAATTTTTACAAAAAAAAAATAGTTGACTCGTTAGAGTGTAGTTGTTTTTGTTTATTTATTTTGTTTGTTTAACAACATTTTATGAAAAGATCGTTTTCGCAGTTTGGATCTTCGACTGCGCCCCGTATAAAATGTATCGGTTTTATAAACAAATCTAAATTTTATTGGTAAAAGTTATCCATTGTTGATTTGTTGTTGTTTTTCCGTAACTTTTAAAATTCGGATTTGTTTTGAATTCAGATAAACTGTGATGAATCGAACAGAAGAATAAAAATCACTTGCTTTGTAAATATAATTTTAAGTTTTTTCAAATGTACAGTGTGTTACAAACGTTATTAGTAAGTGGATCGAAAATTGTGAATATATGAACATGACAAGTTTTATAAGCATTTTTATTAATTACCTTTTTTACTATATACCTACTTGGGATACATCATGTATCACTAAAAAATATAATTTGTGCTGCTAGACTTCCCTAATTTGAGATTCAGAAAATCTATCGTTTTGTTTCATGGACCTTAGTAGCAAAATAAGAATTTTTTTTGGCAAAATTTAATGAAAGCACAGTTTAAAATATTGTATCGCAATTTTTGCAAGAATTGAAACCTTATAGCTTTTACACCACAATTATTTTTTGATTTACTGAAAAGTGATGTTATTTTAGGCCACATACAATTGTTTTGATTATTTTTTGACGTTTCTTAAAACCAATGAAATGCTTCTTTATTTGTCACAAGGGTAAGTTTCAACCAATTATGTCATTATTATAGTGGGAATAAATCTCTTGTGATTATTCTCGGGAATAATCACTGTGGCTTTTATTTGCCTAGCAAGTGTCAGATAGTTGTCAAAATAATTACCTAATTGTGTCAACGCGATATATAAAATGGGTGAAAATTCTCGGTTTAGTACCTTTTCTGATGCAGAAATAACAAAAAAGATTTTAGAAACTACTTCGAAAAATACTCTAATAAGTAATCAGTCTATATGGAGACAATTTAAGACCTTCACCAAAGAAAGAAATTTGATTCTGGATCAATCTACTACAACAGTTACTCTGGCAATGATTTTGAAAGATTAAAAGATTTATTATTATGCTTTTGTTGAGAGGTTTTATTTTTATTTTTTGCTTTATTGTGAACAGAAATCGTTGATGAGATTTTTGGTTAGAAACAGGCACATATTTAATTATGTTCAAAGGGAAAGCAACAAAAATAAATTATCGGTGCAAATTTAATAAATATGTTTAATCATGTAGTACTTATGGTATTATCAAGCATCATATTTATAGTCATCGTAATCGAAATCACTGTCGTAGCTATCCTCATTCGAATTGTAAATGATAACAGGATTAATTGCTTTGATGCGGTTTTCACCAACCCACCATACCTCTATTAAATTTTCACATTTTGTGACATATTTATCCAAATTTCAGTAGTGGCAGTATTAAGTGCTCGTTGCCAGGTTTCCAAAACAGCCTAATCACTGTAACCATTAGATCCAATGTGATAGACATAATAAGTTTTGTATATTCTCCAAATATACGGAATGAGATTAAATTGGCAATAATAAGGCGGAAGTCTTAGCACACAACGTCCATTACTGAGTATACTTTGATCCACTTTGTAAATATTTTCTCTTTTGTGCCTTTTAGCTATCGATAATAGTTTCGGCTTGAAGCAATACTGTGAAAATTAAATATTTTCGTTCGTTAACCATTATTTTATTTTCTGTACCGTCCAGGAGTTTGTTGGTTGTTTATTTAAAATTACCGAGTGGTACGGAGTATTATCGTAGCTGTTTCTTCGAGATTAACCCGGTAAATTTAGACTTCACACCCCTTCGTGGTCACTTTGGAGACCTGCAGAACATCTCTTTCCAAAGAATCGTTCATCCAACAAACAGCGAGGCTTTGGAACACATTGCCTAGGAAGGTCTTTTTCTCCAGAAATTTAAGAAGAACACCAATTCCTACCTTTTTTTCTCTTGGTTCTCGCGATGTTCTCTGAGCATTACAGGATATCCCTTTTCGTGGGAACCAGAACATTAAAAAAAATTATCTAATACAATGACAGATGGTTCATGTAACAATGGTTTCTCTTCTAGTTTCTCTTTTAACCATTTCACAAACATCTCTGCATCCAAATTGTCATGATAATCGGCCGATTTTAATTTTGACGAAAATAAGAGAATCCGCCCAATCAACAAAACCATGCTTTTCACCTGCATGCACAATAATGTGTCTTTTTCCTTCACCGTCGGTGTGTTTTAGAGTGTTTTTTCGTCCAGATAAACAAAGCATTCTTGTTTACAGTGAGTATAATTTCTTAAAAATTGAATTCTTTTATGCACGACTCTAGCTTTTTCACACATAACCTTTCGGTTGGCTTCCATTTTAAGTTTAAACCCTATGTTTCAAAATTCTCCAAAGACGCGTTCTAGAAATTTCAAATAAATTTTTTTCTTTAACTTTTTCTAATATCGAATCTTTGTTTTCACGCATTTTGCACACAATGTGGATTTCAAATTTGTAAGCTTTGGGAAAGTCGACAGTCTTTGGATGTCGGTGGGGTTTATATTTTCATCTGCTACACTTTTTTAAACTAAGGTTAATTTTGTTTCGCCAGT
This sequence comes from Agelastica alni, assembly GCA_950111635.1. Classification (NCBI taxonomy): domain Eukaryota; kingdom Metazoa; phylum Arthropoda; class Insecta; order Coleoptera; family Chrysomelidae; genus Agelastica; species Agelastica alni. The sequence goes on from OX467709.1 coordinate 40,611,800, forward strand.
ACCCATCGCATCACTCACACGCTTACGAGTAGATAAAACTGGTAGCAACGGACCTCCATTGTCCTTTTCCGCAGTAAAATAAGGGTGTACATTCAATATTAATACATCTAAATCTAAAATACGTCGCGGCATTTTCGCGGTCTATTAGGTATACATACTTTACTTGAAATTATAATCGGTACTATAGGATTTTAATGTATGTACCCAGTACAATGATAACCCAAGATTACTAATTACTTTTCTAGAAATCTAATTTTTGTGGTATATGTTAGGAGTGGCAAACATTAAAGCACAGAAATAAATCAACAAGCCAAATTAGAGCTCAATAGCTTAGTTAATTAGTGAATTTGTTTGGATTACTTACCTACCTCTCTTATTATGTAAAATTAATAAAGTCATCAAGAACAGATTTGGTTGCAAAATTACCCGTGCTCACAAATAAAAATACATACATACATACATAAAGTCACGCCTTTTTCCCATAGTGATAGGCAGAGACCACTTCCTTTCACTTGCTACGGTTCGTACACACATCTTTTGCTTCCTCTAATTTCATCAGGGCTCTCATGCATGCTCGTAGGTTGTTGGTACTCTTGACCTGGCCTTTCTTCAAAACAATGTTGATCTGATCAAGATATGTTCTCCGAGGTCGACCTCTACCGACTTGTCCATTCACACCCGCCTTATAAATTTGTTTCGTCAATCTTCCTTCATCCATCTTTTCTACGTGTCCAAAACATCTAAGCATTCCTTTATCTATCTTTGTAACCACATCTTCTTTTACACCACAGCGTTCTCTTATCTCACTATTCTTTACTTTATCCAACCGAGTCACTCTGGCTATACTTCTCAGACTACTCATCTAGGAAGCATTAATCCTATTTTCATGCTTCTGCCAAACGCAACATTCACTATCATACATAAGTGTAGGAACCAACACACCTCTATGCACAGCCAAAGAAGAAGTTCCCTTCACACTATTTCTTAGTTTATCTATCAGAGTCACTCCAGCTACATGTACTTCTCGGACTTCTTATCTTCGCAGCATTGATCTTACTTTCATGCTACTTCTGCCAAACCCAACATTTACTACCATACATAAGTATAGGGACAATCAGTCGTGCCTTTTTTGATACTTTCTGGCTATTCATAAAGCTATGCAGTGCCCCATGCATTTGTTTTCCTGCCAACACCCTTTGCTCAATGTCACTGTCATACTTTCCATCTCTAGTAAACTTTGAACCCAAGTACACAAATTCATTTACTTGTTCTACTCTTTCTCCCTCAATCGAAACTCCACAGTTTGTCATGCTTTCTTCTCTTTCAAAAACCATTACTTTCGTTTTGCTCACATTTATTTTCATCCCTTTGATTTTCAGGGCATCATGCGTAACATTAACCATCACCTGCAACTCCTCTTCAGATAATGCTAATATGACTTGATCATCGGCGTAAAGAAGGCATTTGACGATCAAATCGTTCATTTTTAATCCGTATGCACTCTCTTTCAGATCTTTTAAACAATTGTCTATGTATAAGTTAAACAGCCATGGCGAAGCCACACATCCCTGTCTCACACTTTTTTCGATGTTAAACCAGTCCGTGCAATTTCCGTTTATCCTGACAAAAGCAGTGGAATCCTCTTAAAGTGATGTCAGTGCTCGTATTAAACTATCACTCACCCCATACATAGACAATGTAGACCACAATTCACCCCTTACCACTCTGTCATAGGCCTTTTCCAAGTCTATAAAAGCGCAATAGACCTTCTGATTTCTAGCCAAGAATTTTTCGACTATACCTCGTAATGAAAAGACCTGATTCATACATCTTCTTCCTCTTCTAAATCCTGCTTGCACATCCCATATCATCTTCTCAGTTTCATTTGTTACTCTTTTAATCAATATCTTTGCATAAAAATATTGACTCTTAATTTCCAAACGAGAAGCCCCTTATAAAATAAAATTCATTACTACAAAATTTGTTTAAAAATATTAGGGAATTTACTTTCGTACTTCTTAAATGTACAGTTGAATACTGGTTATCGAGTTTCTAACGATAATCCGAAACTGCCGTATATTCGTAAAATATGCTTTTAGTAATGAGCATAGCAAGACCAAGTCAGTCTTGGTGTCGGTCTTGAACTTAGTCTTGCTTAAATACTTGTAGTCTTGATCTTGCTTATTCAGTCATGGTCTTGGTCTTGCCCATTAAGTCTGTATTATGTCGTATTGAAAAATTTTGGACCAGGGAAAAAACTACTAGGTATATTGAATTTTGTTTTGCTGCATCGTTTCACTTAATATCTAGAAGAAAAAATAGTAATTTACTAAAAAAAAAATTTAAGTTCTTGTGCAAAATAATTTCTTTTAATACTTACTCTTTAATACTTTTAATACTTTGTTTTCAACAACTTTTAGTTAACCAAATGGCCGGGTATTAAAAAAAGAGTAACTTAAAAATACAGTAATAAAATAAAAATTCATGGTTGGAGTAATGCGTTTGAGGCGTAAGCTCGGAGTGTGTGACAATTCAAGGTTCGTTGAATAACAGAAAAACGAGCACAATTTGCCTACAACATCAACACCGCAAAAACCGGTAACAAAATAAAATATATATCTTCCTTCGTATGTAATTTCCTCTCACAACATCCTATCACTTATTCGCTGATATCACACTTACGAAATATCACAAAATTTGATTCGCACACGCAAAAGTAATTTTTTTTAATATTGGTCGGAATTCTTAGCTTTTTTACCACCATAACTCGCTAAATCTTTATAAAAATGTTTCGTTAATAGTCTATTATGTCTCAATTCTTGCATTCTCCACGTATCTTATTCTTCTGCGACCATCGTGGATCCAAAGACAATTCCATTTACCTCACCAATTTAATATGCTGTTACACTTAAGCCTAGTAGCCTGATGTCAAAACTGAGTGAGATAAAAATGTTTTATTCGAACAAATTCCAAAAGCAATATAAGTATATTCTGCGATATATCTATCGCTTTTATAGATTCTTTGTTGTAAAACTTCCAGCCAAGGATTTTCAATCGACTGTATTGTGAAAATTCTGTCTTGTAAACTCGCAAATTTTCAAATGACGATCTTCTATACTCAAGTTGCTCGAGGTCGTCCGGATCCATGACGACCAACACTGTAACACTGTTGACACACTGCGTAGATTGTAGATTGTAGGGTGGGTCGTGCAGGCCATGCTGCCTCTCAAGCACTTCGACCTATCAGATCTTTTGTGCATAACCCTTCTATCCGAGACTTCGAGTAAAGTTTATCAGTTTTCTGGGGGCTAAGTTTCTGACATCGAAGGGCTTTAGGAAGGTCACTTCCAGAAACTTGAGCCTCTTGCAGAAAAGCGCTGGGCAACTATCACTCTCTGTTTTGCCCATCTTTTTCAGGTGGTACCTTAGAGGGCAGTGTCCAGTGAGGAGTCCCGTCACCAGTTTCAAGTCTTTCTTGACACACTGCGTCTTATGTTGTATAATTGAAACCGGCTTTTCTCATACCTACGCACACCCTTTTAAATTCACTTAAATGATCGTAGTTAATTTGCTTCAGACTTCAAATGCAAATTTAAAGACATATTTTTTTGGTAAAAGAAAATTAAAAAAGTATACACCCGTTAAAAATGTTTGTCCATGCTGTTATTATATCTGATTAGAGCCTGAGTAGGTACTTATCGAAAATTTCATGGCAATTTGTCGACTTTTTTTTTAAATCAGTATATTTGTGCTAAAATTGAAGGCGCCCAGATGGAAATCCCCCGCGACAGATATTAACTGTTCCGTTGGAGAGTGCGCATTAGATAATATAATTTATGATGTAGTTGATACATTTTATACGGGAAAGATGCAGTGAGTCAATTTTTGCAACGAGTTTTCGGTTGAAATGCCACAGCGGAATAATGCGTTGGCTGCAGAAATCGGGGCACATCGTCGTGCGACCGCAACTTTCTATGTTTTTCAAACAATACTTTTTCAACTTGTGTATATTTGATGATATTTCCAAGTTCGCTCGTCCGTGTGACCGTCAAGAGAAGTCACATTTCGAGACTGGAATATGAATATGAATAATCGATATTTACGTCTACACTTTTCTTTTTTTGTTTTTAATCTTCGTGTGTCGTGTCATTTTCGTTTATATTTTTTTCTTTCGTTGAAGGAACTTCCATAATTTTCTGTCGTTTCTCTTTCGATGTGAATTATTTTTTGTTTAATCACGTTTACGTAACACTAAAATTTAAAGCATTAAGATGTTTGGCAATAAAGAAATTTGTATCGAATAACATTTCATTAAAAAAGAATATAATTTTTTCAACTAACGCGATATAGAGATGATTTATTAAAGAAAGAGACCTGTCAAAAGTCCCCAATTTATTGCCATCGAAGCGGATGTTGCGTGCCGATTTAAATCGAATTAGTTACCACCCAGTCACACCTTTACTTCTTTAACAAGATTACATATTCCCGCTTTAGAATATACAGGCAAGCTTCTTTGTTTATTGTCAAGCAGGGTTATTCCTTGGCGACGCTGTTAAAATCAAAAATAATTTGAAGAGAAGCGAAAGTAAAAGTCCACAGAACTATAATTCGCCCCACAATAACATATGAGAGTGAGACATGGACACTGAATAAACGTGAGGCTACTAGATTGCTGGTACTAGAACGGAAAATACTGAGGACTATTTTTGGGCCTTGTAGAGATAAATAACAGGAGAATGGAGAAGAAGACAGAATCAAGAACTACAGACACTCTATGGAAACGAGAATATAGTGCGCCACATCAAGGCCAATCGCATAATATGGGCAGGACATTTCCTAAGATCATACGATGAAAGACTCCTCAATACTGCCTTTTGGGAAAGGCCTGAAGGTAGGAGGTCGGTTGGTCGTCCAAGAAAAAGGTGGACCTACACAAACTGGAAGTGCGACAATGGAAGATAACTGCGCAAGACCGAAAAGAGTGGAGAAGAATAGTAAACGCGGCCAAGACTCACCAAGAGTTGTAGAGCCATTAAAAAAAAAGGGTTATTCGGCAACCATCGTTTATTTTTGAATTTTCATCCTACTCATACTAATTTAACCAAAAGTGGTCACTTACAATAATTTATCTCTAACTCCATAGTTACCATTTGTTTTGACTTAACTAAATAAAATACACAACAATGTTTCATCATTTTGACTTTTTTATTTACAAAAATAACCATTAAATTCTTTTTTAATCTGTAAATTTAAGCAATAATGCCAGATTATCGCTATGATTTGCGCAATAAATTTTTCTAATAGCTTTGCAAGTATGGTCATGGATCTATCTACTTAGTTAACACGCTTTCCAATTTTTCTAAATATTATTCTTTTATTATTATTTAACAAGAGGGTCGGACCTGACAAAAGCCCTTGTGCTCATCAACCTTTTTTGCCATCCCTTGGGTTATTTGTCTTCTGGGTCCAATTTTAGCCCTTTATAGTAAGAGATCAGTGATCTTGCGTTACATTTTAAGATATTCGTAGGTAGAAGTTGCCTTATTGAACAATATTACTCGCTTTTGTGATAATGTTTCACATTCTATCAGAAGCTGGTGTACATTTTCTTTGTCCTCTACGCAGAATCTGCAGATTCATTCTTCACCTTGTCCATCTTTTTTAGATTTTTATTAACTGGGTAGGACCTGCAGTGAACTGGTGACTATTAGTTTTAGGTCTTTCCTATTTAGGAGTAAAATAATGTCCCCACCTTATTGCCAGTCCAGTAGGCATTTGGCTGTTTGGCCTGCTCAGTGTGTTGATTTTAGTCTTTGCTCCCATCTTTTAGTTTCTGTTTTAATGTGTTGTTTTGTATATCCGAAAAATGGTTCTGGACCTATTGGCAGTTCGTTTGAACCTTTTTTTGCCATTAATCTGATCATTAGGTACATTGGTTGTTTATTATGATCATTTTTCTGTCTTCTAGATCCTCTTTGATATTCACCTTTTCTTACTTCTACACTTATATCAATAATCTTTGCACATACCGTAAGTTATTTAAAGACCTTTTTATATCATTTAAAAATTAGAAACAAATTTTGCGAATCTAATATTTGGTCGTCGTAGCTTTTGCTACAAAAGATCTATTTTGTCAGTAGAGCCAGAATAGTAGATTTCATTAGGAGTCGAGAAAATGGGCGCGCGTGACAAATTTCCGTGGGAGGCGCAGCCGAACAAGGAAAGTCGTGCAAGCACGGAAAAATACTTTTCATTATACCTACCTGAAAACACTATATTTACATGCCTATTTAGCGCACCGAAAGTGGGCTTTTTCCGTGCGCACGCACGGCAAAAGTTTTACGGTGCCTAGTGTCATCAGCTGCCTACCTGCATATCAAAATAAAATAATATGTTATTGACAGTTCTCTAGAAATCGCAAATTTTTCTGTTTATTTTCTTAGCAACGGGTTAAATAACGCTTGTTTTTGACAATTTTTTTAAATTTTTAGTGATAATATCTTAACAATTTGTGGTTTTCAGGTAGATATAATGAAAAGTATCGTTTATTACACGTACATAAATACTTTTTCCGTCTGCTGATTTACAAAGTAGAGTTCAAATAAGACCAAACTTAACGTAACACTGCTGTATCTTTTATTTTTTAATGATACTTTTATGAACGTCTTACCGGCAGAGTAAAAAGAGCCATCGGGATTTTAATAAAATTTATATAGATTATGAGTTTAGTTACACTTAAAATATAATTAAATCTTAAAACTAAAATATTAAAACATAACAAAGTTATGCAATAGTAAGTGGGTCTGCCGCAGTTTATTATGCAATCCTCAATTTTGTATGCTTGACATTAAATATTTTATGGTATCCCGAGGAATGTCATTTCACAAGCTTCTTGAATTTGGCAACGAAAGACAACTAGATTATTGCTAGTTGGGATAAATTACCCAGTTGATTGCCGATCGAATACCACACTTGTTATATTGGTAAAAATTTTGGGAATCCAAATGATCATGGACTCAGGATCGTATTATTTTTTTGCAAGAAACTTGTAGGAACCCTTGCCGTGGAAGGATGTGCGTTCTCCTGTTAAAAAAAAGTTAAATTAATCCTCGTAGCTATGGCAAAACAACAAGCTGCAGTACGTTTCGTACGCAACCATTTGCATTCAAATTTCTGTTGAAAAAACTAGAAGTGAGCTGGTACCGTATAATATCGCACTCCATATTATCAATTCTTGTGTAAGAGCTGCACTGATGATTGCTTAACAGCTAAAAGCGCTTTGCAGTTTTAATAGTGTTGCCCAAATGCAAAAACAAGCCGAGACTCAGCCAGTTTTGGTCTTGGTCTTGGTATTGCGCTCCCAGTCTTGATCTTGGTCTAGGTCTTGCAGCAAGAGTCTCGCAAGTCTCGCAATTACCTATTAGCCTATTGCTATTTATTAAACGTTACTTTAGATCTTAGAACAATGTAACAGAGTAGGTACATTTTGAGCTTGAATTAACATAGCCATATAAAAGACCAACTAAATTTATAAATGTCTAAACATTTAATGAGAAATTCGAAAAATCAACCGACACCGGGTGGGGTTTGAGGTCTTGGTCTTGGTCTTGGTCTTGCAAAAATGCAAGAACAAGACCAAGACCGATTTTGGGCAACACTAAATTTAAAAAAAATAAATTTTATACGAAGTATAACTTTATTTCTAATTGAGTTGAATGTGTACGCGCTTAACTCAGATCACCTTTTAAATTATTTAAATGGTTTTTTTTACTGCGATTTTAAAATACGAAGAAAAACTCGCAAAGAGAATCGAGAATCGGAGTACAATCTCGGTCGTCGTGCAGAAAATCTCGTCGGTTGTTGATTTTGAAAGCATTAGCGCAATTGCGTGTGGAGGGAAAAAGACATTAAATTTTCAGGATGATGAGATGAGGGAAATGGCGTGTGCCGCAGATTGCCTAAATTCACTTTTCGTTACGCAGGACCTAATGAAACAATCGTTCGACTAATCTAATGTGTTTATTTATCGTTTCTGTCCGACATAATGATGCTTGTCATCAGCTACTCGATTATAAAACGTTGATTTCCACGAAAATCAGTCAAACTGACTCAGATTGATTATTATTTACCAAAAATTTTTCCTTTTGTTACGATAAATTACTTATTTTTTTGCCACGAAGTAAGTACAGTAAGTAGTAGTGCTTATAAATAGATGTGAATGTTAATCTGTTAATGCTGATCTCAAAGAAAAAAACGCGAAAATGAATTACTCTTACTCCTTGAGATGATTGAAAATGCTACCAAATGGAACGTTGATTAATAACGCTGATCAAACTAAAATTAGAAAAAAAGATTGACTTTTAAAAAATGCCTACTAAAAATAGAAGATTTATTTATGTCTAATTGCAAGTTAATCAAAATATTTCGGCATCTTTCGACAAGAGCTGTGTAGTCTTCGATCGTAAAAAAGTTGGACAAAATAGGGATAAATAAAATGAAAATTTTCTGAGCGAAAAAAGTTGATCACTTATTAGGTTAAAAGATAAATCGTATAGGATTTTGGAAAGAATAATAAAAGTGTACTCAATTTGATAATTTGGAGTCAGGCTCACCTAATATCGTAACCTTTTTTTGTTAATATTTCAATATACAGACACACTTCCATTACAGTTTTATAATAGTGTCTACCCACTACCCATTAACCAATTATAGCCAGGTGTTGGCAGAGAAACAAATGAATGGGGCCCTGTATACCTTTATGAGCAACCAGAACGTGTCAAAAAAGGCACGTCTGGCTGTGCATAGAGTGTTGGTTCCTACACTTATGTATGGTAGTGGTTTGCCAGAAGAAGCATGAAAGTAAGATCAATGCTGCAGATTTGGGAAGCCTGAGAAGTATAGCTGGAGTGACTCTGATCGGTAAAGTAAGAAATAGTATGATAAGAACGCTATTGTGTACAAACAAAGATAGATAAAGGAATGCTTAGATGGTTTTGGCCATGTAGAGAGGATGGATAAAAAAATATTGACGAAGGCGAGTGTGAAAGGGCAAGTTAATAAAGGTCGATCTGGGTAAACGCATCTCGATGAAATCGAAATCGTTTTGAAGAAAGGCCAGGTCAAGATTACCAACAACCGACGAGTATGTATGAAAGCGCTGATGAAAGTAAAAGAAACGAAGAAAGTGTGTAAGAACCGTAGCGGAAGTGGAATGAAGTGGTTTGTGCCTACCCCTATGGGAAAAAGACATAACTGTGTGTGTGCATGCATGAAATAAAAGAAATCGAGTTCCTTTAATCTGTTAAAAATTAAGTAAATCTCGTAGTTTCGTAGTATATATGCAAACATTTTTCTGTTTTTAGTTCTAGATGACGATATGTAGATACCATAAAAACCTCTGCTGCTGTTATAATATGCTTTAAATAGATGCTTTCCTAAAATTGTTGTATTTGGTTTACAGCGATAAAAAAGAGATTTTTATGAAGTCATACTTTGATATCTATTTGATCTTCTGAGGTTACGTTAACCTCATACCTACACACATATCCGGACGTAAAATTTTCCGCTCTTTTCGATTCCGATATAAAAAATAGGGTTCCCTATTTATAAAAAAATGAGGTTGACCTTAAAATAACCTTGAAAATGAGGTTCAAGGTCAAATCAGAGGTCATCGTTGGATTCCTTGTTGAAAGTTACCTAAGGTATGACGTTTGTTTCACGACTAACCTCGTGCGGTTTTCCGAATTTTCGGGGTTTCCATACTTTTTCCTCACAGGGTATAGTAGGTACCAGCTTTTAAGACAGGTCACAAACACTAAAAGTGTCATCAAAATCGGTCTTAAAACTTTTGCGTAATTCTCGAACAAATACCTCACAATGAAAGGCTGGTATCAAAGATTGAATAGAAATTTACCAGACGTTTTAAATGAGGTATGACTTGATACCTAACGCCATTTGATAACATATAAGGGGTATCTCCAGTAGTGAGTGGGTGATTCTGACGTTTATGACATTAGCGCTAAAAAGTGTCCACCTCAAGTTAAAAGTTGACGTGTTTCGGTATTTCTTTTTAATATGTCCCATTTCTGAAATATTAAGGGGGTGGGTCCTTTTCAAATGAACACAGTTTAAATATTTCGACTAAAAATTGATAAAATTTCGTAAACTTTATTAATTAAATATAAATTATTATATTTGGTAAATATTTAAAAAATTGTTGCTTTCAGTGGACATTTGGCAAAAACTAATTTTTATTGAAACTAAAATATGACAAAATTATCAAATATTTTTGTTATTTATTCATTAACAATTATTCCGTCTTTTTCTAGTATGACCTGAGATAATAATCCATAGATACATCTATGAAAAAATATTGAGATAACATTTTAAATACATTGCGGCACATTCTCAAATCAATTGGTATTCTAGTACTTTGACGTTTTCTAAATAAGTAAACATTTTATTTGCCAGTATTTACAATTCGTTTTTAGTGATAAGAAGCTAGTTTAATACCTTGTTTTGGTTTATTTCTCAAAAACAAATAGGCCAGTCATTCTGAGTCAAAACTGCTGAATGTACTTAAAGTATAAAGTACGATGTTATTCACTATAGATTACTTACCACTTACCATCCTTATTATTGTTGTATGAAAACAGTTATGCATAAAAGTTATGTGGTTAGGACTGAATTTGGTTAAAATACCATCAGAAGTACAGTACATGTTGTCTATCGCCAACCTTTTTTAAAATATACTTGGAAGAAGAAATGCAGTGGAAAGGAGATACCCTTAAACAATGACAACACTCTATATACACTATGTTATGCAGATGATCAGGTGTTATTGGCACAGGACTACGATGACCTGGAATAATTAATAGAATACCAAAAATGGGGTCAGGAAGTCAACATAGGAAAGACTAAAAATATGTGTATAGGAGAAAATGACCAAAACATAGTGCTGGAAGATGGAAGAGAAATTGAATGTTGCTCAGAATATAAGTACCTAGGCCTAAAGATAACTAATGACGGAACACTGGACGAATCCATAAAAGAACAAAATATGCAGTGCAGACAAGCAATCTCTATGCTTAATGGTATTCTTTGGGACCAGCAAATTTCAAAAGAAAACAAAAAAAGGATCTATAATTCCATCGTCAAAAGCGTAGCAACATATGGTTTTTAAGTAAGGCAGCTCAAAGAGAAAACAGAAAAGATACTTATAGCTACAGAGATGGATTTTTGGAGAAGGTCGGCTGGAAGATCGGAACTGGTGAAGGTGACAAATGAAAGAATTAGACAAATAATGGATGTAAAACACACCTTAGTAGATGATGTTAGAACAACACAGCTAATTTGGTATGGCCACGTACAACGCATGACCGAGGAAAGATTACCAAAGATTCTAGAATGGGCACCACGGGGAAGAAGAAAAAGGGGAAGAGCCAGAAAAAGTTGGAGTCAATAAAGAAATGAAAAGGAGAGAGCTAACAGATGATCTGTGGCGGTTAGGTGTCGGAAAGCGACGGAGAACGCTGTAAACCGATGAATATATATATAGTACAGTAGCGTGCAAATATCAGGGAATACAAAAAATATATATTTTTTAGATAGGATGTATTATATTTTTGGAATGATCTTTTTTCGTAATTTCAAATATATACCATATGTTAACTCATACCCAGTATTTAAACGTCGAATACTTGTTAAATAAAATAGTGACTATAAATATCAGTGGTGTGCAGTGGCATTAGAAGTAGAGTAGGCAATAGGTAGTTTTAATATTCTTACCCGTTTATTTTTACATTATAAAATAGTTAAGAAAAATTGTTGTTGAAATGGAACATTAACATCTTTAAATTTAAACGAATTTATTAAAATGTCTACCAAATTAAAAAACAGAAATAAACTCCTGGATATAATTAACGCAACAATGTAAAAGTTTTCAAAAAATTAATTTATGTTTTTGTTGTGTTCGTTATTGAAGTTTATGGAGTATTTGTTTAAGACGAAATTGCTCACGCCCGCCGTTAACCGCTCTGTCAGTCTCCCCACAAATCCAATAAATAAGTGACGACATATCTCTCATATACTTTCTCTTACATTGTATTAGGCACTTTCTGCGAACATTTGTCGTTGATTACACCGTTCGACGGACGATAATTTAATGTTAGTTCTTCACTTTATTTAAAAACTAAATAATTTATGGTAATACATAATTGAAATATTTTGTTACTTTTAATGTAAATTATGTCGGAAAGTCACCAAAATCATAATATTTTCAAAATAAAAAAAAATCCTAGCTATTTTTTTCATTTGGAAAAAGTTAATAACTTTCCGACATTTAACTGTAATTATTAAAATTGTCCCCAAAATTTTGCTGCAAAGTAATGTATATTAACAGCGTGAGTAGAATAATTAGATTTTTAATATGGCGGGCATGTCAATATCGTCTTAATAGGCTGTGCATATTTTGTCTCGTGTCTCGTTGTTAATGACAGCTATTAAAAAAGTTGGTTTATATTTAGAGTTTTAAAAAATTTGTTAAAAGATAAACAATTTTGTGCAGTACTTGCAATAGATTTTCGTTAAAAGTAAGCTTATAAATTGTTCCTTTTTTGAAAGTAATACGTGTTTTAATTAAACAAGAGGTGAGGCAGGCTTTAATTTTATTGGATGAGGTGTATTGTTAAAGTTATGTTGCCAATTTGTTAGGCAAAAATCTTTCCACTATAAGTCGTATAGTAATGAGTTTGAATGAGGTAGAAAATTATTCTAGAATACTAGGGCAAGGGTGGAAACGATGTATCTACTACCGAGATGAACGTTTTAATAGACAATTCGCTTTAAGAAACTAGTTTTAGTCACTAGTTCTGTGATCACAAGCTCAATGTCCAAAATGTCACCATTTTTTCTTAAACAGTTAGAAGACGGTTAATTAAAGCTGGATTAAACAGTAGGAGACCAGCCACTGCTCCCTTGCTTACTATAGATACCAAGTTACTCGAAAACATCAAAATTGGTCTGTGGATAATTGGAAAAAAATGGTCATTCACAGATAAAACTAGGGGGGTCTGCCAAAGGACGATGGAAAGAACAATACTAGGAGTAAGCATGAGAGATAGGGTATGTAACGATGACATCAGCAGAAGAACAGGAGCTTGCAGGCTTGAAGTGAAGTTGGATAGGCCACGTAGCCAGAAACAACTCGAAATGGACGAAAACCCCCTGATGCAATGGAGACCAAAAAAGTCAAAGAGAAGTGTCGGACGCCCTTTAGGCGAGATGGGGAGACTACATCCAACGACATGCGGGAAAGAATTTGATTCAGACCGCCCAGCAAATATCGACATGGAAATAATTGGAAGAGGCCTATGTTCAGGAGTGGACATCAAATGGCTGAGGAAGAAGAAGAAGAAGATCGTGGGGTTCATAGAGACCTTATTGCTCGAATTAGGAATAGAAGATCCAACACAATATGACAATTTTTTTTGAAAAGCTAATTTTAACTATATGTTAAAATAAGTTGGACCAAACATTACCAAAAGTGATACGCAAATACGGTGAGCCATTTCGGTCTTTTGTTTTTTAATCCTATTTCTATAATTTTTACTTTTTACATCCCCTAATTCTGGATATAATACCCACTGTCTTATCAAAAGAAATGTATTTTTGCCTTTTTTAGCTGAAAAATTTAACTCTCACATTAAAATTTCCAAATGATATGGATGTCTACATTGAAACGTATTTAGTTGCAGAGATCTGTCGCAAAAACTACTGACCTCTCGGGCATGTTTACACAGACGTTGATATCTACTTTCGCAATAAATGTCGTAAGTCTTGCTAATGTACACGTACTTTTACGGCGAAATTTTATTTTCTTATTTTTGCAAAACGCCTAGGCCCTTTTATTTAACAAAATACTAAGTTCTTGTGCAATAAGATAAAAAATATAATTTTTTGACACTGTCGAAAAGGCCATTTAATATTTATGCATGTTTATATTCTAAAGAACACGTACTCGTTCAGTACACAAGAAATCCCGTATAGATATGCTGCGATGGTTTTACATCGATCGAACTGGTTTTATCAAATCAAGTTTCAGGGTTGAAAAAAATCTATGGGAAACAGTGAGTGTCCACTGTAAAATCAAGAACTAGAAACTGGCTTTAAACTGGATCGTTTCGCCTAAAGGGTATGGGGCAGTAAGATGACTTCCTGTAGGAAAAGGGAGTTCCGACATATTGAATTACAATTATACAGAGAGATATAAAAAAAACAACGTACAATAGTATGAACCCTCGTAACACAATAACTTCGAACAATGAAAATGTTTTCTAAAGCTGTCAATTGTAAATGCTTATTAATTAACATTGAATACGATTTTTGGTCAACAGAAACGTGATTATTACGATAATACCTACAGAAAGCGTAATTTTTTTAAAAATGATAAAAATTTGTTTGCTATCAATCCTTTTATTGATTTTCAATATATTTGATATAATTTATACAATTTTATCCCGAGATACTTTTTCCATTTTCAAGTTGATTTTCCATAATATGAACATCAACAGATTCTTGACGAGTTGAACATTTGTTCTTCACGCATTTTTTAAAAGGGACAAAAAAGTCTCAATATGCTATAAATCAAGTTAATAAGGATAATAAAAGTCTTTTGTTTTCCAATAAACTTATTACTTGATGTACTGTGTAAGAGTGAGATTATTATGATGAAGAATTAAATCTGTTAAACAATTATTGTATACAATTCGGAATTAACTGTTCATGGAATGTTTAAAGCAACTTGTCCACAACAACCAATTATAGTTGTGAAAGAACAATTTCTATTGAATTTAGTTCATCTTGAAAAATTCAAACATTTGATATTAAGTTTACAAAAAAAATGTGTTCAAATTTTTTAGGTTTCTTACATCAATTAACAGACGCTCTTTTTGGAAATACCTCGTGACCAGATCTTTTTCACGCCTGTTCATGCTATACTGCAGTTCTTCTATAAGCTTAGTGAAAACCACTATCTTTTGGAAAGTCGCAAACTGATCCTCTTTATTGTTCTAAAATAGAGATAGATTCCTTCATTCTCCCAGAATGGAATCTCTGACTAACGCGACGGTAGAATAACAGTCGCAGACCAAGTGTTCGCATTCCCTGCATATATTTCTGTTTCACTTAGCTGAATGTTACGAAGTTGTTCACTCAGCTTGCAGTGTCCTATCAATATCACGTTTAACAAGCAGACTCACTCTTGATGTCACCAGATAGGGTTCAGAGATTTTGGCCTACCATAATGATCATCACGAAATATTGTTGATATACCGAAATTAGAGTTTTTCATGAGAATTCTAATGCCTTAGCAACCTGACTCAGTTTTTTTTTAAAGTTAAATGTTTCATGTTTTGTAATATTAATTAGGATGTAGGTGGGAGTTTCTAGCTTATGGCTAGTTTTAAAAAACACTGCATTAGTATTTTAAGGGTTAAATATGTGAACTAGTTTTCAACTGCGATCATAATCTCACTGCTATCTCGTGCTATCATCTGCAACATTTATTATTAATTTGTTTTTCTGTGCAAGCATGGCAAAGTCATTGATGAAAGTTATGAGTATGAGTGGACCTAGCACTGCTCCTGGGAACACCAAGGGACACTTTTATATTCTTTGACTGTATAAAGTTTCCTGTATTATTGTCCTTTACAGTTACAGAGTGGTTTCTCCATTTAAGAAAAATGTAATTAAAAGCAACACCATAATGTTAAAGTTCTGTTTCTTAGTCTATGCAGTCAAAGGCACTAGATACGTCAAGATAAATTAAATAAAATTTAAAAAAATAAATTAATGGAATTTAAAAAAATTACTCTATGATTACAATCACTCTTCTTATTTCTGAGCTGATTTTACAAAAAATAGTAAATTTTATAAAAATACAGGCTAGACTTTAATACTTAGATGTAGTAGTAAACTTGACTAGTCTGTGGAATTCAATATCAGTTAACACTATCAGGCTAAGGTTATGTTGTTTGTTGTTATCTGAGAAGAATGAATAGGAAGTTAACTAAAAATAGTGTGTATTTGTTTTGCGAACATTTTTGACCATAATAATTACAATGATATTTGTGATTTGTTTGCGAAAGGTTTGTCAAATATCCAACCTCCATTGCAAATTTAATTTAAGATTTAAAGAAACTGGCTTAGTAGCAGAGTTTTCTCGTTTAGGTATGCCAAAGTCTGTTAGGTACTACAAAAGATAATCTTAAAGTTGTCACGCAATGTTTTATGCAATCACCGATTTAATCTCAAAGAAAAGCGTTCAAGGAATATGGAATAGCAAGACCAAACCCACGAAGGATTCAAAAAAGTCTGCAATTCAGACCTATAGGCCTACTTTATGAAATACGTATGGATTCTGCAAGTTGTACATATGAGACAAGAAACCGATCCCAACTTTTACAAAACCATTCTTTGTAAAAGTAAGTAGCAAATGGCAGAGTGAACAAATACAACTGCGTCCCATGTAGCAATGAGTTAAACTCTCCTGGGGTGAGTGTGTGGGCAAAAATTTTAAGCAGTGGGCTGACTGTGATTTATTTTTTAACGGTACTGTTAATTCTGAGAAGTACCGAAATATGCTTCAAGAAGTATTAAAACTGGTATATGGCAAATATGAAATATATAATATGGCAAAAAGATGGAGCATCCCTGCTTTACGGAGTTATTGTTAAAGACTTTCTAAATGAAAACTTTGACAAACGGGTTAGTACCATTCAGTGGCCTCCACGATCCCTATGGATTCGGCAGTCTGAGGTATACTAAAAAAATTGGGTTTATTCCGTCAAGATTCTATTAGAATTTGAAAACCTGCAGTTGCGACAAAATTTGTAAATCAGTGTTTGCAATGTTTGTTTATAACAGCATGGAAAACTCTTTGAGCATCTTTTGTAGGTTTGAACTGTACTAGTGGTGTGCAAAATAGACGATCTATTATTCTTTACATATTAAACACTATTTAATCACAACGAGGATTCTACTGCTTGTGTCGGGATAAATGGAGCTTAAACGGACTGGTTTAAAATCAAAAAATGTGTTAGACAGGGAAGTGTGGCTTCGCCATGGCTGTTTTACTCTTTGTAAACAGTTGTTTAAAAGATTTGAAAGAGAGTGCGTATGGATTGAGAACGAACGATTTAATCGCCAAATGCCTCCATTACGTCGATGATCAGATGTGGTAACAAAGATTGATAAAGGAATGCTTAGATGGTTTGGACACGTAGAGAGGATGGATACAAGAATATTGATGAAACATATTTAAAAGGCGAGTGTGAATGGGCAGGCGGTGAAGGTCGACCTAGGCGAACGTATCTTGATCAGATCGAAATTTTAAAGAAAGGACAGGGAAAAAGTACTATCAACCGACGAGCTTCTATGAAAGCGCTCCTGAAAGTAGAAGAAGCGACAGACGTGTGTAAAAAGCGTGACTTCTCGTATATGTATGTATTGAAACATATATATATATATATATATATATAATATTATATAATATATATATATATATAACATATATAAAACATATACATAGTACTTATAGGTTAAAATTGGCTGGTTTTTTTTTAAAAAGAGTTTTTTATATTTTTATTCTTATATCGCTGTCAAGAATATTGTTATAGTTTTCTATAATATTATTATAGTTTTCTATATTTATATAAATATATAAGGTTAATAATAATTAGGTACTTATTTGCGGTACAAATAAGGCTGTATGGGGTCGGCTTCAGAATAGCCCCAGGGTAAATCCTGCCTGTCGTAAGAGGCGACTAAAAGGATAACCGTAGGTGGAAGATGGTCTCATCGCCCGGTGAAATACCACCATATCGACTTTGTGTGCTGTGAAATGGATGGAAATGGAAATGGAAATGAATTATATTATATATATTGAAAACAAATTTAAAAAAATATTATCTACCTAGAAGAACATATCGTGAAAATCATCTATCGAAAACCTTTAAGTGAAATTTTTATTTTTTACAAAATTGCGTTCACGTAAACGAGTTAATTCCTTAACTGTCACTGTAATGGTATTATCAAATATCAGTAGAGCGAGATGTAGTGGTAGTTTGCGTAAAAACTAATGAGGCGACCCTCGTATTTTAATTTTTTTATAAGCAGCCATATGTTGTGGAGAAATAGTTAAAAGTCTGCTTTATATGCTGACCCACAAGGCACATAAACACAAACGATGATAACGAAATAAAATGGGAAGCTCATAATATTTTGGTAGTTAGATAGGTACCATTCTTAAAACCTTAAATACTTATTAAATTACGAAGAAACAGGTGTCGGTACGTTCCTCACGGCTATTAATCTTTTAAAATTGAGAATGTGTGTTGCTATTAGCCACACTCAACACCTACCATAATGATCTTTAATTTCCTAAAAGATTAGAGAAATATTAATGGTGTTAATATTTTTTTTTCTTACCGCGATGGTCCGCAGGTAGAGAGATACGCATTGTTCTATCAAAAATTAATCATTTTCGTGTTTCATGATGAATATTTGTCGGCGCGGTGATGGGTCGTTGTAAAATCTGCGGTACCTGGATGAGAAGATGTTGTAATTGTAATATCCATAAAATGCATGTGTTGGTTCCGTCATTACCCATCGCTTTTATTCCGTTCCGGATGTTTTTTTAAAAAACGTTATCATTTTTGCAAAATTAATAGCTGAACTGTTTTACACGAAATCTGTTCATTGTTTTTGCCATATATTAAGGAATGCTCAAATTTGACGAGAAGCGTTGTATGTACGTAAAAATATGTGACTGATTATCATAAAAATAAACCCTTTTTTAAATTCCTGATGCATAAAACCGCTCCATAATCGTGCATTATCAAAATTACATAAGTCCAGTTAGGTTGGGTAAAACTATGCCAAAAAAATGGTTAAACCATATTATATTATATTTTTTGGTTGTACCCACCAACATTTTATTTGGAAACAAAACTTTGGTGATTTTTAAGACATTTTTATTAATGCCTTTTCCCCATAGGGTTAGACAAAGAACACTTCTTTCCACTTGCTTCAGTTCTCACATTTGTCTTTCGCTTCTTCTACTTTCATCATCGGTTTCATATATGCTCGTCGGTTGCTGGTACTCTTGACCTGGCCCTTCTTTAAAACAATTTTGATTTGATCACGATACGTTCGCCTAGGTCAAAATAAGTCACTCTTGTCAGGGTTCCTGTTCATTCGAGAACCAACGAGAAAGCTAATTACCCGGCGAAAGCTGGATCGGAGACTAAGTTCGAAGGCCCAGAGCTGGCCTTAAGGACTTCTGTCTAGGCAGAAGGGCAATCCGTTGTTGGCTCAGGGATCAGATCTTTATGTACTGAAAAACGGAAACCAGCGATAAGGGCCCATACAGTATTCTTCCCGAAAGGATTTAGCCGAAGGCATTACGTCACTGAGTAGAAGGGACGCCAAGAACGCCAGACGAGCAATACACAACTGACTGGTCGTAGCACCCTTAGATACCACATGCCCGAGCTGTAGATTTCCAACTATGAACTATGTGAGAAAAGGAAATCAGTCTTCAGATCCTATGCCAGTGCCCGGCGTATGCCAGACTAAGGCTGACTCTGCTGGGCTGAGCTTTTCTTGAAACCGACCTGCGACCTGCTCCTATTATGAAGAAGACAGGATCGCCAATAGATAGGGAGAATAAATCAAAAGGGGCGTACTTTGTTTGTACTGTTTTAAAAATAAATTACCTTTATCTTACTTGTCTTAGTATTTTATTGTTATTCTTCGTAGACAGCAAAAAATTCCAAAGGTTTTCAACATCCTGGAAGCAGTTTTTGGCCGAAAAATAAGTCCCTATTATTGGCCACCTTCATGTTCATCTGATTTAGCTACTTGTGACTTTTTATTTCCACAAATAAAGGAATCTTTAAAAGGACCAATTGTTGGTACTTAAAATAATTTAAGGAGATAACGACGCGGTTATTAAATAGCCTAACTATTATACACAACGCATGCAATGTTGTGTTGTTAAGCAGGGAAAGTATGTACCTATATTAAAGGAAAGCGTAGTTCAAATAAACTCTTTAAGAAATGAAGTGGCTTTCGTATCAGTCCTCGTATGCAGAATCTTAAATATTTTAAGTTAGTTTTATCGATTTTAAGCGAAATCATTGGGAAATTATATTCGTTCTCGAAATTAAGATTTTCTTTTATTTAACAAGTTACGACAAATAAAGCTTTACATTAATCTATCAGGACAAGCTGTGAGGAAATGGAAAACACCGTAATTCTGTATATTAAATATTTTTCACGTCTATACGTGAGTATGAAAGCATTCAACGACGAAAATTAGGTGGTTTAGACAGTGACGTGTGACGAATTAATTAATAACCGTAGGTAAAAAATAAGTAACGACAGTGGCGGAGAATGTTGAATAATTCAATTTTGTATGTTTGACAAAAAGTTTACTAAACACGATAATTTATGATAGGAAACTTAGTTTAAGTGGACAATTAAAATCAATATTTAGCTGGTCGCGATGGGATTTTACGATTCTTTTTATCCCATTAAAGAAATTCCAAAATCATTGAAATTATTAACAGGTATTTGCTAAAGCAGTTTTAAATCCTCAAATTACTCTTCTAGAGCCTATTCGTTACCGAATGTTGGTAATCATATGATGATGTTTTTCTTGCTACTTTGATGAGTCCTGTTCTGGATGTTTCAAACCAGGTCCTTAAATTCTTTAGCCAGAATATTTTTCTTCTTCCAACCCCCTTTTTACCTTAAACCTTATCCTGTAGTATGCATTTTACTGTGAACATAATTAATTTATTTTGTCTTATCAAGTTTTTGGAGTACTCTGATTGATATTTTGTCCATCCATGATATTTCAAAAATTCTTTTATACGTCCACATCTCGAACGCTTTAAGACTCTTGGCTTCGGTTAGGGTCCATAAAATTAATTACAAAATATGAAACATTTTCAATGCCTAGGTGTTTTTTGGCACTCGTTCTACAACTTTTTTCTCAGTGGTAAGCTGTTCATTTTCAATTATTCCTTTGCTGATTATCATTACTTTTGTTGGTATTAATTTCTAGGCCATATTGTCTACTATTTTCAACTACCTTGTTCATTAACAGTTAAAGCCCTTGAGCCGTGTCTGCAAACATTATTTAATTCTTTAAAATTGGCTTAATAAATCCCTTTTTTTTAGAACGGTAATTTATGACGTATATCACACTACTTTTCAAGAATTCGGGCAGCCTGGTACAAGGATAAAAATACTACGTTGATTGAGTTGCTAATAGCAAAATCACAAACTTATTCTAATGTGTATTGTGCTAAAACCTGCTCTGAAGAAGAGAAGTGAAATCACAGTCCTATTTTACTATACTTAATACCACCTGAAAAAGATGAGCAAAACAGAAAGTGATAGTTGCCGCTACTGCGAGAACTTCGCTGAAACTGCAGAATGCCCAGCGCTTTTCTGCAAGAGGCTCAAGTTTCTGGAAGGGGCCTTCCTAAAGCCCTTCGATATCAGAAACTTAGCCCCCAGGAAACTGATAAACTTTACTCGAAGTCTCGGAATCCCGGGCCTTGAATACATTAAGGGTTATGCACAAAAGATCTGATAGGTCGAAGTGCTTGAGAGGCAGCATGGCCTTCACGACCCATCCTACGATCTACAATCTACTATACTTAAAGAAAACTGCTGTGTTTTAAAAACCTAGTAGTCCACCAATAACAATAGCAGTGACAAAGTCGCAAACTTATGCTTCAGTAACAATAACATAGCAGCGAACCAATAGCTAAATGTGAAATGTACTATTTTTGTAACGAAAACATTGAGATAGTTACCTCTATTTTAAAACCTTGTAGTAGCACGCTTCAGCGATAAAAATGTCACATGTTCATGTGACATGTTCGATAGTTCTAAATGTTTGCATTAGTTTAAGATTTTATGAAGGAGTCTTCGTGCAAGAAAATAATAGTAAATTTTGTTTTTCAATGTAATATTAACAAAAGAAAAAGTATGTATATTTGTCAATATATTGAATAGAACATTCTTCACCATTTATAGGTTTTTTTGGCAGTACAAATAAGGCATTAATTAACGCTTAAACTTACGTTCTGCATTTACTTTATAATTTATGATAATTTAAGTACATTGCAACGAAAGCTTCCAGAAACACTTATCGACAAATTGCCTGTCAAATTACCAATAAATTTATTTGCAATTCAGTAATGTTTGTGGTGACATTTATACCGTTTTGTAATTAGAAAAAAAATTTACTTACTGTTAAAAAAATGCTTATATACTGACTTTCAACGAAATTCGAACACCCAGTGAGAATTAATCAATTTTAATAACGTTTATATAGAATGTGTGTTAACTTGAAATTTACGTTTTCAAAATAAAATATTAAAAAAAAAGTTATTCATTGAGTCATGGCTGGATTATCGTATAGACAAATGTCTAGGGCCCGGTCAAACTGTCTCTTTTAAGGTTGGCGTCTAATACGGATTGTAAAACTATTCCGAGAACTGGTCGGTGTGCACTGTTGCCAATAAAGTTACGTAGATTGTAGATTGAGGGTCGTGAAGGCCATGCTGCCTCTCAAGCACTTCGACCTATCAGATCTTTTGTGCATAACCCTTAATCTATTCAAGGCCCGGGATTCCGAGACTTCGAGTAAAGTTTATCAGTTTCCTGGGGGCTAAGTTTCTGATATCGAAGGGCTCTAGGAAGGCCCCTTCCAGAAACTTGAGCCTCTTGCAGAAAAGCGCTGGGCATTCGCAAAGCAAATGTTCTGCAGTTTCAGCGAAGTTCTCGCAGTAGCGGCAACTATCACTCTCTATTTTGCCCATATTTTTTAGGTGATACCTCAAAAGGCAGTGTCCAGTGAGGAGTCCTGTCACCAGTTTCAACTCGAGAAGCTGTTTAGCTTTCCTTTGTCCTGGCACTTTATGCCAGAGAGATTTTATTTCATCTGTTTCCCAGCGTCGAACCTCTTCTTTCAAGTGGGCTTTGAAAAGTCCACAGAAGGGTTCTGGGCCGGAAAATTTTGTATTTGCCCCTTCTTTGGCAAGGCAATCTGCTTCTTCGTTGCCTTTAACTCCCTTGTGACCTGGAACCCACATCAGAGTAACCTGATTGTTTGCTGCCAGTTGTCTCAGGGACTGTTTATAGTCCCAAGTCAGCTTAGACTCACAAGTGTATGACTTCAGAGCTTTTGGTGCTGCTTGGCTATCTGATAAAATATAGATTTCTGCTCTTCGGGTGTTACGGGTATTACGTATTCCATGTAATAGCTTTTTTGAACCATCTGTTATTATTTGGCTAGTGCTAGGAGATTATTCAAGAATAAATGATTCTTGAAATAATTATTCCAAATTAAAATTACATTAACATAACTGTTGGGTTGTCCTAAAAGGTGTGATAAAAGAATATTTTATATAAGTGGCAGACAAATCTTTATTGGTTTCAATATTCTAGTGAATGTTTCAATAAAATTGTGTTGTTTTGTTGGAGTAATATATAAGAAGTTGGAAACGTACCGATGTTTATGAAATCAATGAATGAATATTTGTATGCCATAATTCACTGGGTGAATTCTAACAATAGAAGATGTCAGTTAGAAGTTGCAGCTCAGAATTTTCGCGAAAATATGAAAATTAATCCTTTCTTGTTTTTATTTTATTACTTATTGGTCGTATAAAAATAGTGCACTTACCTAGTGCTCGTGTATTAATAGCTATCATTACATGATATACTATTTCGACCAAAATCATAAACTCCAACCCCAAAAGCCGCTCATACTTATATTCAAAAGAATCGAACCATAAGCCATTTAGTTTTTTCTGCAACAAAACTTCATTGTTACCTTAATTATGAACAACTGCCAAAAATTAATGAAAATTCAAGTTTTAGTTTTGCAAAAATTAAATAAATTAACTGCCCAATAGGTGTACTACCCCCAAAGGGGAGTTTAGAGAAATCTCTATTGATAGACCTATTATCAGTAAGAAAATGTTTCGTTATATTGTATGGATTGATACTCCGGACCCCGTCATTCCTTTATTGATTGTTAGCTTTTATTTTTTATCCTACAACCAAATCACGCTCAATGATACGCTTATGAATATGTTATCAATCCGAAACAACACAGTATCTTTTCATTTTATTTGCAACGACGTTATCAAAATCCCATTCTAAATTCATTC
This sequence comes from Agelastica alni, assembly GCA_950111635.1. Taxonomy (NCBI): domain Eukaryota; kingdom Metazoa; phylum Arthropoda; class Insecta; order Coleoptera; family Chrysomelidae; genus Agelastica; species Agelastica alni. The sequence continues at coordinate 40,636,057 of OX467709.1, forward strand.
ATAGGTAACGGTATAGTGGCTCTGGAAATGAATGAAATATGCATTGCCGCTTTCTGTCCGTAAGCTGCTGAGCTAAAATATTAGTAAGAATGTTGGCAAAGTGGGAACTATTTGTTGCTCTATATTTGAATCTAACCATTTGCCTCCAATTTCGTAATTCAAGTTAATTTCCTAAACGGAATAGTCTGAAGATTCGCTTTTAAACGGAAGTTGAACTATGTTCATGGATCTTTCGTTTAAAGTGAGACAGAAGCATGTATTGGCTTATTTATTACAATTATCGACGAAAAAATCTTAATTTTCGAAGTAATATCTTTCTCAATATATTCGTTCGATATTTCGATCTTTTCTGAGTTTACCCACCAAATCTAAGCTTTTAAAGTCTAACCGTTTCTGAGCATAACTTGAATAAAAAATACACGATATCGAACGCCCACCTTAAAAGATTTGTAAATAAGAAAGTTTACTTTTCTAATGGACAAATGTATATAATAAACAAATAAACAAAAACATGTTCCTTTTTAAATGGTTATGCAACCAAAGGAAAAGCATACCACTGGAGAAATACGCCTCGGTCATCCAGGCTGAGGTCTATACCATACTCAGGTGTGCTACAAACCTGACAGAGCACATAGTGACCAACAGTGAGATAGATATTCTCACTGACAGTCGCGTGGCACTCGTGAGTTGCAGGCCCTCACTGAGTTAGCGACTGCAAACAAGGACGCTCTTACATGGGTTCCTGGGCATACAGGTATAAATGGCAATGAGGTAGCCGATGAACTGGCAAGAAATGGAACCCTGGTAAAACCAAGAAGCCAGTTGGTCGAATTGCCAATTGCCGAAGCGAAACATGGATTGAAACTAATCCTTGAGCAAGAACATATCGCTCAGTGGAATGCAAATACTGGCTGCAGAATATCAAGACAGCTGATGAAAAAAATCTTCTAGAAGAGGGCACACGCACTCTGGACGATGAATTGGATTACGCTAAGCATTACGCTTGGCCTGCTCACTGGCCACGTCGCACTAAGGGCGCACCTCTTCAAAAACTTAAGCTGGCGGCTGAGAAAAACTGCCGACTATGCGGCGAAGAGAAAGAGAGCAGCATACATATTCTGTGTTGCTGCCCGATGCTACAGGTATCAAACCTGGGGCCGCATCATAATGGATCTAAGTGATCTAAATGAGACAGGGCCAACAGAAATCCTGCGGTTTGCCAAAGCCAGCGGACTGGAATTCTGATGCCCTGAAGACACAGCGGTTGTCACAGAGGTTTAAAAGATCTAGGTGACATAGGTGCCTATACCAATAGCCCAACCCAAACCGCAAGATTGTAATGTAATGTAATGTACATGGTTATTCTAAAATCTAAAGAAAATATGTTGTTATGTTTCTTTTTATTGAAATTAATAGTAATCTATCTCTATAGTTAAGAGGGGCGAAAGGGGTCGGAGGGGACAGCCAGCTCCTCTTAACTATTAATTTTTATAAAATTATTTAATCAAATTTAACGATTGTTGCCTATTCCATAAAAACCGATAGTTAAAAGGGGTAGGGGGGTTAAAACTTTAAACTAACTTTTTGCATTGTCCTACCCTATTCTTTTTTTTCTCTTTCAACGATTTATTAAAATATAACAATCACTAAAAAATCATTACAATTATTTGATTCTTCAATTGCAAAAAGTGCCTTAAGGAATGCTTTCCGCGCCCTATATATATATATGCATATTCTTGTTCAGGATGACAAACTTAACAACATACTAAAGTTCAAGAAAATCGGAGAGGTGTAAGTTCGACTGTATAATTACCGAAACAGATTCTTTTGCCTTTTTTTTTATTTAATGTCCTGCATTGTAACTCGTCCTGCTTTGAATTTATATTTCTAATGAGATCCAATACAGTAACAAGTTCCCATCATTAGCAGTTAGGAAAATAAAGTACAAAAAAATTAAGGCGTAAAATTATTTTTGTGCGTCGCTGATAAAAGTAAAAAAATAAAGAAACGCTTTGCAATGCGAGGGGCCGAGGAGTTCCTCCAGCTATACTAGCATTTGCCACGCGAAGGTCGCATTAGCGATTCCGACGCCATCTAGCGCCCTCGAGTAATTAGAAATCTTACATGAGCCGTGTCTGGTTGCCGGCAACGGGCCGACATCGACAGGAAACGAGCGTAATGGTCTTTTAGTAATTTTAACAAATTAACTGAGTTATGGGGAGTTCCCCGAATTTGGGAAATTTGATTACTGCCGCCCCGTTTCCTGATGTTTTAGATCGAGCATCGTTCCCGGAGTTTAAGGAAAAGGGGTTATGTTAGTTAGATAATCCCGCAGGATACATTAAAACGTGTTTATTGTGCGGAGAAACATTAATTTTGGAAAAGCAAGCAGATAGATATTATTTTACTTGATACAAACAACAATGTTGTTTACTGCAATCCAGTGTGTATAAATAATATTTGAACATTTCTTTTACAAAAAACACTAAATTTCATATGGTAAATATCCCATCGTCTTAATGAATATGTGTTAGTTAATTCTGGCTTTAAAGAGCTGAAAGCTGAGAGGAAAAAAACAACTTTATATTAAAGTTGTTCATATATGACCCTTCCGGTTCTAGATGTTTGTGGCTCTTATCAGCAACATAAAGGAGACTAAAGATAGCTCTTTAAAAAAAAAGACATTATTTTATGGAACATTGCATGATTGTGGCCGAGTCGTTGTGACTTTTAAAAGAAATGCAGCAGTTAAAAGCTTTTATTTATACGACTATATTTTTTATTATCATAAAATTAACAGAAGTATGACGACTATACATTAAAGATATTTACAAAAAGGGATTCGATATGGTCTTACTTTAAATCACCGATTTTTGGATGTTTTAGTCTGTCTGTTTATTCGGGCATCACATAAAAGTTTTTAAACCGATAATGGTAAAACTTTTTGTATTTAGAAGCTTATGTTTAGATTTAAAAAATGGTACATATTTTACCGTGCCAATATGCTGAGAGTAGGAGATATAACAATATAACCAAATTTTTCCATAATCAAGTGCAACCAGTATAAAATGATGATCACCCATTTCTAGTACATATTCATATTATGTCGTCGTTTAAGTTTCTCTAAAACCACAGTAATTTATAGTACTGAAACTTTCAAACATGTATTTCTTGTTTGACACTTTCTGGCTGTTCATAAAGCTATGCAGTGCCCCATTCATCTGTTTTCCTGCCAACACCCTTCGCTCAATGTCGCTGTCATACTTTCCATCTCCCCTAAACTTTGAACCCACAAATTCACTTGCTTGTTCCACTCTTTCTCCCATAATCAAAACTTCAGTTTGTCATGCTTTCTTCTCTTTTAAAAACCATTACTTTCGTTTTGCTTGCATTTATTTTCATCCCTTTGATTTTTAGGGCATCTTTCATAACATTAACCATCGCCTGCAACTCCTCTTCAGATGACGCTAATATGACTTGAACATGGACGTAAAGAAGGCATTTGGCAATCAAATCATTAATTTTCAATCCATACGCACTCTCTTTCAAATCTTTTAAACAATCTTCTTTGTATAAGTTAAACAGCCATGGCGAAGCCACACATCCCTATCTCACATCTTTTCGATGTTAAATTGAATATACGTTCATGATTTTCGTTGATATCCACTAGTTTTACCTTTTTCTTGATGTAGTACAACAGTTCTTCTAAATTCTTGGAGCATTTTATCTACCTAAACCAGATTAGCAAAAATAGTGCTCTACTAAAAATATTTTTCCTTCAGTAGATAATATTACTTACAAACTTGAAAAAATATTACATATAACCTGAACCAAACGTCAATGTTTATGTCAAATAACAGTGTTAATTTGTTTAAGGTATAAGTAGGCTAACCGTACATTAATAGCCATATTGTACTAGCAGCCGTTTTCCTAACTATGCCGATAGATGGTGATGCATGTGGTTGAAATGTGGGGATCTGATTTTGATTAGATATAGAAGGCTGGATTTATACTTAATGTCAAACACTTGACAGAAGTTTAGAATTAATTAATTGTGATTTTGAATGTTTGCTAAGATATTTTGTAACTTATCTGTATTAAATTGTAATTAAGTAATATGTTCATTTAAATATATTGCTACTTAACTGCCAATGTGGTGACACCGGGGGTGGGGATCTGATTTTGATAAGATGTCATTTCAGCGTCATGGATCACACGTTGTATCTGCTTTTTACTGCTGATCTCCCTACCACCGATGAAGTAGTTACTGGAACATTTGCTGATGACACAGCAATTCTATCAATGTACAATTCACCAGACATTGCAGCACAAAAGCTTCAAAATAGTCTCGATCAAGTATCCAAATGGCTCAAAGACTGGCGAATCAAAGTCAACGAAACCAAATCTGTCCAGGTTACTTACACAAACAGGAAAGAAACCTGTCCACCCGTCACTCTCAACGGCATACCTCTACCGCTAGAGGATCACGCCAAGTATCTTAAAATATACTTGGATAGACGCCTAACCTGAAAGAAGCATATTTTCACAAAGCGATCAGCTATGGGACAACAGTTGCGCTGTATGTACTGGCTACTAAATAAAAAATCACGACTCTCACCTTAAAACAAACTATTGCTTTATAAATGCATAATAAAACCCATATGGACATATGGGCTACAACACTGGGGAACAGCAGCAAAATCAAACATTGAAATAATACAGAGATTCCAGTCAAAGATACTAAGAATAATACCGAACGCACCTTGGTATGTCTTAAACATTAGACCATCACGACCTCTGCGTCAAAAGTGTTAAAAGGAGAAATCTCGGAAAGGTCAAAAGCGTACAAGAATCGAATCACTAACCATCCAAATATGCTGGCAGTCAATCTAATGAACACCCAAACGGTTGCTCATAGACTAAAAAGAAAGATTTCTCAAGACCTTCTCTGAGAGGCACAAGAATAAACGAAGCAGTCACTGGACGGCTTTAGTGCAAGCCCTTTAATTAAATAAAATCTTGCACATATTGCTGAATATCTGCAAGATTGATATATTGCAATGACATTAAATAAAATGTCTTATTTTGTAGAAGGCTGGGCCTTTTCTTGTATAACGACTTGATAAACAAATAAACTGTTAAAAATTAAATTGTTTCTGAATTTAATAACTTGTTTTTTCCGTATGTTGCATGATACAGCTATGTCTTAATTATAGGTTGTTAACAAACTTCTATTGGTAAAATAAACAACAATACTTTTCATTTTATTTTATCATATTTCGTTTCAAAGCATTGATTCGTTTAAAATCATACGGACGACGTCGCAGGTAATATTTAGTAAATTAAACAAGCACTTAGGAACTCTCTTACTACCAAGAAGGACTGCAAGAGTCTCTATTTGTACGAACTCTTATATCGTACAATATATCAGCAACGATCTCTTAATTCGTGCGGTTATTTGTGAAACTCTGATGAAACTTTTCCTCCCAACATTTGTTTCCTCTCAAAAACCAACCCTGAGATGTTTTTTATCCTTAAATTTTAGTCGTGAATTAACTTATCAACCAAATTCACTGAATTTATTAAGATCAACTTTGCTAGCTCGAATGATAATTACTAAAAATGTTTGTATTAAAAAGTTGTTCGTAATGCTTCCGAAACAACAAAGTAAACAAAATTAATTTTGAATCGATAGTTGCATAAAGTAATTTTTATAAAAAACAAAACAAAAGTTTGTTACTTTAAATATATGTAAAGTAAGGAAGGAGCTGTTTACCCAGTTCAAACTATGCGAAAACTCTGATTACCCCTCGAATTTTCTTTGAAAATAACAGCGAATTTTTATAATTAATTTATCTGTGAAAAAATGATTAATTACTTAAAAAATAAATGATGTATTTTGTAATACTATTTTCGCTTTGTAAATACGAGAAAATTCCAAGAAGAAGCCAACTAATCACAATCGCAGTTTATACCTTATAAATACTCTTTCGTAAGAAGGGACAAGGACACACATACATACACACATCAAACCTTTATTCCCTGCTCCGGCATAACTCATTGTCCTTTGAATCAGGGGTGCGAAAGGAATAAGACCATCGCACCTGGGCTATGTTCCGCATGAAGCACAGCTGCACATTCTGATCTTCTTCCCCCCGCGCCTCGTCTCTTCGATGGACCAAAATCAAGGTAAAAAGGCCCTTAAGGGGACACGGCAGAAGGGAACGGAGGCCCTACTTACATTCATAAATCACACTATGTACGATGATGATCGCTTTTTACCAGACACGTATATCGAGCGTACTTTTAATTTTTTTTCGGGGCCCTCATTTAATTCGCAGCGCTCCGACTTACTACGACAGAAAAAATATTAATTTTTGCACAATTTCATCGTTGTCTTTATGAAAACGTCTGAAAACTGCAGACTAGCCACTAATAGATCAAGGTAAAATAAAATAAAAAAAGCAGTTTTCCTATGTTGGTGGTGATCTAGATGAGGATCGAGAATACCAGGCCCGGCTTCCGTTTCCGGGCAGGTGGCCCCCTTAGCTCGCAGGGAACTACGCTTGCTCGATGGCGCGAAGAACCACGGCCCCCCGACCTGGCCTGCTCTTCGATCTAATTACGTCGACAAATTAATCTAGTGCGTTCTGCTTGCGGTTGGTTTTGATTGTCGTTTGTTTTGATTTTGCACACATAAATTTGGAAAAGGTCCTTCCTGTCTGACACGCCTCAACGTTTTCAAAAATTACTGTTTTCTAGCTATAAAAACATGTACTACTACTGGACGATTAATAATATTCATTCGAAATCGTTTTTATTTATTTTGTTGTCTGGCTCTTTAATGTACATATGGAATGTAATAATTTAAATGTCTAAGCACCCAAAAAATTTAACAACCGCTCTAGTTGAAAAACTCATTTGTAAGAAGTTGCTCGGGGTAGTTTAATTGTGTACCTTGTGCCAAAGTTATAGAAGATGAAGGAAATGTAGCTGATTAATTATTATTTTGTGCATTATTGGTAAATAAAATACACCAAGAAGCGTTAAATCAAGTCAATGTATGGACGAAAAGCTGGCGCAATAGAGTTAATGAAAATAAATCGGTGCGTGTAAAGTTTACGAATAAACACACTGGACAAGTACCAATACCTATTAATAATCAATGTTCCATACTTGTTGTACGTAAATCTGCGCAGTCATGTTTCCATCGAGCACCAAAAATTCGGTACGCCCATTAAAATAAATGCCTCCCCAAACACTAACTGTACCACTTCTGCCCCGTGAACTTCCTGCTCTGCTCTTTGACTTCTGGGCACTAGAGCATCATCTGGGAACAATGCGGACTTCCATTCAGCATTCCAATTCACATGTTCACTATCCCATGCCAATCGAGCATGCATATGAATTTGTGTTAATGGAACTCTTCTCAAAAATCGTCGTGAACGAAAGTTAACCTCGTGTAATCTTCGTCGTACTGTTTCAATTGAAACCGAAACACCAGAAGCATTTAAAAGACGCTGTCGTATGATCCGACAAGTACTCAGAGGTTCTCTACGGGTATACACAGTCAGATAACGATCTTGCGCGGGGGTGGTAACCCTTGGTCGTTCACTTCTAGGTCTTTCTATCATGTTTCAGTTGCTCGATATCTACGGAGAAGTCGTGAAATGGCACTTTGACTGATTTGGAAAACGTCCGCAACTTCTCTCTGAAGACGACCCGCCTCAATCATATCAATAGCTCTTTTTTTACTGAAAATAGTCGCAAAAAGGGTAGACCTATCGTGTGTGTCGCGGACTTACCCCACTGATTGTAGACCCGCTTTTTAAAAAGTTGCAGATCATAGTTCTCTGGAAAAACTGATTTTTTAAGCTTGTTCCATTTTATAGCAGCCCTGTAAAAGAAGGTTTTTTGATGGAGATTGGTCCTTGTAGTGTCAATCTTGAAAGTAAATGGGTGAGACTTATCAGCGTGCCGAGTTCTAAGGCCGAATGTGGCCAGTGGTGGTACAAGAGTTTTTATTTCTCTGGAGTATCTGCCATGGAAATATCTGTAGAGTAATGTCTGGTCTGCAACTCTTCTTCTATGTTCTAGTGGGTGAGGGGTATTTGTGAGTGTTGAGCTGTTTATCAACCGAATGGCCCTTTTCTGAATGGAATCTAGAAGATGAAGAGAATGCCTTGGTGCTGAACCCCAAATGTGCGAGCAATACTCCAGTAATGGTCGTCAACAATTGATCAAGAGTAAAAAACTGTCTAGCTTTCCACAGAAAACCTAGCCTCTGGCTTGCTGACTTTGCGATGTTAGCAACATGGTTATGCCAAGACATATTATTAGACATCGTGACTCCAAAAATCGAGATGGAGGGACTTTTTTCCATGGAATGATTTGAGGAATTCATTTTCTTGGAAAACGTGGCGCTTTGTATTTTCTGGGCGTTAAACTGAACAAGATTGTTGGTTCCCCACTCGACGATTGCTTCAAGATCTCTATTAATGGAATCGAACTGTTCCTGGCTGAGTCTATTTGTATCATTTACCGAAAGTGATCGATTGGATGTGAAAGTTGAGACAAGTTTGCTGTCGTCTGCGAAACTGTAAATGGGGTTCGTCGTGGTTTTCAAGAGGTCGTTGATGTGTAAAAGAAATAGGGTGGGGGACAGGATGGAACCCTGGGGGACCCCGGCATTGGTTTTTAACTCATCAAAAGAAATATTGTTAACTGCCACATGTAAGGAGCGATCTTGCATGAAGCTCAAGAGCCATTGGCTCCGTTTGGTTGCGAGACCGTAGGCAGATAATTTGCTTAACAGTGCCTGATGTCAAACGCGGTCAAAGGCTTTAGATATATCCGAGGCTATTGCACGGGATTCACCAAACTTCTCAATAGTGTTTGTCCAGAGCTGAGTGACATAAGCCAGCAAATCTCCAGTAGACCGAACTTGTCAAAATCCATATTGTCTGTCATAAATTATCTCAAATTTCTCCAGATACTTGATGAGTTCTATTTTCGCTTTTTCCATAACTGAGAGCAATGCAAAAGTGCGATAATTCGCAGGAATAGCCCTTTTAGCTTTATCCACACTAAGTTCACGTCTAGCCGTTATTCAATACAAAATTCTAAATTTTAAATAACAGTTTACTAAATAAAGTGGAATCTAACTTTTGTGAAGCAGTTTATATGACTTAATTATAAATGTTATTTGGTTGCTGCAATGTAAATGCTCTAGGTACTTTGAAAGTAGGAAATGTTCTTTTAGTGTTTGAAATTCAAATTTGTCGTGTCGAAAAAAAAATGAATTATGCAGAACGGTAAATGATCTTGAAGTGTTTCGCTGGAGAAGTCACTTCATCCCATCTACGTATTTTAAATGCATACACAAACAATTTCTTGGTCACAGATGGTCGATACCGATAAACCGCTAGGGTTAAGGATGTTTGTCTTCTCGAATAATCATCAATAACTATTTAAAATGTTACTTGGTTTACAGTTCGCGCTAACCTTGTTATTTCTTTTCCTATTGGGTTTTTATTTTTTACGTATACTAACAGTACTTTGTACGATTCTCCTTTGACGCGGTTAAAAAATTGTGTCTAAATTATATACGAGTATATGGTTATTATACAAAAGTCTCGAAATAACGAACCAGAAGAGTTGCACTTTTTAGTATGTTGCCAAATCATGTACAATTTCTTGTATAACATAATAATCTAATATAATCATAAAAAAAATGTAAGAAATAATAAAAACGTATTCCACTCAAAAACTATATCGTAAAACGTATTCAAAATATCCCTTGATCAAGACTGCCGCCAGCCTCTTTCTTGTCCCTTTCTCCAGATACCTGGCCTCCAGATGTGTTCGTGTTCTCGTCGACTACAGGGGCCAATCCAAATATATCTTATAAAAACTAATCCTAAAAAAATCATACAAAGAAGATATTAGAAATAATATCAAATATAGAAAAACAATTATTTGCAGTAATTATATTTTTTTACCGTAAAGAAGTATCAAGTAAGTATGTTAATGATTATACAATATTATTTTACCGTGTACACCAAAATAGCGGTTTATACATATATTGCTTACATTCACTCATTCCTCTGATTTTTAGGACATCATACATAATATTAACCATGGCCTGCAACTCCTCCTCAGACGCTGCTAATATGGCCTGATCATCGGCGTACAGAAGGCATTTGACGATCAAATTATTTATTCTCAATCCGTACCCACTTTCTTTCAAATCATTCTAATAACATTCTATGTTAAACAGCCATGGACAAGCCCCCTTAAAACAAAAGTTTAGCCAAAAACCTTCAGGTTAACTCTATATATCTGCATATTAGTTCTTTAATACCCCTCAAGGAGTTTTACTAAAATTACAATCTGTTCGAAAATTGATAATGAGTAATTTTATTAATTCTAACCTAGCTCATCTAGGATTGGAAACTTAAAAATTAAGATTTTGATTGTTGAATTGGTAGTTTATCAGTCAGAATCCTTAAATCACTCCATCACAATGTCCGGAAATACCCTTGAATCAAGCCCCTTCATCTCGATTTTGGGAGTCACGGTGTCTAATAATATGTCTTGGCATGACCATGTTGCTAACATCGCGAAGTCAGCAAGCCAGAGGCTAGGTTTTCTGTGAAAAGCTAGAAAGTTTTTTACTCTCGATCAACTGTTGACGACGTACAAGGCTCAAAACCGACCTCTACTGGAGTATTGCTCGCACATTCGGGGTTCAGCACCAAGGCACTCTCTTCTAGATTCCATTCAGAAAAGGGCTATTCGGTTGATAAACAGCTTAACTCTCGCAGATACCCTTCACCCACTAGAACATAGAAGAAAAGTTGAAGACCAAACATTACTCTACAGATATTTTTATGGCAGATGCTCCAGAGAAATAAAAACTTATACCACCACTGGCCACATTCGGTCAAAGAACTCGGCATGCTGATCAGTCTCACCCATTTACTCTTAAGATTGACACTACAAGGACCAATCTCCATCAAGAATTCTTCTTTTACAGGGCTGCTACAGAATGGAATAAGCTTCCAAAATCAGTTTTTCCAGAGAACTATGACCTACAACTTTTTAAAAAGCGGGTTTACAATCATCTCCTTTCTATAATCCCTCCCCCCTTCTAATAATCACAGTGCGGGCCGTCCGCGGCCCACACGATAGGTCTACTCTTTTTGCAACAAATTTCAGTAAAAAAAAAATTTGAAGAATACCTACGGTATTTCAAAACTTTATTGTTTCAATTTCAGGACTTAAAGTGACCCTTCTAGTTTACAAGGGGTGAAAATCAACATCAAATTTAGATATAATAGAAAGGTTCATGAGATATAATAATGCAGAAATGAAGAAATAATTTTCCTCCGAGGTGGTATCTTAAACATCAACGTCCTGAAGCAGTCCTGTCATTATTCGTAGAACGTTCCTACTACATTCCAGGATCTGCTTGGTTGTGTTTTCTGAGTGTTTAGGTTAAAACGCCTTCGAATATGTCAACCCTGGTAGATCAGATCAGTGCGTAAGTCTCTTCGCCCAATCTGAAATAATGGTTTTAGCAGCACTTGTGGAGACTCTAAAGATTGATTATGGTCCAATGAACGAGGATGTCGGCTTTCTCGTTGCTTTCCACCCTCTAGTGCCCAGGCACCCACAACAAAGCCACTTTGTTGTTTGTACCAAGGTACTCCAGGGATTCGATGAAGTTCCGTACAAGCTTAGAGTTTATCTTGTTGGAGCTCAGTGCTTTAAGAGCAGCCTGTCTGAAATGATACTTACGTTTCTGTTCACTAAAGACCTGTTAGTTAGCTCTCTTGCAGACAATTCAATAAAAAAAACCTTCAGCCTGAAAGATTGTAACATAACTACTAAGACTGATGGATATATTAGTCTTTGGTTTTCTGCTGAAAATACCGGCCCCAACTCCATCTGGGATTTTTGAGCCATCTGTGTATATTACGTATACAAACACTGAGAATCCCATCACCCACTCATCTCTCTTCGGAAAGAGGACTTTTCTATAAGTATTCTTGTGGCTAGTATGCCAGGAACCATCCCAAGGATTTGGTGGTTTTTTGTTTCACTCAGTATCCCGGAGTGATCCCTAAGTCGCTCTCTTTCAATCCAATATTCGTAATCGTATTCGTTTTTTGTAAGTTTTCTGGGGTTTTCTGTGGAAAGCCAGAAAGTTTTTTACTCCTGATCAACTGTTGACGACGTACAAGGCTCAAATCCGACCTCTACTGGAGTATTGCTCGCACATTTGGGGTTCAGCACCAAGGCATTCTCTTCGTCTTCTAGATTCCATTCAGAAAAGAGCCATACGCTTGATAAACAGCTCAACTCTCACAGATACCATTCACCCTCTATAACATAGAAGAAGAGTTGCAAAACAGTCATTGCTCTACAGATATTTCCATATGCTCCAGAGAAATAAAAACTCTTGTACCACCATTGGCTCCATTCGGCCGAAGAACTCGGCACGCTGATCAGTCTCACACATTTACTCTCAAGCTTGACACTACAAGGACCAATCTTCATCAAGAATCCTTCTTTTACAGGGCTGCTACGGAATGGAATAAGCTTCCAAAAACAGTTTTTCCTGAGAACTATGACCTGCACCTTTTTAAAAAGCGTGTCCACAATCATTTCCTTTCTATAATCTCTTCCCCTTCTAATAGTCGCAGTGCGGGCCGTCCGCGGCCCACACGATGTAGGTCTACCCTTTTTGCGACTATGTTCATAAAAAAAAAGCAGAATTTGTGGTTTTTTGTCTCAAACATTGGTTTTAACACCTCTTCTGAATTTATTAATTTAGATCTGTTACTTTTTGAATAATAATCTTTTTTCATTTCAATTACTATATCAACAACTGTAATAAAGCCCAAATTAATTCTAGCTATATATTTTTTATTTAATTAAGAATGTACCTACAAATACTTCATTTAAATATCCATATTTTACTAGTAATTCAAAAATTATTTACGGTAATGATGCACGACGGAGCACCCTGTAGTCAAGAAATTGAAATGGAATACGGTCTGAAAACGGGTCGTTTCTCTTTTGGCGGAAAAACCCGCTTTTCCGATTGGGGAAAGCAGTAAAATCGTGAAAAAATTTATATTCTTACAAAGGAAGCAAATCACCATAATACGATAATAAAGTCGTGCTCACTATTTATTTTTTATTTCCTTCTTTTTATTGGAATATTTTAATGAACGACTTTTTGTTGAACATCACAAAACTGTTCGTGATTATATTATTTAAGTTTGAAAACGGTGAAAAAGCGTTGATTCGGAAAAATATTGTTTTAAAAACGATTTGTGTCAATAACTCTCAAAAGGGAAGTTACGATTTAATTTTAGTTTGTTTAGTTTTCATTATAAATTATTCAATGGTACATTTTTGTTTCAGAGACTTTTAAAATGCAACTTACAAAACCTCTTTTTTGTAAGTGGGCGTTGGATGCAATGAGAAAAATTCTGACCGTAGAGGTAAGTGCATTTTTCTATTTTAAAGTTTAAACTAGCTATAACCTGTTTGAAGTGAAAATTTCTTTAGGCGTGTTTAGCAAAATTTGATAGGGGGCAAACTTATTAATTTGCGTCATCTTACGTCAGTGTTAGCGACAGATAGGTGACGTCATGGCTTCTTCTTCTATCTGTTTGTCAGAAAAGTGGCCTCGAGCCCACTTTTTTTAAATTATTTATTATTGAATGATTTTAATCCTCGTATACAACTGAAAAACTGATATCTGATGATTGTATTTTAGATTTTAGAACATGCAGAACTTTTTATCAAGAATAACTTTTTTTTTTTAAATTAATAACAAACAAGTTTTTCATGGTTCCAACTTACAGAGACATGGCGCTGGTAGACGTGAGTTTAAATCTAAACTTAGCTGTTTTAGATAGAGTGAAATATGTCAAAGATATTGCTCTCTCTTTCTATATATCTATAGGTCAAAATAATTTAAAAAAAAAACGGTTCTTTCACAAATTATAAAATTTAAATTATTATTACAACAATTAATTTGAAAATCCAAAAAACCACTGTCTTTTTGTAAATTACAGTTTTCACTTCTGTCGGTAGTCCCATTTTATAAAATAACACACATGGAAATAATCTAACGATATTTTGTGCTGAGCTGGAAATGTTCACCCAAGTTGAGGTTTTACAATTACTAAATTAAAAAAAAGTAATTTTCACAAAGTGTAAACCACATAATAAAAAAAAGATCAACGATTGACCATCTGTTCTCACTAACACAAATTATAGAAAAAAAACTAGCATTCAATCAAGAGATCCATATACTGTACGTTGACCTAAAGAAAGCATACGACAGCGTACCCTTAATTAAACTTTGGGAAACTCTGGAAACTTCCAACATTAATATTGAACTGATAAAAGGAGTAAAGTCATTATACAATAAAACCAAATCAAGAATTAAAGTTGGACAAAACCTAACAACAGGGTTTAATATCACAAAAGGGCTGAAACAAGGGTGTTGCTTGTCACCAACATTATTTAAAATATATTTGGAACGGGCACTAGCGAATTGGAAACGGAAATGCCAAAACATGGGCATACCTTTAGATGAGGACACAACATTATACACACTCTCATTCGCAGACGATCAAATTATAGTCGGCCAAGACATAGACGACACAGAGTATATGACACGAAAACTTATAGAAGAATATAAAATTTGGGGACTAGAGGTTAATGTAGAAAAAACGGAATATATGTGTATTGGGGGAGTGCAACAGGACTTACAATTATCAAATGGACAAAAAATCAAACACACGTCAGCTTACAATTACTTAGGAATGAGAATATCAAAGGATGGGACACTCGAAGAAGCAATATTGGACAGAAATATGAAAGGAAGAAGAGCAATATCAATGTTAAACGGAGTACTGTGGGATAGAACAATAAGCAACAACAACAAAAAAAGAATTTACGACACGATAGTGAAGAGCATAATAATGTACGGTTGCGAAGTATGGCCTTTGAAAGAAAAGATCGAAAGAAAAATTAGAGCCACAGAAATGGATTACTGGAGACGAGCAGCGGGGAAATCAAGACTAGAAAGAGTTACAAATGAGAGGATAAAACAAATAATGGGAGTACAGCACGACATCACAGACGAAATAAGAACTAAACAGTTGATATGGTACGGGCATGTTCAAAGAATGCCACCAGACAGAATCCCAAAGAAAATATTACAGTGGAACCCCAGAGGAAGAAGAAGAAGAGGAAGACCACGAAAGAGCTGGAGAGAAGGCATACAAAAAGAGATGGAAGAGAGAGATCTGAGAGAGGACATGTGGACGAATAGAGAGGAATGGAGATTAGGAATCGCAAGACGCCGACGCACGTTTTAACGCGATATATATATATAAACCACATAATTTTTTTTGTTAAATATTTTTTTAACAAAAATATAGAAACACTTGAAATAATTTAAAATAACCAAAGGTTGAGGTATCGCTTTCCATGCTTTCTCTCTCTCTGCAAAGACTTAAATAATAATTATTAGCAGTTCTGATAAATCCTGCCATCTTTTAAAACTTTTCGTTGAAGCATGTCCCATTCATGCTTTATTAGATTTAGGTCCGATAGTTGCTCTACTGGAATCAATCTGCCACGGTAACACTAGATGGAGAGGAGACCACTCAGATACCTATAAAGAGAGGTGTGAGACGGGGTTGTATTTTGTCTCCTACACTTTTCAACCTCTACACGGAGAATATATTAAAAGGGGCAACACAATTTGGTGAAGAAATGAAGATTGGAGGCAAAACCATTAGTAACATTCGATACGCAGATGATACTGTGCTCCTAGCTGAATCATTGAAAGAATTACAATGTATGTTAGACAAGATAAACAAAGAAAGTAATAGATGAGGACTGAAAATTAATGTCAAAAAAACTAAATTTATGGTTGTTAGCAAAATAAATGTTGGCCCGGAAAGAATAACACTTGATGGCGAGAATATAGAAAGAGTTCATCACTTTAAATATCTTGGAAGCCGGATCAATCAGTCGATGGATCCAGACGAAGAAATCAAGGCTAGAATAGAAATAGCTAGAAGAGCATTTCTAAATCTCAAGCCGCTACTCTGTGCCAAGCAACTTAACATTTATCTGCGGAAAAGGTTTACCAATTGTTATGTATGGTCTATTCTGTTGTACTCTTGCGAAACATGGACGCTTCACCAAAAAGTTATTGACCGCATTGGTGCATTCGAGATGTGGCTGTTCAGAAGGATGCTTAAAATTCCGTGGACAAGCCGAACTACCAACGAGAATGTACTCATCAAAATAGGGCACGATAGAGAGCTCTTAACTACCATCAAGCGCCACAAACTGAAATACTTGGGACCTGTGATGCATGGACCACGTTATAGTCTGCTTCGGCTTATTCTAAATGGCAAGATCGAGGGGGAAAATGGATAGGCCGCAAAAAGCTATCCTGGCTTCGAAATCTCCGACAATGGATAGGTTTAACTGCTAAGGAACTTCTCCACGCAGCTCAAGATAGAGATAGATACAAAGAAGTAGTCAATATGGGAGTCGTTAACGCTTAAGAAAGCAAGACACTGTAGAAAGAAGAAGTTGCGCAGGCAATATTTTGAAATTAAGAAAGCTAGCCACCATCAGTACAAAGTTTTATCCAATTACTGGGTTTATTCAAGCAAAATTGGTATTTTATAAAGGTATCTATTGGTATTTAATTTTTTTTTGCATCAAACTGAGATTCGTTCTATCCCCCGATGCAAACTCCGTCCCAAACCATTAGGTACTGCAACTCCTACATACATACATATAGTTACGTCTTTTTCCCTTCCTCTTGCTACGGTTCTTACACACAGCTTTGCTTTCTCTACTTTTATCGGTGCTCTCGACTTGCCTTATAAATTTGCTTCTTCAATCTTCCCTCATTCATCCTTTTTATATGTCCAAACCATCTAAGCATTCCTTTATCTATCTTTGTAACCACATAATCTTTTACACCACAGCGTTCCCTTATCTTACTATTCTTCACATTATCCAATCCGTCAATCCGGCAATACTTCTCGGAAAACTCATCTCCGCAGCATTAATCCTATTTTCATGCTTCTTCTGCCAAACCCGACATTTACTACCATACATAAGTGTAGGAACGAACACTCCTCTATGCACAGCCAGACTTGCCTTTTTTGACACTTTCTGGCTGTTCCTAAAGCTATGCAACTCCTATATAAGAATAAACGTGTACATTCTGCAATCGTGCTTCATTTTCCTGTACTCTCCACACGTCTGGAATCAGGATGTAAGTATTCTAAATCTTGAATCGTCTGAAAAACAACTAACACTTGATTGGACATTTTGCTATAACATGTTTGCGTTTCTCAGCCTAAGATAAACGAGTAGCGCGATTGCCTCTCGTTAAAGACTGATATCATAGTGGTCTTCTTGATCTTAATTGTGCTTTATGTATTTGTAATCGTAGGGTTCCATCTTGTTGATAAATGCAAAAAACGATCTTCATTATGAGTTGTCGACTTCGTGCGCACTGTGTGTCTCTAAAATAAATTACCACTTTCTACATAACGCTTTAAAATGTGTCTAATGTTGTTTGTCAAGCGCCATTGAGCATGTCAATGGCTCTCAGCATTTGTTCAATTCAAAAGCATGCAAGTTAATTGTACTTAAATCCAATCTAACACATTTTCTTTAGTTTTTGAAACCGATAAAATATAGAACAATAACAAAAACAAAAAATTGTTAATTTTTTTGTTCTTAAGTAAATATAGTAGAAAATTGACATACAATGTGGGTTAAAAATACAATATATATTTAATGAACCATATTTAAATATAAATTATTATCCTTACATTATATCCATGAGTGAAGTAAAAAAATAAAGGTAGGGTTTAGTTATTGCATTGCTAATGCTACATTGGTGCTTCGACTATTCAAAAGTACCAGCGATTTCTTCGAGTTGACTTAATCAAACGTTAAAGTTCGTAAAAGCATTAAAATTTGTCACACAGACCAGTAACCATAAATAAATGAAAATTTGCGCATTTAATTCGCTTTGAATTTTTTGAATTTTGTTTACGCGCAACCTGCTTGTAATATTCTCACCTAGACATCATTTATAAAATTATTTAAACAAAAATCCCGCTCTGATCTGCTACGAAAAGTAGCAGATTTATTGTAAATAGCATTGATTTTGTCGTAATTGTTCAAACATCTACCAGAGTTGATGGTTTAAAAAATCGTTTTATTATGAAGCCAGCGAATAAAATATCTTCCAGGTGATTTAGGCAGTTTTATTAAGCAGCAGAAGTGTGTAACACAAGTAGAAATAATTACTCATTTGAGTAAACTTTGAGAAGTGCTCGGCCACCCACTTGATTTGGGCAGTTGGAGTCTTCAAAATCCAGTAGCGCGTTATCGAGAGAGAGACGCACTTCACTTGTTACCAGGATGATAGGTAAATATTTCTTTTTCGGATCCCACGATTTTTGCGAGTTTTTATGAGTCTTTCCTACCGTTATTTTAGTCGGAACTGGGATTAGTTGACGTTTCAGGTAGTCTTTGAGATTAGTTTTTGAACGAGACCTGCCACAGGTATCGATATTACTCGATCTTATTCCCGGAATTGTTGACAACTACCTGTGACATGTCGCTTAAAATAACAAAATTTTGCTACTCGTCTTGTTTTTTTTATAAACATTTGTTAATTGTATAGGTAAGCATTTCATTATTTTGACAGACATGTTATTTTTTTGTAAAACGATGATAACCTAAACAAATATGAGTCAAAACATCAGTTAAAAAAAATTAAATACAAGCAATGTGTTTGTAAATACATACGACAGTAACAAAATTTGGAAATAATTCAAGTATGTATTTTGAGCTGGATTAAGGAATTTACAACAATTTAATTTAGATAAAGTTTATTTCAACCACAACCTATTTATTAAAAAATATATATAGGAAAATTGAATAAAACGATCTTCATTATGGGTTGCAGATGTCGTATGTTATGTGTGTCTTTTAAATACATCTCCAGCTTCTACATAAGGAATATTCAAGTGAGAAAGGACGCTTTGAGATGTGCCAAATGTTCGTACTGTATATGTTTGTCGAACGCCAATTTCCAGCATACCAATGGCTCTTAGCATTTGTGAGACAAAAACATATTTTTTTTAAATGTTTTTGTTAAGTTTTTTTTTGGGTTACATAAAAACATCAAAAATTATAATAAAAGTATAATTAAAAAGTTTAAAATTTGATTGCTAAAGCATTCTTTTTCTTTTGGTTGCCAGTAATGAAAAAGAACTGACGATGTTCCTCGAAAGACTCGAATCTGTGAGCTTAAGATATGGGTTGCAAATAAACTACAAAAAAACGAAGATCATGATTATCAACCGAGAACAAGAAGGTGCTCCACAACCACCTTGTGTGGTTGTGGAGCATCGGAAGGATCGTGTATCTAAGGTCAATAATAATATCAAATGGGGATTGTGAACCTGAAATTCGTAGACGCATTCAACTGGGTAAAACAGCTATGAGACAACTCACCAGAGTATGGAAAGATCGCAACATCTCGATCCAAACAAAAAAAGCTCTAGTAAAATCACTGCTATTCTCAGTTTTTTGGTACGCTTCGGATACGTGGGTGATCAAGGCCGCTGATCGACGGAGAATCGATGCGTTTGAAATGTGGTGTTGGCGCAGAATGTTAAGAATCCCATGGAATGCTCGAAGAACAAACGCATCCATATTAAAACAAAGAGGAATAGAGCACCGTTTGTCGAGCCAAACTTCAGCGCGGGCTGTTAGGTTCTTCGGCCACATAATTCGACACGATAATGTGGAGCGCCCCATTGTACAGGAAATCATCATCATCATCATCACTCAGCTATAGTAGTCCACTGCTGAACATAAGCCTCTCGTTTATTTTGCCACTCTGCTCTATCTTGAGCCATTTGTATCCAATTACCACAGATTCTTTTGATGTCATCGGTCCATCGTGTGGGGGGGCGCCCTCTACTACGATAAGCTTCGTGCCTCGGACGCCACTCCAATAGTTTTTTAGACCATCTTCCGTCAGTTCTTCTAGCTACGTGGCCAGCCCAGTTCCACTTTAAAGTTGTTATTTTTTCGATTACATCTATAACACCTGTTCTTTGGCGAATAATCTCATTTGGTATTCGGTCTCTGAGGGAGATACCCAGAATAGCCCTCTCCATCGCCCGTTGGGTGACATGCAGTTTCTTTGCTGACTTTTTTGTAAGCGTCAATGTTTCGGCTCCGTATGTCATCACTGGTAATATGCACTGATTGTATACTTTTCGTTTTAGACTGATGGGAATATCCGACTTGAAAACATACTTTAATCTTCCAAAGGATACCCACCCCAAGCCTACTCTCCGGAGAAGTTCGCACGTCTGGTTGTCCCGTCCTATTCGGATCTCATGACCCAAATATTTGTAGGCGGTGACCTGTTCAATAGATTTGCTTCCAATAGTTATGTTTTTACTGGGGACTAGGTTTGTCATGACTTGCGTCTTTGCAAAGTTAATTCTTAGGCCAACTTCCCTTGAAGCATTGTATAATTTTTCCAACATCATGGACGCTTGATCTATACGGTCGGTGATAAGGACGATATCGTCTGCAAATCTTAAGTTATTTAATCTTTCACCGTCTATATTTAGGCCCATTTCCCCCCAGTCGATTTTCTTACAGACATATTCGAGCAGTGTGGTGAACAGCTTTGGAGAGAGGGTATCTCCTTGACGTACACCTTGTTCTATTCGGAATGTTCTTGTGTTTTTATGTAATCTTACACACGCCGTTGCTTTCTCGTATATACCCTTAATCAGTGCAATGTACCTGTAATCAATTCTGCATTCTGTTAATGATTTGAGCATATGTTGTTGGCTGATTGAGTCAAAAGCTTTTTCATAGTCTACGAAAACAAGGATGAGAGGTTTATTATATTCTGTTGATTTTTCTATAAGGGTCTTGATTGTATGTAAATGATCATTTGTACCGTACCCTGCTCGAAATCCTGCCTGTTCTTTCGGCTGGTAAAAATCTAATTTTGGAGTTAGGCGTTTAGCAAGGAAATGCCATTTAGTAAAAGACGACGAGGCTGATCACCAATAAGATGAACAGACACCGTTCGCAATTTAACTGGCCTACATTTAGAGACAGCAACAAAACAGGCTAACAGTAGGCAATGATGGCGACTAATTATTAGTCACGTCCTGGACAGACTGGATAATGACAGAAATTCACAACAACCACCACACATCATGGTTGATGTTATGGACTAAGAAGAAGAAGAAGAAAGCATTCTTAGTTTTGAATATGTTAGTCACAAGGGCAACGACCAGAACCGGTCACTACAAGAGTCGCCAAAACAATTTATTCTTACTGGGCGGAAAGAAAAAGACTCACGCACTGGTCCGATATATCAGGGTTGACTCACTCTAAGGCGTTTTTACCTAAACCCTCGAGAAACACAACTAAGCAGATCCTAGAATGGAGCAAGAATGATCTGCGAATTCTAACGGGAATGTTTACAGGACACTGTCGTCTAAGATACCACGTTGGAAGGATATATCTGAATCAACAAACGGACTGTAGGTGTTGCTGCGTGGAAGACGAAACTGCTGAACACATACTATATTCATGCCCCGGCTTGATTTAGATTTCAGGAAAATCTCACCCCATACAATCATGAACTTCGTGAGAAGAGCTGGATTGTGCGGTGAACTGTAACCTCTAGGGGTAAGCCACAATAGACCTATTAAGGGTCGCTGTGGACTAAGTGGACTCACATGACACCTAACCTAACTTAACCTATGTTAGTCACAACAGATAACTTTCACATTTAAAAAAGGGAAATGTAAATCGAGCATTGCCGTGATACAAAGGTCACAGTCAAACATACTTCGAGCCATCACTGATCCTTCTTGTTTTGTCAGCAACCAAATGTTACATAACGACCCGGAAATACCCTTCGTTCAAGATGTTATCCGTGCCACAGAAGCATGCTTCGACCTCTTGTACACAACTGAGACAAGAGACTAAAAATATGCTGGCCAGTTGACCTTATTTGAGGAAGAAGAGGTTGCTCGCTGGAGAAATCTCTAGTAGGACATTTAAGAACCCATCTACTGGATTCCATGCTGATAAAATAGCGTATAGAATGTCTGTTAAATAAACAAAAAATAATTTTGATTATGTGAGTACGAGTCCCAAAATGTAGAAAGAAATAAATGTTTTTATTGAGTCATCAATGCATATGAAACTTTATTTGATGATTGATTGGTTATTTTTTGGATTAAACGTTCTTAAAATCCAACAAAGATAAGAAACGGAAAGATATTTTTTAAATATTTTACCAAGTTCTTTTTAAACAACATTTTTCTGACTGTTTTCATATGAAACGCAATAATAATAATGATAATGTTTAACTTTTGCCGAAACAATTGAAAAGTTTCTCGTTCCCACAAATATCGTGATCACATTCGAAAAATCTGTCTCCCGCTATTAATTGCAGGTGGCAACAAAAAGCAAAAAAAAATTGTAGAGCGTATGTGACAAAAACAAATCCCACATATCCCGAAATAACCCCCCTCATATCATTACGTGCATGTATAAACATATTATAATTTCGTATGTATACCGTGCAACCGCGAAATTACATACTTTTAACTTTCGGGGTAAAATAATTATACATCCTGCTATCTTGCGAGTGTGTGTGTAAAACAATCCCGACGAATATTTTCACACAGATTACGTAAAAGCTATCGAGAAGGTCGCTACCGGTACTAGAGATGGAAATGTTTTTCGGTTACATTGGAGCTTTTTTAAATAACAATAAAAAGCAATGAAAGTCACCTACTATACTTGGTGGGTACTGCAATAGATTTTCTTTCTTCTTTAAGTGACGTCTTTATTGCGGAGGTTGGCGATCATCATGGTTATCATGACTTTGGAAACTGCAGTCTTAAATAGTTCAGCAGTTAATAGTTATTATTATTCTATTATATTAATAGTTAATCTATAGATTAAATCATTCTCGTAGGTTTTTAAGTAAAGATTTTCTTCTTCCTACCGATATTTTTCCCACTATTTTGCCCTGGATTTTGAGGTGTTGGAGTTCATGGTCCTGTCATAATATGTCCAAGATATTGTAATTTTTTTTTCACTTCTAATATTTCTTTGCTTTTCCCATTTTCTACGTTGGCCACTAATATTCTCAAGATTCTGTGGTATGTCCACATTTCGGAGGCTTCTAGTTTTCGTTCGCGGATTTTGTTTAAGGTCCAATCTTTTAGCCGTATAAAAGGACTGGAAAAAGTTTTCCCATTTTCCTTTGGAAAACTAAGTTGTTATAAAATACCCTTACAAAAAACATTCTAGGTAGGTACTGTCACTGTCTGAGAATAATTTTTTATTCAATCTATCTACGTAAATATTAAGCTGTTTTGCCAATTGAAGCATTACACAAATTACAAATTATCCAGTTAACAGTTTTCTTCATACTTTATATTTCTTAAACCAAGTATCAGCACTCACACAAGTGATAACGCAAGTCTTTATCATTAATTCAAAATATTCTGAGGATCAGTATGTAACCAAGTTCAAAACTAATGCTTCCAAACAACGGTCATATTTACTTGTTATCCTCAAGAGAATATTTACCCATTTTTTGTATAATCTGAATGATTAGGCCCTCCCAACAGTGAAACCTACGCGGTGAAGTCTCAACTTATGTGAATTTGCTTGATCAGCTTTTAAGTATTCATGTATCCTTCGTGGTGGAGTCTCAAATTCACTTATAGTAGCTAAAGCAGTCGCATACAAATTTGTAAAAGAGATCCAAAAAAACCTTCTGGTATGTACAATGATTTAAATTGGACCAATTTTGTTGCAATGCTATTAGTATCTTTATTGACCCAACGTAAAACGTTAACATATTATTCCTTACCTATAGAAAGAGAAATTTGCTTAAAAAAACTATCCTCCATAGTCGTTTTTCTGGATATACTTACAAAATACTTTAGCATATGTTTACTTACATTGTGCAACTTCAGACACTTCTTTGCTGTTTAAAACTAACGTCTTCAGATTATTATTGAATTAACTACGAATCAGAATTTCTTGAACCTTTACCTTTACATCATGCTTCCTGTTAAAATTTTTTTTATTATTCTTATTCCTTACTCGTAACTCCTTACCAACACTTTAAAGCAAAGCTAAATTACCTTTTCATTACCACACTGCGACTATTAGAAGGGGAAGGGATTATAGAAAGGAAATGATTGTGGACCCACTTTTTGAAAAGTTGCAGGTCATAGTTTTCAGGAAAAACTGATTTTGAAAGCCTGTTCCATTCCGTAGCAGCCTTGTAAAAGAAAGACTCTTGATGAAGATTGGTCCTTGTAGTGTCAAGCTTGAGAGTAAATGTGTGAGACTGATCAGCGTGCCGAGTTCTTCGGTCGAATGTGGCCAATGGTGGTACAAGAGTTTTTATTTCTCTGGAGCATCTGCCATGGAAATATCTGTAGAGCAATGACTGGTCTGCAACTCTTCTTCTATGTTATAGAGGGTGGATGGTATATGTGAGAGTTGAGCTGTTTATCAAGCGAATGGTTCTTTTCTGAATGGAATCTAGAAGACGAAGAGAATGCCTTGGTGCTGAACCCCAAATCTGTGAGCAATACTCCAGTAGAGGTCGGATTTGAGCTTTGTACGTCGTCAACAGTTGATCAGAAGTAAAATACTTTCTAGCTTTCCACAGAAAACCTAGCCTCTAGCTTGCTGAATTTGCGATGTTAGCAACATGGTCATGCCAAGACATATTATTAGACACCGTGACTCCCAAAATCGAGATGGAGGGACTTGATTCAAGGGTATTTCCAGACATTGTGATGGCATGATTTGAGGAATTCACTTTCTTGGAAAAAGTGGCGCTTTGTGTTTTCTGGGCGTTAAACTAAACAAAATTGTTGGTTCCCCACTCGACGATTGCTTTAAGATCTCTATTGATAATAGAGCTATTTACCCTTTCATCACCTCTTACGCTGCTATATTCCATCCAGAACGGAGCTATTTACCTTTTTATTACCTCTTAAGGTGTTAGATTCCATCCAGAATAGAGCTATTTACCTTTTTATTACCTCTTACGCTTCTAGAATAAATAGAGATATTAACCTCTTCGATGACTAGTGAAACTTTCTTCATTGATTCTTGGTCGAGAGTTAATATACCATTATCTTGTGTATACTTTCAAGGACTATGCTCGCGAGAAGTTTTCTTCTAATGTTCTTTTCTTGTCTACCCGGATTAGAACCATAAGTAGCTATGATCGTATACATCAACTTACGCTGGAACTTTCTTCTTTGGTTCTTCGTCGAGCGTGGATGTACCTTTATCTTATGTATTCTTTCAGGGACTATACTCCCAAGGAGCTTTTTTCGAATGTCCCTTCCTTGTCTACCACAAGTAGCTCTGATCGTATACATCAAGGATTGTTAGGCATGAAAAATTATCAATTATTAATTTTGCGAGAATATTACCGAAAAGAAATAAATAATTGACGAAAATAATAATAAAATAATTATCGTGGGTCGAATAGAACTAGAAATTGTTGAACCCAAAATACCTCACAAGTGATATCATTGCAACACGATAACTCGACAGCCGGTTATGGCAATTCGAAGTTTATCAAATTAAAATCTGATTCTCTATCGCACACAATGACTTTCCGATTTTTATGCGTACTCTTCGAAACAATTTATTTTAAAATTATAATAAAGAAATTTAAATTTGTCGTCGGAATTAAACAATCATAATATGTATGTTATACAAAGAACAGTTCCAAAATACTTCTATACAAAATAATGCAGAAATTACAATGCAACGGTAAGTTGATATACAGGACGTTACAACTATTTACATAAAAATTTATGCTCGTAATGAAGAATATATTTGAATAATTTGTAATAAAACAATTTAGTATCACATTAGTGATGATGATCCCCACTTTACTAGTTAGAAGTATTCTTATTCGCTGGACAAGATCAGGCTGGATAATATGACAGAATTGATAATGAGTCTTGAAGGTCTTAACTTTTTTTCCGACAAGTGTCTAAACAATAATATATTAGAGATGATAAAACTTAAAGGTCATTACTTTACTTATGACAAGTACTGTCATTCTTTGGACAAGAGCGAGCTGGATAATATGACATTAGTGATACTGAGTCTTAAAGGTCTTCACTTTTCTTCTAACAAGTGTCTGGACCAGAGCAGGCTGGATAATATAACATTAGAGACGATAAGCATTGATGATCATTATTTTACTTGTGAAAAGTATTGTCATTTGCTGGATGATTTCACTATGGTGATGATGAGCATTGTTGTTCCTCACTTATTTTATGACAAGAATTGTCATCCTCTGGGCAGGAGTAGGATGAATAATATAGTGATGATGAGTCTTGATACTTTACTTGTGAGAAGTATCGTCATTGTCTGAACGAGAGCAGGCTAGATAACCGGAATTTTTTATGCAACGAAACTTCTTAATTGTTCTTTATATGCATCTTCCAATTGCTTAAAAACTTAACTCTTAAAATTGAGTAACTATTTGTCTAATTTTGAAATGAAATTTAAATTTTGTGTTTTTTGTCCTCAAATTTAAATTTGCTGTTAAGCTTGTTTTTGTCTGATATGATGCGTCTATAACTAACTGGACAGCAACATATTTTTTTGTCTGTTTTATCTTTGTCATGTCATTTTGAGAAAGTTTTGTGAAAATAGTGAACTTGGAAACACCGAATCTTCTCGTACATTTTCACTGCTAATTTTTCAGCTTGGTCGTCTGTGGCATCAATTATTCATGTTTTGTGTTCTCCCATGGTTAAAAATTTTTGGTCGACTACGTTTGGCCAAAATGTTCTCTTCGCGAATTAATTGTAATTATAGATAAATAGCAACAACAATTTCGGTACACGTCATAAGATCCTTAAAAGACAAAAAAGAGAAAAGGCGCGGTCACTCTGTTCTTTAATTGCTTATACAAGATATGAATCACAATTGGATATTTTATTAAAAGAAAAATTTGCTTTCTGCGAACCGCATCCACCTCTGAAAATTTCGGTAAACTACTTGAACAGGTGCAGAACGGGGTGAGTACTCGATTTCCCACGGTAA
Source organism: Agelastica alni (assembly GCA_950111635.1). Taxonomy (NCBI): domain Eukaryota; kingdom Metazoa; phylum Arthropoda; class Insecta; order Coleoptera; family Chrysomelidae; genus Agelastica; species Agelastica alni. The sequence goes on from OX467709.1 coordinate 40,663,315, forward strand.
AATCACGACAGCGTTACAAACCCTCTGCGAGTTAGGGGAAAATCCTCCCCCTTGAGTACAGTAATTACCATATGCCATGTACCAAATCGCAGCTACGATGTGAGAATTCTACACTAAAATGAAATTTTTATGTGATTTCTGTGTGAAGGATCGCGTGAGACGATACTGCGTTACAGAAAAAAACAAACAACTCGAATTAATTAGGGGGGTATTGTTTGAAACGAATGCCATTTTTTTGGAAAATTTTAATTTTTCATAACCAACTGCAACATATTTAAAATGCAGGTGTGGGCGTCTTAAAAGAATTTATACTTTTAACTATTGAAATAATATTACAAAGTAAAGAAAACTAAGCGAGATGTCCATTCTTTGCGATAGTCAGGCCGTCATCAAATCACTGAGTCACAATCAGTCTACTTGACCTCTAGGGCAGCGGTGCAATGCCGAGCCGCCCTGAATGAGCTAGCAACTAAAAGTTTAGAGTTCACATTGTCTGGGTACACGGACTCAGGGACATACCAGCAACGGTAAGGCGGACGAGCTAGCAAGAGAGGGCACCACCCTCCCAGCTGTATCTGTCTCATCTTAGCAAGGAGTACAGATTGCAAATTGCCGGCTCCTCCTGCACAGCAAAGTAGTTCAAAAAGCCAATTTAAGGTGGCAAAAGATTTGGCCTAACCTAGATCTACGTCAAACTAATGATGTTTTTACTTTATCCAGGGAGTCCATTAGAAATGCGATCGCGGCCATAACAGGACACTGCATGGGCAAGTAGAGCCCATGCACGGCGCATGGTAATCGCAGAGCTACGACACGACTTCTGTAGAAGCTGTCACGATGAGAAAGATGAGAAAAAAATAGTTCATCTTCTTTGGCACTGTCCTGCCCTAGGCAGAAAACTGCTTTCTATACTAGGGCAACCGAATTTTGATCATTTATCTGATCTCAACTCAGTTAACATCAAAGACCTTTCACTCTTCCAACTGGTTCTCGCGGTAGAGAGGGAAAGCACCGCCGTCCATCACGGTATCACAACGGGCCAAAATGCCTAAGTGGGTTCCCTCCGAACCGCCGTTTTAACCTAAAAAAAACTAAGAGTAGAATATAATATATTCAGACTTGAAAATTGACTATCTATTCAGAAGGTAATTCTCGGTCATAAAGTATCGACCTACAAAATCAACTGTGAATTTTTGTTATCCTATCTTAAACTGTATTTTCCATGATTGCGATCAAACAATATTGTTTTACATTTTTCTAGAATTCCTAGAATCCCATATAGATATAATGTATGTATATATGTCAACAAACACTAACCTACTGTGGATATAATTACTGTAACCTCCCCAACCCTTAAAATGAGCTCCATAGTACTGCCTTTACCTTAGTAATTTAAGGATGTTCAATGGTACTTTTAACGAGGTAGAGAGTACTCTTTGCTTTAACATCGGTTAAAATTATTTAAAATGTTTTTAACTATTAGTTTGATAAAATATTAATATTTTCAAACTCGTATAATAGATTTAATTATTCAAATAGATATTGTTTTTTATCCACATAAACTTTCTATTTTTAAATCTTACATGAAATAATCATACATTATTTGTCTTTAAAAATATTTTCTTTTTCTGTCAAATTATACTTGTATTAACCCACTAATTCATAGTTTACATTGGACAGATAATTCACGAACTAATTGTTTCAAAAGCGATGCAAAATTTATGACAAAGTTATTAAAATAAATATTTTCTTCGTAAAATTATTAGTAAGATGCTTAAACAATCTTACCAAATTGTTTCGAAAAGGACAATCTAACGTTATAATATATCTTTTTTAAAATATATTTGTAGGGTATAAGCAAAAACCAAAATCGGCCATTCTAAATAAAGCTATTGTTACTTTTTGGATTCGATGATTCTAAACACTCAGTACAATAAGTAAACAATTTTATTCTAATATTTCTACACAATAAATTATAATAATAATTTATAATTACTTCAAAAGTTCAACTTTCCACTCGATATCGGCGACATCCCTTTTATATAAATCTAAACAATATTTCTGGAAATTTCTTGATAGAGCGGTTTTTCTCTCGAAATTAATCAACCTTTCCAGAGGCCTTCAATCACACCGCGGCCATAAATCATTCATCTTTTTATGCCGCAAATGGAATATTGTTCTTTATATGACCGTTTCGGCCGAATAATAGATCAGAAACGTACTTTATACTAATTTTAAATTCATAATTTCGAAAAAACTTGGGTTAAAAATAATTTTATGGAGTTTTTTTAAGTACTATATTAGATTCCTACAGACCTTGCAGGTCCATGCCTTAATAAATTACAATACATTTCTATTTTTTCACTCCTCTTTCTCTATCTTCTCTACTAGTATTGTCCATTTTCGTCTGTCTTTTGCAACCATTCTTCAATTTTCTATTCTCTTCTTTTTCAAGTACGCTTATAGCCATTTCTTTTTTGGCATGCATTTTCGTTTTTTACCTTCTTCTCCTTTGAAGAGTGCTCTACTTGTGTGGCTGGTTGCTGGCATTCTACTCACATGTCCTAACCACCTGACCGTTTGTGCCGTTATTATATTTTATATATTATTAATTAGTTATTAGAAATATCCGCTACATTTTTTGTAGTATCTATTAATGAAATGAAGACATGTAATTCGGTTTAACCCTTTTATATTTTTTTGATGACTACATTATTTTATGGTGAACAATGTGTCTAAGAGGAAACTTGTTAATATTATTAAGAAAGTCGTGAAAACATCGATTAAAAGTGGGTTGTACAATTTTGGAAGCTCTACGTAAACAAAAAGAATTGAGATTGTTGATTAAATCAATGTTCTCATGAATCAAGCTTTTAAAATTAATTAAAAAAAAAGTGAATTTTTTTTTATTAAAACATTCACAGCTTTGTTTGAGACACCCAGGACGTTTAATTCATTAATAAAAACGGCGTTCGGATTGTGGAATTTACTAGCAAATCAATTTTTTATGATCAATATTAACATTTAGACACTCACGGTACTTTGTATATCTTGACGTCACCGTCGTGAAATGTCTCAGAGAAAAAAAACGAAAACATTGCTAAATGCTCTTTAACAATATGGTCTGTCCAAATAATTTGGATAAGGGTCGTTGAGATATTAACCCTCTAGTATATTTAAAATGGAATAATCTTTTTATGTGAATAGGTATATCTACCGTGTATGTTCATTATTTACATCCAACGGGCTATTAATTTTTTACTGAACATTAATTCTACCTTGTTGCTTGTCAAATTTCGGTAAATTATGATACCCAGCAATCATCTGAAAAATTCGCATGAAATATTAAGAAGGACAAAAACGCAATTTCGTTGTAGTAGAAGCTCGGTTAAATTTAAATAAAATATGCTGCCTTGCTACGCTTATTTGAAGAAACACCTTAACAACTACACGCATTTTATAAATGTTTTTCATTGCTTAATTAATTCATAAAAAATTTAAAATTAATTTCAAAGTATATTATTTTTTATGGCCGATTTAAACAAGGAAGTACAATGAATCTGAGACCAAAAAGACCAACCCAAAACGTTATAATAATAATAATAGTACATTAACAAATAAATAACATCATTACATAAAACAGGACAAGAGAATTTATATTTACAAAACGTTTAAATTTATGTTAAATCTAGAAAAAAAATATCTCCTGGATAATCTCTACTTGGCAATCTCTAATGGCCAATATCTAATAGACAATCTATAAAGCCCAATCTCTTATAGAGAATCAGGGACCAAAAAGGCCACCACAGAACATATTAATAAATATCAGTGGTCTAGGTGCGACCCGAGAGGTCTACACAACTAACTTTCCAGGGGAAATAATGGAAAAATACCATATGTTTTGTTGTGATAATAATTATTATAAAAAACGATTTCAAATTGTTTATAACAAATTATAATTGTCATTTCAAAAGATCTTAAATTTCTGTATTAAAAATAGTATAATTTATAAATTGCAAAATTCAGGTAGTTTATCATTTTTTTCATTTTTTTTATTCTTCATAAATAATAGCTCGACCGATTTTGCTGAAAATCGAATCGGTTCTTACTTGCGTAATTATGCGCCGAATGCAATTGGTCCCACGTCGATATCATTTTTTGTTCTCGCGATAATCGAGACGAAAAATAATTCCGAACGTACATACGAACATACGAACATACACACACAGACGTCCACTTAAAAACTATTGTATTCGACTCTGGGAACCTTAAAATGTGGAGATATGTCAAAATTCGGGATTCGCAAAATCGGACCCATTCATACAACTTCATACTGGAAAGTTAATAATTTTTATTTTTTTTCCAAGTTTTTGGCACTGGCAGAACCAGTTATTAATAGAACTGTAACGAATGTGTAACATCGTACATAAAACATAGCTTATTCATAATATTTATATCTTTAAGCAGAAAACAGCTTTATCAAATATATTTATTTGCCTACATACATAAATATAGTCACGTCTTTTTCCCGATGGGGTAGGCATAAACCACTTCCTACCACTTGCTACGGTTCTTACACACATCTTTTGCTTCCTCTTTTTTCGTCAGTGCTCTCATACATGCTCGTCGGTTGTTGGTACTCTTGACCTGGCTTTTCTTCAAAACAATGTCGATCTGATCGAGATATGTTCGCCGAGGTCGACCTCTACCGACTTGTCTATCCTTTCTACGTGTCCAAACCATCTAGGCATTCCTTTATCTATCTTTGTAACCACATCCTCTTTTACACCACAGCGTTCTCTTATCTTACTATTATCTTTAGGTTAAATGTAGAAAAAATATCTGCACATGACAATCTCTAATGGCCAATACCTAATAGACAATCCATAATGCCCAATCTATGTATATATTGACTCATCACGATATCTCTGGAACCATAAGGCATAGAGACTTGAAATTTGGTAGGAATATTCTTTTCGCCGAGTAGAGGTCAGCTAAGAACGGATTTTACGAAATTCCACCCCCAAAGGGAATTGTGGGGGCGTTAATGATAAAAAATGAAAATTTTAACTACAGCGTCTACAGACTTGAAATTTGGTAACAACCGTTCTTTTGTAATGTTAAGATTAGATAAGAACGGATTTTACAAAATTGCACCCCCAAAAGAGATTGCTGCGGTGTTAATGAAAAAATAGAACATTTTAACTGTAGCTTCTACAGACATGAAATTTGGTAGCAACCTTTCTTTTGCAATGTCAAGCTCAAATAAGCACGTATTTTACAAAATTTCACCTGCGTGGGTGTTCATGATAAAAAATAGAAATTTTTAATTGTAGCTTCTACCCGGAAGATAATCGTGTAAAGTTTTGTAACAATCGGATCAACGAAAGAGGTGAGAGGAGAGGGTTGAATATAAAAACTATTCCCTATGGAGTCCAAAACAACTGGACATATTCAGATTAGCCCAGCGGGTGATCCTATGAAGTTTGGTAGCGATGAGATTAACAAAAGGGTTGAGGTGGGGTTAAAATATAAAAAAACTGGTGCGTGGAGTCTCTACGCGCAGATAAAGTAACACTTAACACTATGAATTTAGCAATATTTCTGTCAATAGTAGTTCCCCCTTATGTTGTGCTCTGTATTCACGTTATATGTCTCAAGCACCTCGAGCTATCAGATCATTTGTGCATAACCCTTAATCAACCGATATAAGTATCAAATTCATAGTCTTCGGGACGCAGAATTTGGTACAAACATTCCCAAAGCTGGCAAGCCAACCAAAGAGATAAAGGGGGGTTGTAATATAAAAACTATTAAAAACGCCGATATTAGTGTTAAATTAATAGTTTTCGGGGTTCTAAGTTTGATATTGATAATCCCATAGGTGAAATGGTGTTGAAATATAAAAACTATTAACCCGATATTAGTGTCAAGTTCATAATTTTTGGGATCGCTGAGTATGATAGTGATATTCCCAAAGCAGGCAAGCTAACGTTCGGGCAGGACAATATCTGCCGGGCTCTGCTAGACTAATATAAAATCAGGGATCAAAAATGCCACCCCAGAACATAATAATAATAATAATAGTACTGTGACGAATGTGTATCGTAGTACATAAATCATTGCTTTTTATAATATGCATACCTGTATAGCAAAAATCAGCTGTAACAAATATATCAATTTAATTAATGTATAGATAAGTTTATGTTAAATCTAAAAAAAATATACAAAAAAAAATCTGCTGGAAACTCTCTAATGGCTAAACTCCATTTGGCAATCGCAATACCAATTAAGTCAATCGGTTAAGCTTGATATTTAGAGGGGACGGACAACTGTCTCTAATAATAAATTCCAATTGAAAGAAGCAAAAACTTGGTAACTTATGTTATACTTTATACGAACTCAGTTGGACAACGCAAAAATCGGGGTACGGTCAATAATGCCACGTCGAGCATTAAGCTAAACTGAACCGTTTGTAATTGATTACTCCCGGTATTGTCCACATGGACTGTCGGCGAACCCTTTTTGATTCTATGCATCTTATTGGATAGTATTTAACCCTAATTGGCCAAATTTTATCGGCAGTCATCTCACCGCAAAAGTCGATGCTGGCAAAAAACAAATCAGTGTTTACACAACTATTTACCAGTGCCGTGTTGTTATAAATACAAATTTTCTCGTTTTTTAGATACCTATTATCCTGTTTTCTGTTTTATTGGAGTATCTGTTATATAGTTAGTAACATAGAAATATATTGCACAAAAAATAAATTGTTGGACTAGTGAAACAACAAAATTTTAAGGAAGAATACGTCATAGACAAACTTTTTGAATCTTACGATCATACAGTTTTGCGTTTGCCTCCATATTATTGTGTATTCAACCCTATTGAACTGATCTCGCCGAAACTGACTTATGGACAAATTGTGTTTACCACGTCAAAGAAAAAGGACAACAATATTGTGTTTTGCCACAAATCGAATCGATAGTGATAAATATTCAAGAAGACTCTAGTACTGATGAGTGTTTCGATAGTGACTAACGTATAATAGTGTTTCGTTTAGGGTGGTCACCTTATCACGTTTAAGTCCAAACAATACTTACTTAAAGTTTTTGGAATTTTTTTAAAATGAGTTTAAAAACACTTGCCAATCTACGAACCCAATTAAATAAGTTTTGAATTTAAATAGTTTTACTCCAAAACCCCTTGTACTCATAAAAATGCATTTCAAAATATATACTTTTTTGAGAACATTGTTAAACTAATAATTATTGAATGCAGTAAAACTACTATTAAAATATCTGTTGTGACGCCTATGCAACAACAAAGTTCGTCAAGCCGCCGGATGAAATATTGTTTTTATACTTGTTCAAGTGACTTCGTAAGAACTATACTACTGTACTGTCGAACTAAAAACATTTTTTTATTTATTGTAAGTATTTAATAAGTTTTAATTTTGGGTCACACTGTACAAGTATTAGACGTCAGGTAACTAGTGAGTCTCGCTCTTAGAAATGCTAATTGACATTAATTACTTCCAACTTATTTTTGTGAAATTCCGTGTTCGGCTAGCAAAACTGAAATCTTGATGCTGCCGCATCAAACGAGATAAATCACGGTAAAAAGTGGCTGTTGGTTGCCTACCCGCGGCGTTTGACAAATTAAGTTAAGCGTATCACCGGCGATAGTGCGTTGGTCTGTAATTTTTGTTTTGTTTTTGTCGTTTGGAGTCGTTTTACCGGTAACTGAATACTGTCGTCTGGTCTTAAATTTCAAAACCCACACTCGGACATCCATCTCTGCAAATGCAAAGGAAGAGAAAACAGATTACGCGCACTAGCATTTTTCTTAAGAATACGGCTATTTATTCATCATCCTCGATTGCGCCTAGATTGGTTGCCGAATTAAAGTATCTATAATTAATATGTGTCTTAGGGTGGGTCAAAAATATCGATTTTTTTTTTACAAGAGACACGGAAAAATGGGGGTTGCTAGACACCTTAATTTTATTAGGAAGATCCTCCGCATCGCAGTTTTGTATTTTTTACTCAGTCCAATAGAAAAAAATTCATACCTCATCATTTATCGATTGAACAGAAAAATGTTCCGAGAGAATTTTTTAAGAAATTTAATGCTCTACAAAAAAGGTGTCTTATATTTTTTCCGTAAACCTCACCATTTGAAAGATATTAAGGATTTAATTTTGATTATTTTAAGACAAATTTCATTTTTGTTTATGAATTTTATAACTCGACAATAAATGACTTTTACAAAATGCGCAACACAAATTTTTGCACAGGTTTTCCGATCAAATGAATTTTCTTATCCATATTTTCGATAAATATCAAGTTAATTCACGTAGTAACCGCAATATTTGTAAATAGATCACAATCGTTAGATCACATATACGAGATCATAAATTTTGGAAACACTAAAAATGCTGTAGAAATAAATGTATACAAACAAACGACAACATAACAATAAAGGAAAAAGTAGGTGGCGCTAGTTCACAATTCAAACAGATGAAATAAAATACAAAACAAAAATTCTCTAGAGGAGAAATTTTCCCTAGGATCGTGATTTCTAATGATTAAAAATAAAATGTTTAATATAATTGAAGAAAAATTTTGATAATTTTGAAAATAAAACTCAAATAATACGTAAGTATATTTATGACAAGAAATGAAATTCATATGAAATTTATATATTAAATTGAAATTTTTCGAATAACTCGTCAAAAACTTTTAAAATCCGTACACATGAAAGTTTGTTGATGAATATCTTTTGAACGGTTAATTTCATCGCCAAAACATAGGAAACCATTTTTATAGAGCAGTTAATTTCCAACAAAAATTTGTATTGCGCATTTTGTAAAAGTCATTTATTGTCGAGTTATAAAATTCATAAACAATAATGAAATTTGTCTTAAAATAATCAAAATTAAATCCTTAATATCTTTCAAATGGTGAGGTTTACGGAAAAAATATAAAATACCTTTTTTGTAGAACATTAAATTTCCTAAAAAATTCTCTCTGAACATTTTTCTGTTCAATCGATAAATGATGAGGTATGAATTTTTTTCTATTGGACTGAGAAAAAAATACAAAACTGCGATGCGGAGGATCTTCCTATTATAATTAAGAGCTCATGCTTGGTGAGAATTTTTTTAAGGTGTCTAGCAACCCATTTTTCCGTGTCACTTGTAAAAAAAAATAATCGATTTTTTCGACCCACCATAATGTGTCAATGTGTCTACATTTCCCCTTTCAAGTACGTACTTGAAAATAAGTTATTACTAATTTTAAAAAACTTTTTTTTTGTTTCAACCAACTCATAAAAAAAGTTATAATTTTACACGAAAAAGTATTCATAAAAGAAAGTTAGGCCTGTTGCAAAGCGGCGACAAAAGCCCCCCTATCCCAATAAAATTTAGTGCATATTAATATTAAAAATCGTAAAATTTATGAGCCGTGAAGTAATATAATTTATAACGAAATAAATGCAGTTATAAAATTACTAAAAAACAAGCAATAAACCTCAACAAAATTAAAAAATCAAATAAAAAATGTGGAAATGCCTAACAAATGGTCCTAAACTTTCAGAAAGCAGTAACATTTCGAATGTGGCCGTGACTTGAAAGGGTTGTTAGATAATTCTTAAGGGTTGTAAATATAAGAATTACGTAACCTTCCTTTTCTTTCATGTGCTCTATCCGGTCTCCCGAACGTTGGCTATCACTCTGGCTAGAGCATTTCGATATTCTGCTAAGTGTATTAGTTCTCCTACTGAACGTATATTTGTCCATTCACGAATGTTCTTCAACCATGACTGTTGCCTTCTTCCAGGTCCACGGTGCCCCTCTATTATCCCCTTCATTATAATTTGGAGTAGTTGATATTTATCTTCTCTTAGTATGTGACCAAGGTATGCAATTTTGCGGCATTTTATGGTGGTCATTAATTGCCTGTCAGTTTTAGCCCTTCTGAGGACTTCCTCATTTGTTACATGATCTGCCCAAGGTATGCGCAGCATCCTCCTGTGCAGCCACATCTCAAATGCCACTTGTTGGTTCATTGTACTGATCTTGAGTGTCCACGTCACCGTACCATACAACAGTATTGATCATATATAACATTCAGTCATCCGTTGTCTTAGCTTAAGCTTCAAATCATCATTGCAAAGAAGCGGTCTCATTTTATTAAACGCTGCGCGCGCCATCTCTGTTCTGCTTTTTATTTCTGTATCAGGGTCCAGTGTTTCCGTTATGGTGCTTCCGAGATATTTAAACTTTGTGACACGTTCTAATGGGGTACCATCGTGGTTTAGATTGACGTTATTCTGTACCGTACAACTCACTACCATGAATTTTGTTCTATTAGCGTTTATATTTAAGCCGTATTTAATTACGAGTAATAGGAATCCGTACTGCGAGTTTCCACGATCGCCGTTTCTGTTCCTTTTGGATGTAACATGAAGTCGATTGCAATATTTTTCGTTTTAATATATTTGCGAACACAGGAATATAGTTTAAGAGTAAACACAAATGTAATTGCAGAAGCGTACAGCGGTTTAACAACTTAATTACGAAAATGGGACAGATACCCAAAGCGTACAGCGGTTTAACACCGTAGTTAAAACGATGGGACATTCATTCATTCAATCTCCAGCCATTTGCGTCCGGTGTCGGACATAGGCCTTCTCAAGTTTATTCAAAGTTTCTCGGTCCTGTGCCGCTGTAATCCAGTTGGTGTTGATCTTTTTTAAATCATCTGTCCATCTGGTGGGTGGTCTTCCGGGGTTTCGTTTGTCTGACCATGGCCTCCATTTCGGAAGTTTTTTCCTCCATCTCTGATCTGTTTGTCGTGCTACATGACCGGCCCACCTCCATTTCGACTTTGAGATCTTTTCAATTATGTCTTCTACCTTTGTTCGTTAACGAATCTCCTCATTTCTTACTCTGTCTTTGAGTGATATCCCCAGCATAGACTGATACCCACTTTCTAAAAATATAACAAAAATTGGGAGATACCGTAAATTTAGAATTGAATCGTTAATTCATACTGTATCAAAAATGATAAGAACATACAGCTAATTTTGTATTAAAATTAAAACATTTATTCGTAGAAATAAAGAGAGTGGCGCGAACAATTTATATTTTGAAACACAGACAAAAGGTGAAGCTTGTGATACATTGGTAGGTTAAACTAACTTTAGAACAAAATGTATGTTGTCTTTTTGTATTTATGGTGTCGTTTGCACGATAATATCCTTTTTATAATTACCTACCATGTCACTCGAAAAAGTGTTTTAAAAATGTAGTCTTGAAAAATACTCATTGGGGTAAATATCGTTGAGCAATTCCGAAAACTTTTCCAAAACCATGCAAACATTGAGAATTTATTCTTAAAACATTTTTTTTTATAGCAATACATTTTTAATTTATTTTAAACTATATTTAGCACGTGACTTTGTCTGCTTGGACTGTAGTATTTGATTGTTAAAAAAGTATGCTTTAAAGATCATAAAAATGGGAAACATAAAATGAAAAATATTGACATTGAAAATTGATTCAGATCATTTATTCATTAAGGCTTCTCTACACATAACCTTTGTTCTCTTGGACCTTAGGTATTTCTTAAACAGTTTCTTATACAAGTTAGAAGATAAATTGTGTAGGATTTTGAAAAAAACATACACATATTTTTAAAAATATATTTGGAACCTGTTCTTGGTTTTATTAACATAAATAATAATTTATTCTATAAGTCATAGCCACAAAGTTAATAAATAACGTAAAAGTTATTACCTTAAATATCCCCCAATCTTACTTTTTCTTTAGACGTAGTGTTTTATCACCCCTATTTTGTTTCATTTTATAAACATTTATTGCTTCAAATGAATTTTATTATTTATAAAAAAAATTCCAATATTTCTTTTCTCGTCAAAAGGTTTTTCTGAATCTATAAAAGTTAATAAACAATAATAGATGAACCGTGAGGTTAAAGAATTGTGGAAGCCATTAAAGGAAGGAATCGTAGATGTTGCTATTAAAGTGTGTGGTGTAAGTAAAAGAAGGAAAGGAAGCAAGTTACAGAAAATGTGCGTAAAGGTTTAAAAAGCAATGTCAGGGAAGAAGAAAGTCTGGCTGGATTGGCTGGCTACAAAAGCCAATCAAAGAACGCAAAAGGTAACGATTGAGGATGTAAATAAGGCAAAGAATGAGTATAAAAGTTAAATCGTGTGGCAAAAGAAAAACCAAGATGGTAGTTTGATTAATTTATTTATTTATTTACACTGTTCTACAGAAAAAAAAATTTCCAATTACAGAACAGGAACAAAGTAAACATTTGCACAATAGTACTAACAATAAAAAAGCTTAAGAGTAATACACAATTTACAAAATCAGACTAACATTAGTAGAAAGCTTAAGACTAACACAACATTATTACTGCTGATAATAATAGCTCTTAATTTGCCTCACATTACAATAGAATATATCAAGCTGGTCACTTATAAGGTTATAGTTGCTAAACATAGTATGAACAGGAGAGTTTTTAAGTATATTTGTCGTGGTGCGGTAGTGTAGAATGAGTCGGTGTATCGAGATGCCTGACGGGGAATTTTAAAGTTTATCTGATGTAGTAAGCATTGACATTTAATTTCATTGTTAATTATTTTGTGTAGCATAATGACACTAGAACATTCTCGTCTTCTATCCAGAGTGAAAAAGCTATGTCTTGACAGTAAACTCTCGTGTGCCGTGCCAATTAGTGGATAAGTCCTATCTACTTTAAAACTTAGGTTTTTGAGAAAGCGTCTTTGGATTGCCTCCAGTTTATAAATATGCACTTGATAATATGGGTTCCAGATAACCGATGCATATTCTAGCTTTGATCTCACAAAAGCATAGTAGAGAGTTTTAAGTGTTAAATGGTTAAAGTCGCGGCCTACTCTAATTATAAATCCATACATACGGTTTGCTGACGTAGTTATATTGTCTATGTGGTTTTGGAAAGATAGCTCTCGGTCGAAAGTAACTCCAAGATCCTTAAAATTACATGGTCTGTCTAGAGAATAATTGTCTATCTTATAGTCAAATATAATTGGATCAGATCTCAATGTATATGACATTACGCAACATTTGGTAGGATTCAACGCTAAATTATTACGACTGCACCATTGGCTGATTTGATTAAGATTTTTCGATAGTTTCTCACATTCAGTCACATTAATGATAGGAAAGAAAATTTTTAGATCATCAGCATACAGTAAAAAATTAAGCTTAATTATGTCACCAATGTCATTGATAAAGATATTAAACAGTAGTGGACCGAGGTTAGATCCTTGCGGTACACCTGATTTGGCGAGGTATTTGTTAGACCTAAATCCATTTAACTGCACATACTGTGTGCGGTCGGACAGATATGATTTGAATAACGCAAGTAGGTTACTCGATAAGCCGAAATTCGAGAGTTTTTGCAGCATTAGATTATGGTTAAGTCTGTCAAATGCTTTGGTCATATCCATGTAAATAACACCTGTCTGAATTCTGTTATCTATATTTTCCGCTATGTGTTGTGCAATAACGGTAAGATTTGTTGTTGTTGATCGGCCTTTTACGAAACCGTGCTGCTGGTCTAGAATATAATTGTTGACGTGTTGATACAGAACTCCTTGCACCAATATTTCAAATACCTTGCAAAAATTGCATATAATTGAAATCGGCCTGTAATTTTTTATATCAGTTCGCGTTCCTTTAATAGAGAGGAATGCGTTTTAAAGAGATGGAAGAAATACTTCGAAAGTTTATTTAAGAAAGAGGATACACAAGCACAGAAGCCAATCGGAGATATAAGTGAAAGTTGCAATGAAAGGGAAATTAGTACGACAGAAATTGTGGAAGCGTTAAACAGTATAAAATTGGGTAAAGCTGCTTGGTACAACAGGATAACGGTTGAAATGCTGAAGGCTGGACAGCGTGGTAACTAGTCTGCTGTACCGACTTTTTAACCTTTGTTGGAGGAGTGGTAGCGTACCAGACGACTGGTACAAGGCCGTTATCGTGCCGCTTTATACGTCAAAAGGTTTGCGGCAGGACTGTACGAATTACCGAGGTATTAGTTTACTCAACATAGTCGGCAAAGATATTAATTAAAAGAGTGACGAATGCAACTAAGATTATGATATAGGATGTGCAATCAGGGTTTAGAAGAAAAAGGAGATGTATGGATCAGGTATTTTTATTAGTCAAAAAATTCTTGGCTAGAAGTCGGGTCTACTGCGCTTTTATAGACTTGAAAAAGGCCTATGACTAGAGTGGTGAGGAGTGAATTGTGGTCGACATTGTCTGTGTATAGGGTGAGCGGTAGTTCAATACGAGCACTGAAATTACTTCGAGGATTTCACTGCTTGTATTAGCATAAACGGAGCTTACACGGACTGGTTTAACATCTAAAAATATATGACAGGAATGTATGGCTTCGCCATAGCTGTTTAACTTATACGTAGACGATTGTTTAAAAGATTTGAAAGAGTGTATGGATTGAAAATGAATGATTTGATCGTCAAATGCCTTCTTTACGCCGATGATCAAGTCATATTAGCGTCATCTGAAGAGGAGTTGCAGGTGATGGTTAATGTTATGCATGATGCCCTGAAAATAAAAAAAGCATGACAAACTGTAAAATGCTGATTAAGAAAGAAAGAATGGAACAAGTAAATGAGTTTGTATACTTAGGCTCAAAGTAAAGAATGTTGGGTTTGACAGAAGAAGCATGAAAATAGGATTAAGGTTGCGGAGTAGTGTGAAAAGTATAGCCGGAGTGACTCGGTTGGATAAAGTGAAAAATAGTGAGATAAGGGAACGGTCTGAAAGAAGATGTTATTATGTCGAAGCTTCTTGTTCATTTTCAGATTTAACGCCCTAATGCACAAAAATTAAAGATCTAAGACATATGTTTATCAAGCAAACTCTGTATCTGTTTTTCGCCATTATTTGAATCACCTTGTATTTGTGCAAAAAAAAATAATTTTTTAAAAACGGTTATATTGGTTACTGGAAGACATTTATTTTCTTTGTATTTAAATATTGCTGATACTTCTAACTGTATATTTAAACATATTAATTTTAAACCCTTCAAACATTTTAAACTTAAACCCTAAACGCAGTGTTTTCTGAGAAAAGGTAAAGATAAGACAACAGTAACTATCGGTAAAGAATAGATCCGAATATTATTTTAAAGTCTGTCGAACAATTTCGAAATCCCTCTAAAGTGAAAAGTACCTGATTCTTTACATAAAGAATATTTGGGTATTTTTTAATCCCCCGTTGTAAATAAGGATTTTGGGAAGTATGGTATAGCAGATTTTATTAGCATAAACCGAAAAATTAAAAACTAGAAATTGTACAGGGTTATTCCTTATAAAATACCTACCCATTATTATCGTTATTTTTGCGTATAGAAATAAACGATGATGTTTCTCTAATGAAATAATCAAAATGGTTTACGGCGAGAAATAATAAGTCCAAATATTTATACAAAATAGATAACAAAGATGTATGTAAGAAATTTAAATATAAAAAAAATGATGTCATAAAAGATCTTCGATGTGTCCACCTTTACTGTCAATACATAATTGACAGCGCCTTCTTATACAGGGTGTCCCTATAGTGCGGTAAAGTTCTACAGAGTACAATAATTGCGAAACAAAATAAACTTTGTTTTCTTATAAAAGTAATATTTATAATAAAATACAGAAAATTAATTACATTTAAAAAGATACAGGGTCCTTAAGTCATGACGATTTTAAACTTAGGGTAAACTTTTAAAATCCTGTTGGTAGGTATACTTCAAGTAAATATCATATCAGAAGACTGGTAATAACGAGCACGGTTCAAATATAAAATAAAAAATGGGTAATGCCATGTAAAAAAAAGGTAGGTATGTTTGGTTAGGTTTAAAGTTATAGAGTACATCTAGCCTCATTAATTTATGTAGTGAAACCAACGTTTGTCCTTAAATAGACTTTTTCGTCGACCTCTACAAAAAATGACATTTTACTTTCTAATTTTCGGACGAAAAATTGACCATTTTTAAAGGCAAGTATTTTTCGTCCGTAAACACTTTTCGTCCGCTGTAGTCGCCATGACAACACGGTGCAAGAGCGGCGATTGGGTCATTTTCGTAAATCCACGATTTAATAAAAACAAAGGCGCCTGTGACAAGAACTGTCATTTGCTGTATTCAAATTAATTACTTACGAAATCCGCTAGATTTTACATGTAAATAAGACGGTGGTGTGAATATTAGTGTTTATAATAATAAAAAATGGATAGTGATAGCGATATGGATATCAGTAACACTCCTCCGGAGCTGTGGGAATTGGCAACTACGGCCACGTTGGATTTACTTCCACAGAAATCAAAAATTTTATACGAAAAACAATACAACACATTCATTACTTTCATAAAGGTGTGTAGAGGTCGACGAAAAAATGTAATGTGCACCTCTGCGAAAAACTGTCTATTGTCTTGCCTGCTTGCTAGCCTCGGCTATCAATTTGCAGACTTGACTATAATATACAATTTTTCGTCCTCGGTACATAAATGACTATTATAAGAAGAGTAGGTAAAGTGAATCGTAATAAAATCGAGCAGAATTTGAATAAACAACTTTCCTAAGTTAGAAATAAAATCTAATTTTTTCATAACTATTTAAATGGATGTACAAGTAGGTACATGGAAAACTCAATTCGTTTAGACCTAATACATCCCTTCAATCATTAGAAATATGTTGGGAACAAAAAACCAGAAGTACAAGGTCAAAATTATGAAAAATTTAGATTTTAAAATTTTCCCAATATTCCTTAAAACCAGTTTTAAATGCAATCAGATGACAATCACAAATGATTCTCGGACTCGTAGTCATAAAAAAATTGTGAAAACCCGATAGTGTGAATTTAAAGTTTTTCCCCATTTTGCTTTATGAGTCAAACAAAATTGGACCAATTTGGAAAAATGGAATTTTTTTGAACTCACAGATTAAGACTCTACAACTTGTATTGATAAAATTCGATGTTGGAAAAATACAGCATATTGAAAATGGGTAAAACACAGTTTTTGGCAAAGTTAAAAAAGTTTGCTTGGTAAGGTTATTTACAAAATTTAAACCGTTTTCGAGTTATAAGCGAAAAACTGGAAAATGTCAAGGTTTTCGGCCACCAAAAGTTTTCCGCTCCACTTCCGAGGTCGCAAACTTAGATTTGACATATCCACATCATACCAAACAAACCTAGAAAAAAATCTTTTGCAGCAATTAATGAGATGCTTAACAATTTTGCCTTTATAATGTTTTCGTATCTATTTTAATAACGGAATACAGAACATAAGGCACTATTTATATTTACAATTGCATCGAAAATGTTTTCATTATTGACTATTTCTTTGAGAAATTCCCTAAAAAAATAAATTCATAGGGGTTAAATTGGTACTGTTAGGTGACCATTTAATAGATGCATTATTCCCTATTCATATTGGAATTATTCGAATGATATCGTTCAGGTGTTGCGGAGTTGCACTATCATGCATCCAAATCATATCAACATGTTCGGCTTCTGGAAAATTTTGTATAATTTTGCTTTTGTTAACCAATTTGATTATTTCATTAAAAGAATGTCACTTTCAAACACAATAGTTGTCATTTTCATAGCTTTACTAAATAAATATTTACGCTTTCATATTTACAGTAACTATTTAATAAATCAAAAATGGCAAGAGGTAGGGGTAATATGGGGTTTATTTTAAGGTCAGGAATAAAGATATTCCAAAAATTTAAAATTGATCATGATATTCAATTAGAAAACACAATTTTTTGTATTTCCTAAAATCTGCAAGTTACTGCAGGTACTTTTAATAGCATTTAAGAAAGTTTAATTATTATCACACAACTTTTATGACAATTTACGAAGGTATAACGTCAATTATACCTTTTATGCCTTGCGAAGCATAGCCGAAAATAGGTCTGCGCTTTCATATACTTGGAAAAGGCCTATGACAGAGTGGTAAGGAATGAATTGTGATCGACATTGTCTGTGTATGGGGTGAGCGGTAGTTTGATTCGAGTGCTGAAATCACTTTACAAGGATTCCAGTGCTTTTGTGAAGATAAACCTACTTGAACTGAGTAAAACATCGAAACAGGGATGTGCGGCTTCGTCATGGCTGTTTAACTTATTCATAAACGGTCGTTTAAAAGATTTGATTGTAAAATGACAAACTGCGAGGTATTGATTAAAGGAGAAAGAGTTTGTATACTTGGGTTCAAAATCTATGAGAGACGAAAATTATGACTGTGATTTTAAGCAAAGGGAATTGGCATGAAAACAATTGAATGGGGCCATGCATAACTTTATGAGCAGCCAGAACGTTACAAAATAGGCTCGACTGGCTGTACATAGAAAAGTGCTGGTCCATACATATATTTGGTAGTATATATTGGGTTTGGCAGAAGAAGCATGAAATGAACGTAAGATCAATGCTGTGGACATAAGTAGTCTGAGAAGTATAGCTGATAGCTGATGTGATGTACCTATAGTGTGATATGGGACCGCTAGCTGTGTGAAAGAAGGTGTAGTAAGAAAGATATATAAAGGAATGCTTATGGTTTGGACTCGTAGAGAGGATGGATCAAAGAAGATTGACGAAACAGATTTATTAGGCGAGTGCGAATGGGCAAGTCAGTAGAGGTCGACCTCGGTGAACATATCTCAACATTGTTTTGAAGAAAGGCCATATCAAGAGTACTAACAAACGACGAGCATGTATAAAAGCGATAATAAAAGTAAAATGAGCAAAAGACGTGTGTAAGGAAGTGGAAATAACTGAACCCTGCGTACCGCTACGGAAAAAGTCGTTTCTATATGTATGTACGAGGGCGGTTTGATAAGTCAGTGACTTTTTGAATAAAACAAATTTTTTTCCGCAAATAAACATTTTATTTTTCTACATAATCACCTTTTAGCTTGATACATTTAGTCCAGCTTTTTTCTAATTTTTTTATTCCCTCCAAATAAAAAGCTCTCAAAGCTCTCAAAATACGCGTTTGTTTCGGTAATGACTTCTTCATTCGACTCAAATCTCTTACCGCTCAGCCATTTCTTTAGGTTTGGAAACAGAAAATAGTCGCAGGGGGCTAAATCTGGAGAATATGCTGGATGGGGTAGCAGTTCGTATCCCAATTCGTGGATTTTGGCCATCGTGACTAGACAAGTGTAAACACGTGCATTGTCTTGATGGAACAGCACTTTCTTCTTCTTAGCCAAATGCGGCCGTTTTTGCTTCAAGTCAACGTCGAATCTGTTCAAAAGCTTTGAATAATATTCGCCGGTGATCGTTTTACCTTTCTTAAGGTAATCGATGTGAATGACACCGCGTACATCCCAAAAAACTGTGGCCATGACCTTGTTGGCTGACAGATTCTGTTTCGCCTTCTTTGGTCCACGTTCACCCCGAGCAACCCACTGTTTCGATTGTTCCTTGGTCTCTGGCGTGTTGTGATGGATCCATGTTTCATCCACAGTAACAAAACGGCGCAAAAATTCGTCCGGATTACGGCTGAACATCGCTAAACACTCTTTTGAAGTGGTCACACGATTGCGCTTATGGTCGAGTGTGAGCAATCGCGGCACCCATCTCGCAGAGAGTTTTTTCATGTTCAAATATTCGTGTAAAATATGATGTACCCGTTCAGTTGAGATACACCTACAGCATGAGCCAACTCACGCACTTTCATTCTCCGATCATCCAATATCATTTCATGGATTTTATCGACGATTTCCGGCGTGATCACTTCTTTTGGGCGACCTGGACGTTCGGCGTCACTAGTGCTGGTACGACCATAACGGAACTCTTTAAACCACTTCTTAAGCATTGAAATTGATGGTGCCGAGTCCCCGTAGTATTTATCAAGTCTTTCCTTAGTTTCAGTGATGGATTTTTTACGTAAAAAGTAATGCTTAATCAGCACACGAAATTCACTTTTTTCCATTTTCGTAAAATTTCACGAGGTTGTCTGCTTTGAACGGCTATCAAACACCAACTGCACGACGTAGCTTGCTCAAAATTAGAAAGTTGCCCACTGATAGATTATAGTTGACAGCAGCACTGTTGCATTTAGAGTAACTGCGCGGGAAATTCAAAAAGTCACTGACTTATCAAACTACCCTCGTATGTTAATACCTTTTTTACAAAAAAAAAAAAAATTTATAATATCATTCTCTTGTTTTAATTTTCGCTGTTTATAAATCTTTAAAGGACCAACATTGAGCCGTGTTGTTAATGTCTGTATAAGTTTGGTAATTAATTCGACATGCCTCGAATGTCGCGTCTGTATTTAGGGATCAGACGAGACTAAAAACGTCGTCGCAGACAAATATCACTGAGATGAATATGGTACCCGGTGTGTCCAAGGCTGGGCTTCGATCGTTCTAAAGCGACGAACTTTATGCCTCTACATATATTATAAATTTTTTATTTCTTTCGTCAATAAAGTGATATGTGAATGTGACATGGTGGTGCTTTGGATTCTTAAAGATATTTTTCATGTCGCCATCGTCATTGGTCACCGATCGTCAAGTCTTGCGAGTAGTTTATGCGCGGGCACGCAAAACATGTTAGTCAAACTGATGGAAGATTACGGATGCCAACAGTGGCGCAACTACTCATTTTCAAACTTCAATATTATCCTGAAATTTCACTATTATTCCAAAATTTCAATATTGTTATAAAAATCTATTATTTTTGCATTTTTTTTATTTTTACAACAAATATTTCACAACTAACAATAGATAATAAATATTTTTTTGAACATAGAGCTGTTAACTACACTCTTATAAAACTGTAACAAAAGTGTGTCTACAGATATGGAAAAATACGAGGGCAATCCGATAAGTACTTAGCCACGCCGCCCGATGGCGCCACTATCGCAAGAAAAATTTACTATCGTGCAGTACAGAGGTGCTCAAACGGTCGATCGCGATCAACAAGTCGATCGCGAGTGGTTTTTGAGTCGATCTTGAGAAAAAATTCCGATCTAGAACTTTTTACACAGATTTTGTTTTAATAGTTAAGCAACTAAAACAAATTTAATAAATGATTTACTAAAATTTAGTCGATGAACAATTGGGCCAGAATAGCCCCCTCATAACTATCTTTTATCAAAGGAAAGCGCGGTACTGGTCAAAAAAAAGTTGCGGTTTTTTATTTTCGCCACTTTTTCTAGAAACTTCGGGCGGCGTGTTTGACGGAAACATTCGAGACTTCGTTCACGCTGATATAAAGTTGCGCCTGCGCCTGAGTTGTAACTTGAAGATAATACGTCGATACAAAGTTTATTAATAAATATTACAAAATGAGTCGGCGAAGAAAAGTAAAACGTATCATTTTAATAATGATTGGGAGGAAGAATTTTTCTGTTATATGATAAAGGATAAGTGCATTTGTTTCATTCGCCGTGCGTCAGTTGCAATACCTAAGCGTGGTAACTTAAAGAGGCATCATAAAACGGTTCATGAAAACTATGAAAAGGATTTTGCCTTACAGAGTGAATTAAGAAAACGAAAAGTATGTTATTTGATAACTTGTTAGAAAAAAGAACAAACCATGTTCACAAGACCAGCCAAAAAATCAAAAGCTGCAACGATAGCGTCATTTAAAATATCTTTTATATTGGCAAGAAACCATTTGAAGATGGATCGATTATGAAGAAAGCATTTATTGAAGCGGGTGAGATATTATTTGGAGATTTTAAAAATAAAACGGAGATTATGTCTGCTATTAAAGAACTTCAGCTATCTCGTCCAACTGTCACAAGGCGTGTTGAAGTCATGTGTCAGGACATGGCAGATAAACTTAGAGATGATATTATGGAAAGAACCTACATTCTTTTCTTTACAGTTCGACGACTCCACCGATATGACAGATACTGCCCAGCTGTATATTTTTATTCGTATGGCATATCATGAGACACCCAGAAAAGTATGACATTCTACATCTTATAATACAGGGTAAGATTAATAGTAAGAGACGTCCAGGCAGACGAAGAACTTCCTGGCTCAAAAACCTCAGACAGTGGTTTGGTCTCACCACTATACAACTTTTCCGAGCGACTACCAACAAAATAATGATTGCAAACATGATAGCCAGAATGATCGCCAACGATCGTTAAACGGTCATGGCACCTAGAAGAAAGATGGCATAATGACATGTCGACTAAGGAAGAGTTTGACAATGATCCCTCTGAAAGGAAAGACCCGTGGCGAAAATATATTAAGTTTTCTTCAATTTTGTAACAAACTACAAGCTACCAAACGGTATGGCTCTTTAAATTTCAATTGGAAGATGGTGAGTCAGCTGAACACACTGATTTAAGTCTTCACACGGACGTCAGGTGGTTGAGTCGCGTGAAATTCCTAGAAAGGTTTACAGAATTACTTTCCGAAATAACAGCTTTTCTGAACGAAAGAGGTGATGACACTCAGATGCTGAAAAACGGAAAATGGCTGACAGATTTGGCATTTTTGACAGACGTTACAATGCATTTAAACACCTTTAATTAGTAAGTTGCAACTTATGATATTTTGTGCCACCACTTGGATTATTTATTATGTCATCTAAGTCCAATTTGAGCCCTTTGAAGTACAAGATCAGCAATCTTGTGTTACACTCTCTGAGATCTTCGTAGGTAGGAGTAGCCTTACCGAACGATCTTACTCTTTTTTGTGATAGAATCCACAAGAATCATTCTTCATCTTGCCCATCTTTTTTTAGATGTTTATTGACTGGTTGGTGACCTGTAGTGATTTCAGTTTTAGTTTAACAGTTTTTAAATGTGATATTGATATTGAAAAATAGTGTTAGCGAACGTGTTAAGTAAAGGGTGCCATTTTATTAAAAATGTAATGTAAGTAAAAAGTATTCTTTAGACCGAGCGAAAAGTAACTTTTTTCTCGTTTTATATATTTTTTTACAATTTCGTCAGCCATATATTCACTCTCCTTATATGTTCTTTATCAATATTACCTTTTAAAAACAAATATCATTAAGTCGTGCAGCTTAGTGGCCTCGTAATTCGCAGTTATTAAATCACCCCCCATTAAATCCCCATCTAGGACCAGAAGCGATGCAATCAGGGCCGGTATTATGTAATTCAACGGTCACTCGACATCGTACAGGGACAAAATCCACATTCCTCGGTGAAAAATGCGCCATATGGACACACGGTGCGCCCAGATTAAAACGGGGGTTGATTTAAAATGCGGCAGAGGATGAATGAATAGGTGTTCCAGTCATCCAGCGCGTTTATTTGTCGATTCTTCGTTTACACACAGAAAAAGCCGACACGCGTCAAAAGCGAGACCATCATCGCAATTAAAAAATTTATTTATTTTAATCGTAATCGCTAATGGACTACCTAAGTCTATATTGCATTAAAAATCCCATTTTTAAAATCTTGGTTGTTCGTTTTTAAACAATAAATAAGGACTTGGTCTTACTAATATTAATAATTATTTCCTACTTTTACAGCGACAAGTAGAGGTAAATGTTTTGTGAAAAAATGTTATCACCATTTAAATTTTAGATTATGTGATTATTGATTACATTACATTTTTATCTTTATTTAATTAAAATTGTTATTTTTTACTGCGAATACCTAAACACTTATGGCACAAGAAGAAATAACTCCTTTAAATATTTGTGTGATTTACCGTTTACAGAATTTAATATCGTGTTTATCTTTGTGTACTTAATTAATAAGAATTATTAGTGCTGTAAAAAGACAATGGGAGCATTATAAATTGTTGTTAACTTCTTAAAACTATATTAAACGTAAATTAGGTTATGTATATCATACAATAAAACTTAATTTACAGAATTGCTTCAAAACATGTACTCGAGGTTTCATCTATTGACGAATTCTCTGACGACAATAAAATAAAAGTGGGAATATGCCTTGAAATCAAACTGTCTTTGGAATGCAATTAGATGCAGAGATTTTAACTATTAGAGAAGTTCATGCTCAATGAAAGATACAACTTATAATATTGTAACTACTTGTAAAGCAACCAATAACATTATAATTGCTCTATTAGTACCTTTTAAGTAATATTCAGACTTTCCCCTCTTCTATCTTTGCATGTAATTAAAAAAAATGTATTTACTATAATGTTTGTAATCACGCACCAAACACATAACCATTGTTGCAAAGACTTTATAATTATTTATAAACACTACGATAAGCTTTAGAATGCGTATATTTAATAATAATAATAAGTTGTAATTGAATTAAAATATAAATGTAAACATTTATCACATAACCTAAAACTTATTTGAATGGTGATAATATTTTTTTAAAAAACATTTCTACCTATCGCTGTAAAAGTAGGAGAATAATTATTAATAATCTTAGTAATACCAAGAAAGTCCGTATTTATTGTTTATAAACGCACAACCTATATTTTTAAAATCTCTTATTGGATTTTCAATACAATTTATTTTTGTTTGGAAATCTTTTAAGTCAGTCCATTACGTACGTTCAAACAACGTATACAAATAAACAGTTGCCATGGCGACGAATTCGTGCCTTCGCATTTTTATGTGGTTCAATGAACAATTCCGATATGTGAAGGTAAATGTTTCACAAATATGTAGGTATGTTATAAATAAAATAACAAAAAATAGACGAAAACTGCACCACAATGACGAAAAAAATTAATCAAAGAAAGAAATTCATTTTTATTTGTGCGCAATATTTTTGATTGTCGGAGTTTTCTCAGTGTACGAAACGTACTCAAAGGGTCCGATTCGGTCTGGATGTATGATTCCCTATACGCGAGCGACCCCTGCGGCGATCGTTTCTAAACAATTTAAGTACATGCGATAATGTTTTGCATCCCATGCTAATTTCAATCGTCGCCTTGTTTTTTTGTCTCATCGCTTTGGAATATTACTTTCTGGGCGTCCTGTTCTACGGTCGCTTGGGATGTCATCCCGTGGATTGATTAAAAAAGAGACATTTTGCATGGTTTTGAACGGGAGAACATCAATTTCAGGTACCATTGTCTACAATCAGGGCAACAGAGCAACTTTACCAAGAAGATAGTAAGTTTGATCTAAAAAAATATATTTCCATCTTTAACTGTGCGAAATATAATCATTAATTTCTTTACTTCAATTTAGTACTGCGCAGCTTTAGATATAGTTATGGAGTTATCAAGTTTTGAAGCTCACTTTCTACTGAAGTTTTTTTTGTCTCTAATTTTCATCTCTTTAAAAACCAAACTAACAGTCGCATCATTTCGATAAAACAGTAGAAGATTCTGTATGAGCTAGTTCATTGAATGCTGCCCTTGTTTTTGGAAACATAACTTCTTTTCATTTTTATGACGAACATTTCGCCAATGTACAGGGTGGGCGATACTCGATGTCCCAGCTCTATTATGTAAAAGAAAAGGAAAGACATAGAAAAAATCTGTAAAGATGTTTTTATACGAGATTGAGTAAGGTCCATTTTAAGCCTATTTTACATATTTTTTTTCCAGAAACATACCTATATTTTGGCATATTAAAAAAGAGTTAATTTTTCTAAACAAATTTTGTAAAAAAAATTTGCAATCTTTTCCGTTATAAAATTATAAGCAAATTTGTAAAAAAAGTATTATCAAAAATTGAGGACATGGTCTTGGCTACATCCTCTGAAATTTCTAGCCATTCTGGAATACTAATAAAATCTGCACTTTGCCCTAGGACTATTATAGCTACTGTAGTTTAATTAATCACACAAAAATTTGCTAATGCCTTTTGGACAAAACTAACATACATACATATAGTCACGCCTTTTTCCCGTAGGGGTAGGCAGAGACCACTTCCTTTCACTTGCTACAGTTCTTACACACATCTTTTGCTTCCTCTTCTTTCATCAGTGCTCTCATATATACTCGTCGGTTGTTGGTACTCTTGATCTGGCCTTTCTTTAAAACAATGTTGATTAGATCGATATATGTTCGCCGAGGTCGACCTCTACCGACTTCCGTCCATTCTCACTCGCCTTATAAATTTGTCAATCTTCCTTTATCCATCCTATCTATCTTTGTAACCACATCTTCTTTTACACCACAGCGTTCCCTTATCTCACTATTCTTCACTTTATCCAACCAAGTTGTTCTCAGACTACTCATCTCCGCAGCATTAATTCTATTTTCATGCTTCTTCTGCCAAACCCAACATTCTCTACAATACATAAGTGTAGGAACTTATCAAGAACTTTTGTTAAGTAAATTATCTGCTTACGGTCTCCCAACCAAACTGTGCCAATGGCTCTTGAGCTTCATGCAAGATCGCTCATTACATGTGGCAGTTGACGGTATTTCTTCTGATGCGTTTAAAACTAATGCCGGGGTCTCCCAGGGTTCCATCCTGTCCCCCACCTTATTCCTTTTACACATCAACGACCTCTTGAAAACCACCACGAACCCCATTTACAGTTTCGCAGACGATAGCACACTTGTCTCAACTTTCACATCTTATCGATCACTTTCAGTGAATGATACGACTTAGGCAGGAACAGGTTGATTCCATCAATAGAGATCTTGAAGCAATCGTCGAGTGGGGAACCAACAATCTTGTTCAGTTCAACGCCCAAAAAACACAAAGTAAATTCCTCAAATCATCCCATCACAATGTCCGGAAATACACTTGAACCAAGCCCTCCATCTCGATTTTGGGAGTCACGGTGTCCAATAATATATCTTGGCATGACCATGTTGCTAACATCGCAAAATCAGCAAGCCAGAGGCTAGGTTTTCTGTGGAAAGCTAGAAAGTTTTTTACTCCTGATCAACTGTTGATGACGTACAAGGCTCAAATCCGACCTTTACTGGAGTATTGCTCGCACATTTGGGGTTCAGCACCAAGGCATTCTCTTCGTCTTCTAGATTCCATTCAGAAAAGAGCCATTCGTTTGATAAACAGCTCAACTCTCACAGATACCCTTCACCCTCTAGAACATAGAAGAAGAGTTGCAGACCAGTCATTGCTCTACAGATATTTCCATGGCAGATGCTCCAGAGAAATAAAAACTCTTGTACCACATTCGGCCGAAGAACTCGGCACGCTGATCAGTCTCACCCATTTATTTTCAAGATTGACACTACAAGGACCAATCTTTGACCTGCAACTTTTTAAAAAGCGTGTCCACAATCATTTCCTTTCTATAATCCCTTCCCCTTCTAATAGTCGCAGTGCGGGCCGTCCGCGGCCCATACGATAGGTCTACCCTTTTTGCGACTATTTTATAAAAAAAAAAAGGAACCAACACAGCCAGACATGCCTTTTTTGACACTTTCTTGCTGTTTATAAAGCTATGCAGTCCCCCATTAGTTTGTTTTCCTACCAACACCCTTCGCTCAATGTCATACTTTCCATCTCTCGTAAAATTTAAACCCAAGTATACAGACTCATTTACTAATTCCACTCTTTCTTCCTTAATCAACATCTCACATTTTGTCATGCTTTTTTCCCCTTTAAAAAACCATTACTTTCGTTTTGCTTACATTTATTTTTATCCCTTTGATTTTTTAGGTATCATGCATAACACTAACCATCGCCTGCAACTCCTTTTCAGATGACGCTAATATGACTTGATCATCGGCGTAAAAAAGGCATTTGACGATCAAATCATTCATTTTCAATCTATACGCAGTCTCTTTCAAATCTTTTAAACAATCGTCTATGTATAAGTAAAACATCCATGGCGTAGCCACACATCCCTGTCTTACCATTTTTTAGATGTTTAACCAGTCCGTGTAAGCTCCGTTTATCCTGATACAAGCAGTGAACTCCTCGAAGTGATTTCAGTGCTCGTATTAAACTACCGCTCACCCCATACACAGACAATGTCGAACACAATTCACTTCTCACCACTCTGTCATAGACCTTTTCTAAGTATATAAAAGCGCAGTAGACCTGATCTCTAGCCAAGAATTTTTCGACTAACGTCGTTATGAAAAGCCCTGATCAATACATCTTATTTCTCTTTTAAATCCTGCTTGCTCATCCCATATCATCTTCTTAGTTTTATTCGTCATTTTTTTAATCAATATCTTTGCATACAGTTTGCCGAGTATGCTAAGTAAACTAATACCTCGGTAGTTCTAACAGTGCTGCTGCGAACCTTTTCCCTTGTAATGCGGCACAATAACTTCCTTGCACCAGTCATCTGGTACGCTACCACTCCTCTAACAAAGGTTAAAAATGCGGTACAATAGACTAGTTACCAGCTTTGTCCAGCCTTCAGCATTTTAACCGATATCCTGTCGTACCCAGCAGCTTTACCCAATTTCATACAGTTCAACGCTTCCAGACTCGTTACTGAAATTAATATTTCTGCTAATAATTTATAGAAAATGGTTAATTTGCGTCTACACAAGATAACTGTAAATATTGTTTACATCTGCTGCAGATGCCATGATCCACGAGGATGTAACTATAGACCCTGTATAAATATGAGTGTGAGTTTTTTATACAGAATTTGAGGATGCCAGGCAAATTAATGTTTGAAAATTTAATTTATTATAAACGTTCAAGAATGAGTGAATCAATGAAGGATTAAAAGTTTCCTCAAAGTTTGGTTTTTTATCTAAAAACTTAAAAAAACCCAAACGTGGAAGAAACCCTCGATCATTTTTAAATTATTAGCCAAGTAACTGCCATAAGTTTTTGGTGTGAATAAAAATAATTTTTCGTTTCACTAATCGATAATTTATATTTATTAAAGAATTGAATAATGATGAGTCCTTTCAAGCAAACAATGTACTGAATTATTTATTTTCCCGTAAATTCATGAGCTGTAGTCGTTGTCTGCGGTGTAGATCGCAAGAATGTTAAATAGAGAAAGAATAATGATTGAGGCGATGGACGAGGAAAGTTCTTGATGTAGCATCTATCTATTTGTCAGAAGGAAGAAGAGAAATGGGAAATGGATCTGAATGAACGGGTTGGTAGTTGGATGGTTGGTTGGTCGTCCTTGTCCACCGAAGAGCAATTGCGGTCTCTTTTTATGTTTCCGGTCGACCGGAAATTCCGCTTGGATTCGAATACAGCCAGAATATTCGCCGTCTCACTTACACAAAAAAATAGTACGGGAAAATAATATGAAACCCGCGAACTAAGTACTTACTATTAAACGTAACTAACTACATACTCTTAAGTATTTTTCATACAAATTTAATAAAATATAAAATCAATGATAAACGTTGCTAATAATGTTCTATCAGTTCCTCAGTAAAGTTCTTCGAGTAAAGTTGAGCTTTTATACTCCTGTAGAGTTTCTTTCCGTCGTTTTTTTTTTATTTTGTCCTTATATACTGAGTTTGTTTGTTGTTTAAAATATTCCAAAGAGAGTGCGCATGGATTGAGAATGAACAGTTTGATCGTCAAATGCCTCCTTTTCGCCGTTTATCAGGTCATATTAGCATCATCTAAGAAGTAACAGGCGATGGTTTATATTAAGCATGATGCCTTAAAGATCACAGTAAAGAAAATCAATGTAAGCCAGACAAAGGTTATAGTTTTTAAAAGAAAAGAAAGCGTGACAAACTGTGAGATGCAGATTAAAAAAGAAAGAGTGGAACAAGTGAAAGAGTTTGTATACTTGGGTTTAAAGTTTACGAGAGACGGGAAGTATAACTGTGATATCAAGCAAAGGGTTTTGGCAGAGAAATAAATAATCGGGGCGCTACATACCTTTATGAGCAGCCAGAACGTGTCAAAAAAGGCACGACTGGTTGTCCCTATACTTATGTATGGTAGTAAATGTTGGGTTTGGCAGAAGTAGCATGAAAGTAAGATCAATGCTGCGAAGATAAGAAGTCCGAGAAGTACCTGTAGCTGGAGTGACTCTGATAGATAAACTGAGAAATAGTGTGAAGGGAACTTCTTCTTTGGGTGCCACTTCTATGGGAGATTATTGTTATTCTTACTTTATCTGCTTCCACTCTGAAAAGTTCTATTGAGGTACAGTTAAACCAATTCCTTAAATTCTCAACCATGAAATTCTCCTTCTATCAATGCCTCCCATTATATGTCCTAGATATTGTAACTTTCTTGCTTTTATGGTATTAATTACTTCATATTCTTTACCCATTTCTCGAAGTATTTTTATGTTTGTTTTTCTTTCTCGGGAACGCTATGGTATAAAAGAAGATGTATTAACAAAGATAAATTAAGAAATGCTTACATGGACGTAGAAAGGATGAATTAAAGACGCGAAGTCGGTAGAGGTCGACCTAGGCGAACGTATCTTGTTCAGATCGAAATTGTTTTAAAAAAAGGCCAGATTGTAGATTGTAGGGGTGGGTCGTGAAGGCCATGTTGCCTCTCAAGCACTTCGAGGCCAGGTCAAGAGTACCAGCAACCGACGAGCATGTATGAAAGCGGTGATGAAAATAGAAGAAACGAAAGACGTGCGTAAGAATTGTAGCAAGTGGAAAAAAAGTGGTCTTTTCTTAATGGCGTGTATGTATGTTAGGGCAAAAAAATGAGATTAAAGTACCAATATCTTTCAAAACAACTAAACTTAGCTTTTATAGAATTGAGTGTTTTGTTAGGTTATACATAAATTGAGAGTTCTCAAACTGGAAGCTTTGGTTATAAATAATCTTTTTAAATTTAAAATCTTGGTAGTCTAAAGATACAAGGCAAGCTTTTTGTAATTTTTACAAGAGTACTGAGGAGATTTATTTTGAACAAAGTCTGCGAAAGAAAAAGTTAATAATTCTGCCATTTTTCAATGTTGGAAGGCAACTGTTTCAAGGTATTTATACCACTTAACTTTTTCCACTAGTGCGTCATAGATCCATAAAATCTCGTGTTGCAGTCTACTTTTTGTAATAGTCATGAATTCCGTCTTGTTGACATTTAATGTTAATCCATTTTCTGCATTACTCTCAACTACCAAATCAATTAATCTCGTGTAAGTCTTCTAGTCTTCTTCAATTATGGTTTATATTGTCCTGTTCATATCTTTTGTTATTAATTGGTTTTCCAGTAACTTGAAATTTGATTGTTGTTTCGGTCAGTGCTTTTCTTATTATTATTAGTATATATAAGTTAAAGAGCAATTATTGAAAGCAAACTGTATCACTTCCATTTTATTTTTATTTCTTTAGAGATTTAATTTCTACATTGGCGGTCTGGTTAAAATTTGGGCGAATATTTTTCACCTTCGGTTACGTTTCATATTCAAGTTATATCTATGTACTTTTTGTATTAAAAAAATGTACAGGTACGGTAAAATTTGTTCGAGGTTTAATTCATCCTTTTTAGTAATTTTATAATTAAAAATTACTTGGCGCTCAGCGGCATTTCACTTTTAGTTAAATTAGTTTATTCAGATATTTTAAGATATAAAACAAGAATGTAGATCCGCTAACTGATCTACCTGTTCCTTCGTGTGAACTTTATGTTATGAAGATGCTTCTTTAGCTTTTAGTATCCGGTCACTCCCTATCCCAGTTAGAAAGGATAGACTCTCTGGATTTTGCTAGATATGTCTATGCTGTGGTAAGTAGTTCCTGGACTAAAGCTGGTTGTTTGTTGTTTTATTTCACCGCTCCATAATTTTTTCGTGTGTGTTCTTACTGCTGATACAGGTATTATACTGGAGAGGCCAGGTTCAAGGATTTTGTTCGTTTGATGTTTCCTGTTGTCAGTTATCTTCAAATAATTTTTGTATGTACTCCTTCCACTATTGTAATTCTCCCTTGAGGTCTGAAATTATTCGACCATTCTTATTTAATAAAAAAATTACTCTTTACCTGCTTTATGTTCGACATTATGTGTATTCGAATATGAAGGACTAAAGCGCATTGCGATGCTTTAGAAGTGTCGACCACGTTTTCCTGCACTATATTTGTATAAACACACTCATCTCGTCTATATCTATATCTACGTACGTGTAGTTGCAGATTAACTTCCTGTTTCCTGTGCCAAGATACATGTTTTAATGACAACTACTTTTTCAGGCCCGCCAGCCTGGACCAGGATGCGTGATTTTTTTTTATTTTATAGGTGGTACACTTTTATTAGTTGATGAATGGGAAAGAAGTGAGATGAACCATGCTGCTGACCAATGGAGTGGCACTAATTTAAAAGTAATCATGAATTTTGTTTATTTCATTTGTTGTTATTTTTGTCGAATATTTGTAAATCGCGTTGAACGGAAAATGTGTCAAAATTGAACTCGTTTCTAATTAAAAAGTCATCTGTTAATTATTCGAAAAAATACATACAAAAAATTGATGTAATTAATAAAAGTAATTTAATTTAAAAAAATACTTTATAAATAACATTTGTATTAGAAAAAATATTAAGGTAAAAATAAATCACAACTTGATGAATTTTCTAAATTTACTTGTCGTCTCTAAGAATGGCTGGTGTAATGTATAAAATAAATGTTGAGAAGAAATTTTCAATAGTGCTTGTATGTCCGTTCAAGTAAAACAAATATGTTTACCTGAATTTTTGGCAGGTAAGTTACATAGGCGTCATCAATTTTTCAAAAAAGCGGTAGAATGATTTGCTAAAACCGTACCTACGTCTAATATCCCAAGTTTCAATATTCATCTTTCAAAATAACAGTGCCTCGCGAAACATATTTTAAATGGGCATCCTGTTAATAAACATAGCTCAGTGTGCATATATTTGGAAATATACTTATCTTTTTTAAACTTTTTGGTCTTTACATTGAAATCTTTTTACAAATTATTCTCTACAATTCTCTAGCAATAAGCAAAGCTCTAGGACAAAACTTAAAGTATTCTTATATTTTGGAATCTGCGTATCTCTTATGAACTTAGGCATTCAAAGTCACGTCTTTCTACGAAAGAATCCTCTGCAATCTACCATTAGTAAGCCAAGCTCGAGTAGGACAGAACTTTATTCTTACGTTTGGAAATCTGCGTATCTCTTATGAACTTGGGCATTCAAAGTCACGTCTTTCTACGAAAGAATCCTCTGCAATCTACCATCAGTAAGCCAAGCTCAAGTAGGACAGAACTTTATTCTCACGTTTGGGAATCTGCGTGTCTCTTATGAACTTAGGCATTCAAAGTCACGTCTTTCTACGAAAGAATCCTCTGCAATCTACCATCAGTAAGCCAAGCTCAAGTAGGACAGAACTTTATTCTCATGTTTGGGAATCTGCGTATCTCTTATGAACTCAGCCTACACAGTCTTTTTACAAAGGATTCCTCTACAATCTACCCCCAGTAAGCACAGCTTGAGTAGGACAAAACTTAAAATATTGTTATTGGTACTTGAAAATCTGCGTATCTCTTTGGGACTTGGTTCTTTACAGTTACGTCTTTTTACAAAAGAATCTTCTTCAATTTACGAACAATAAGCAATGCTCGAGTATGACAAAATATTAAGCATTCTCATACTTGGAAATCTGCATATCTCTTAAAACCTGTGGCCTTTACAGTCAGGTTTATTTACAAAAGAGTCCTTCACAATCTACCAACAGTAAGCAAAGTTCAAGTAGGACGTCTCTTAAAGTATTCAGCGCATCTTTTAAGGATTTAGAAGAAGGCCTGATTAACGATTTGGGCTTATTTACGTGTAGGTACGTTCAAAGGATCATGGTTCTTTCTATGATCGCGTAAAGAATCATTAGAGGCTCTTTCCCAAACACTGAGTTTTCTTATCTACTAGAGCGGTTATTTGTTGAATTGGGTTGCCTGCGTTTTGAACCCCGGACAAAATATCCCCGTGATATAAAATCCCTGACAGAAAACCCCTCGACCAAAAATCCGCGACAAAAATATTGAAAATTTAATAACATAATATGTATATCATGGAAACAGAAAATAGTCGCAGGGGGCTAAATCTGGAGAATATTCTGGATGGGGTAGCAGTTCGTATCCCCATTCGTAGATTTTGGCCATCGTGACTAGACAAGTGTGCACACGTGCATTGTATTGATGGAACAGCACTTTCTTCTTCTTAGCCAAATGCGGCCGTTTTTGCTTCAAATCAACGTCGAATCTGTTCAAAAGCTTTGAATAATATTCGCCGGTGATCGTTTTACCTTTCTTAAGGTAATCGATGTGAATGACACCGCGTACATCCCAAAAAACTGTGGCCATGACCTTGTTGGCTCACAGATTCTGTTTCGCCTTCTTTGGTCCACGTTCACCCCGAGCAACCCACTGTTTCGATTGTTCCTTGGTCTCTGGCGTGTTGTGATGGATCCATGTTTCATCCACAGTAACAAAACGGCTCAAAAATTCGTCCGGATTACGGCTGAACATCGCTAAACACTCTTTTGAAGTGGTCACACGATTGCGCTTATGGTCGAGTGTGAGCAATCGCGGCACCCATCTCGCAGAGAGTTTTTTCATGTCCAAATATTCGTGTAAAATATGATGTACCCGTTCAGTTGAAATGCACCTACAGCATGAGCCATCTCACGCACTTTCATTCTCCGATCATCCAATATCATTTCATGGATTTTATCGACGATTTCCGGCGTGATCACTTCTTTTGGGCGACCTGGACGTTCGGCGTCACTAGTGCTGGTACGCGACCACAACGGAACTCTGTAAACCACTTCTTAACCATTGAAATTGATGGTGCCGAGGCCCCGTAGTATTTATCAAGTCTTTCCTTAGTTTCAATTATGGATTTTTTACGTAAAAAGTAATGCTTAATCATCAGCACACGAAATTCACTTTTTTCCATTTTCGTAAAAATTCACGAGGTTGTCTGCTTTGAACGGCTATCAATCACACCAACTGCACGACGTAGCTTGCTCAAAATGAGAAAGTTGCCCACTGATAGATTATAGTTGACAGCAGCACTGTTGCATTTGGAGTAACTGCGCGGTAAATTCAAAAAGTCACTGACTTATCAAACTGCCCTCGTATGTTAATACCTTTTTTACAAAAAATAAATAAATTTATAATATCATTCTCTTGTTTTAATTTTCGCTGTTTATAAATCTTTAAAGGACCATCATTGAGCCGTGTTGTTAATGTCTGTATAAGTTTGGTAATTAATTCGACATGCCTCGAATGTCGCGTCCTCGTATTGAAAAAAGAGACACATATTTTTATTACCAGAACAACTTTTATATCACTAACTAATGATTTCCATGAAGGGGAGGAAATAGAGTCTATTCAACGATTGTGTGATGTAAAAAACATCAACAATATAATATTGCTCAAAATGATAATAACTAGATTATCGATAATGACCTTACCTAACCTAGACTAAATTATTAAATCCTGAATGCCACCAATCGAATAACTCAACAAAATTTGATCGTTGCGCTATCTTTGGTAACTTTTTGAACTGTTGTTAGTTAGGATTTATCGATTATTGATATCGATAATCTATGTATTTGTACATGCGTAGGAGTATGATTTTTATAATTTCACCTGTTTCTCTGTGTTTTTGAGGTTATTTATATTGTTATTAATTAAATTGGTGAAAATACCTCTTCAAAAAATACGATCACAAAAGGGTCATAATCTATTATCATTTGAAGGGATGACGTATTGTAAAAAGCGTAACAACAAAAATGCTGGCGGTGCAATGTTGATCCAAAGTGTCATGCTATTATACATCATACAGTTACTGAGAGCAAAAATGATTCGTGGATATTTTGTCCGGGGATCGAAACGCCTGTCATCGTTGAATTGAGCTATTTTATAAATAAATAAACATGAGTTGCGTCTGTCATTTGAAATAGGGATTTTATTTAAGGAATTTATAGTTGTCATCTAGTCCCACAGATATTCGTAGGACATTGTGTAAAAGAACCATTCTTTTAGAACTGTGGAGAGAAAGGTTTGGAAAGTGGGTGAAGAGTGAAGTTAGCTACAAGCAAAAGGTTCTGCTTGTATATGAAATTAGAAGCATTTTTGGAAGTTGTTGGTGGTAGGGAAGTTTCGGTTTATGTGCTTAGCGACAGTTGATGGGCAAGCATATTACGTGTTGAAAACACCTTTGGCTCTTTTCACAATATTTTTTAAGGGTTTGAACGCATGACTTGAGTAACCATGGTTCAAAGAAATGATTTGTTGAGATTATAACTCATCGGTAATTACGGGACATTTTTAAAAAGATTTAGCTCATTTCTTAGTCGGACAACCCCGAGAGCTTGGTATATGGTCGGAAACCTACGTCACTGCATCGTACTTTAGAAAACGGTTCTCGCAGTTGGCACACCTGTTTATCCGAATTACTTCTGGGCAAAGAGACTTAAAAAGTGAGTATAGAAACGCGCCGCCATGTCTAGCAGATCTCGGAAAAATGCGAATGGACTTTTCTCAGAACTCATTTCTCTTTTTAAACGCATCTGAAAAGACACGCTTAGGACAGGACTTTATATCTTTATATCCGTCAACGTTGTTATTGTCCTAGTGCTTCATTTTCAATTTATTAGGATAAAAGTATAAATATTTATTTTACATACTTTGACATTTCAAATTAGCTTTAAAACATTTATTTGTATCCAGAAACTCGATAAACGAAATATTTTTTCCTGTTTTCACTTCATTTTCACGTATGTTTCTAGCGTATAGTTTCAAGTTTTAATTTCCTTAATATAACAATTTTTCTTGCTGTATCAAAACGGTTAGCATGTGACTTTTGCAACATTTTTCCGTTTAGTGCTAAAATATTGGATACTTTTTATTATAAGTTTCAGAAATACTATGTCGCATGTTTTAAACACTATGCTTTGTTTTAAAAAATAGGTTTTTTTAAATAGTCCTTAATCAGGGACTGTGACCTTTTTGCCACTTTAAAACTTTCTGCCACATCTTCACTCTTTAAATTATATGATACCAAGTTTTTTCTCAGTTTTCGAATGATTAACAATGCTAATCGTTTCCCTTAAAATTTTCGGTGTATTTTTCAACATTAAGTATTTTTATTTATGGATATTCCAGAAATATGATATTTATGTCAAAAAGCAGCGTGGTTGTAAGTTGGTTTGTTAGTTTTGTAAATTGGAAGATTCGGTAATGTATAAAAAAAAATCGGTTGGATGATTCCCAATCTAAACGTCAACGAATGCTTCGAGTAATTTCTTGCCTTGTAGATAAAAGTAGTCAAAATATTTGGTCACAAATTATACTTAATTAAAAAATATATAAGGTGTAAAGTAGCATTTTAGCGCCCGCGGGATATTTTATCCTCGCCTGCATCTGCTAATATAGTTGCTGAGGATCGTCTGAAGCAGTGACCAGTATATTCTTTCGCATTAGAAATACCTAGGTAAGCGGCTATTCTGAATGGTATTTGACCGAATGTATTTTTTCCGATAAACTGCCTCGTATACTTGCCATTTTTATAATATAAAAAAACCGCTTTTGATCATTCTGATCTCGCAAGGAAGAATATTTTCTATAAATATCCAAATAACTTGGCGATTTCTGTTCTTTATCGATTACAGTAAATACTCGATCTATCTTCGTTTCGTTTTCTCGTATAGTTATGAGTAAGAATGTCTCGAAATCTTGAATGTCGTCCACTGTGATATTTGCCAATTCTTCGCGGTGACATGCTCCACAAATACCAAAAATTAGTGCTACTTACAATAAATTCTCAGATTAACATACTGAACATTGAGAAAACATGAAATTAGAACTTACTTTCATCGTAAGATACAAATCGTCCGGTGCTTCCCTCAAAAATAACTCGATATACCGGTCGTGCATAAAATTTTGTATGTATTTCGGGCGTAATTTGCTTTTATGGACTTAGGCGAGTTACTTACACGCTGCGGTCCATAAAAGCCTATTTTACGCCCTTGATACATAAATAACTATTAAGAAGGTATTTATCGATACACGTGACGAGTAAAAAAATGAAACGTACGAAAGTATCGAATTGGTAGTGCGATAACGACTTTTATATGTGTGTTGTTAAAAATTCGATTTGTTAGGAGTTCACAAACCGTACTTCCTTATCCTGTTTGATCATCGCGCCACACTTAATAAATTCATAATCGGTCAAATCGTTCAAATTAAACTAAAAAGTACGGTTGGATTTCCGCGCGTATTCACTTTCATTACGAATGTAAATTTAAAAAAAAAAGTCGGACAAATTTTATTTACATATATTTATTGTTGCTTTTGTAACAATAACGAAAAGTTTTATTCGGATCATCAGAGTTAATGAAATTTCGTGTAGTAGCTGCGAAAAATTGTAAATCTCCCAATGTTGGGAGAAAATTGGATTTTTTAAATATTTTTTTAAAATATTAGCTTTTCCCGCAACTTCGTCCGCATTAAATGTAGTCTTGATTGTAAAAAAATATGCTTTACTGATTATTGCTTTAATACAAAAAAATAAAATGAAAAATATTGCTGTTGATAGCAAGTTGATCATTTATTAATTAAGTGCTTCTCTATGTACAACTTTTGTCCTTTCGACCATTTATATAATCTCCTGGACAAAATTAACGCACCACTCATATTTTCTCAATAATCTTTATTTATTGATAACTTCATCATTATCATCATCAGCCTTGTCGCGTCCACTGCTAAACATAGGCCTCACGTAATTTGTGCCACTCCATCCTGCACTGCGCCGCCTGCATCCAGTTATGCTTGATGCGCTTTATATCATCTCGTTGGTGGTCGTCCTTTATTTCGGTAAGCCTTATGTCTCGGCCTCCATTCAAGGATTTTCTTGATCCATCTTACTTACTTACTTACTCCGTCTTCCAAGTGGTCGTCTTTCTTCTGGTGCTGTGTCCCATTACCCAATTTCATACTGTTCAACGCTTCCACAATTTCTTCTTCTTCTTTCTTTAATGTAAGCAATTTTGCTTGTTTTTCTTCGTATCCTCTGCCGTTCAATTATTGGAAAGGTTGTCGCTCCATCTCTTGCGGGGTCTTCCAACGCTTCGGCGCCCTAAGGGCGAATTGTCTCTAGTTATTTTGACCATTCTGTCGTCATTCATCCGGTCTATGTGTTCGTTCCACTCTCTCTTTCTTCCCAGTATCCATTCATTTACATTGTCTATTTTACATGTTCTTCTAATGTCCTTGCTTCTCTCCCTGTCAAAAAGTGTTTTTCCAGCGATCCTGCGCACTATTTTCATTTCGGTGGTTTCTAATATTCTCTTTGTGTTCGATGTATCTGGTCTAGTTTCCGCTGTGTATGTTAATATAGGTCGGATGACCGCCTTGTAGATTCGGGATTTGGTCTCGATTCCGATATATTTATTTTGGAGGATTGTATCGTTCAGGTAAGCTGAGGTTCGTGCTGCTTTTGCCGCTTGGTTTCTTACTTCCGCCTCGGTGTCACCGTATCCTGATATTTCTATGCCTAGGTATTTAAATTTCATCTCCTGTTGTATAATGTTATCATCCACAACCAGTTTGCATCTGATAGGTGTTTTTGAAGTGGTCATGCATTTTGTCTTTGCTGCAGATATCTTCATTTTTAGACTTTTTGCCGTTGTGTTAAATTTGAATAGTAATCTCTGTAGGTCATCTTCGTTTTCTGCAATCAGAACAGCATCATCGGCATAGCATAGGATTTTGACGTCTTTGTTCTCCATTTTATACCCTTTTAGGTTACGAGTGCTTTTTATTATTTCGTCCATAACGATGTTGAACAATAAGGGGCCTTGTCGAATACCACTGTTTACAGGAATTTCTTCGGTAGTTGTGCCATTAATTTTGGCTTGTATTTTGTTTCTCTGGTAAATATTTTCGATGGTTTTTATGATGATGTATGGGATTTGCCTGTTGTATAGGAGGTGTACCACGTCCTCCAGTTGTATTCGGTCAATATAAAACACATGAAGACTGGTTTGTTATACTCGATGGATTTTTCAGTTATTTGTCGCAGGACAAATATCGCATCAGTACAAGATCTTCCTGATCTGAATCCTTGTTGTTCATCGCCCAATGTGGTGAGTTCATTTATTTTATTTGTTATAATCTTTGTTACTAGCTTTAAGGGTTGTATTAAGAAGGTTTATGCCTCGGTAGTTTGCGGGTATCATTTTGTCTCCTTTTTTAAACAGTAAGATTGTGGTACTTAGGCGCCATTCGTCCGGAATTTTTTGGTGCAAAAGGATTTTGCGAATTATGGCTGTTAGCTGCTGTTTCAGGCTTCTCCCGCCATATTTAAGAAGTTCATTTGGAATACAGTCTGGGCCTGGACTTTTTCTGTTCTTAATTTTCATTAATGCCGTTTCTATATCCTTTTCTTTTATTTCAATTACTTCGTTAGTTGCGATTTCTGAGGTGTCTGGTATGCTTTCAGTATCTTCTTTTTTGTATAGTTCTTTAAGATACTGGACCCA
Organism: Agelastica alni; assembly: GCA_950111635.1. Lineage (NCBI taxonomy): Eukaryota > Metazoa > Arthropoda > Insecta > Coleoptera > Chrysomelidae > Agelastica > Agelastica alni. The sequence goes on from OX467709.1 coordinate 40,703,702, forward strand.
AGTTTCTTTCGTTATGTGGTTTGTGCTAATAAATTCACTTGCTTCTTTTCTCTGCCGTCTGATGAATCTCCACATCTGTTTTTGGAGGTCATAAAAGTCATTTTCCATTTTTCTCGAGAAGGATTCCCAATACTGTTCTTTTATTTGCCTTACTAGTGTGTAGGTGGCATTTCGTACCCTCTTATAATGATTATAGGCTTAAGGCGTTTTAGTTGTCATGTATTTTAAATAAGCCTTTCTTTTTTTTTCATTGTTCTTTGACTTCGTTGCAGAACCATGGGGTTTTATTGGGGCCGTGTTTTTGTTGTTTTATCATTCGGGTGCCAAGAGCTTCCGTTGCAGCTTCTATAATATTTCGTTTTAGTTTCTTCCAACTTTCATTTATTTCTTCGGCTTTGCTTATTGGGTTTTTGTCAACTTTTTCCTGTAATCGTTTTTGATACAGTTCTTTTATACTAATATCCCAAAGTGATTCAACACATATTTTTTGTGTTTGTGTCCCTGGTTCTAATTTTTCCTTATTTTTCACTTTCATCCCTATTTTAATTTATCCTAGTAGTAAGCTGTGATCACTGCCCCATCAGCCGATTTTAGGGTTCTTATATCCTGTATTTGTGTCGGGTGTACAGACCTGTTAGTTACGATGTAGTCAATTGTCGATTGTTGTTCTCGGGTATTTCTGAACGTGTACTTGTAGTTTATTTTGTGATCAAAGAAGGTGTTATTAATTCTTAGCTCATTAAGTGAGCAAACATTTATCATAAGCTGTCCATTGTCATTCAGCACCTCTTCATTAAATCGTTGTTTTACACCTGGAACTATTTCATTGCCTACGCGAGCATTAAAATCCTCTAGTACTATCACTGGTTGATTCTGCGGTAGCATTTCGATAGTATTTTGTAATTGGTCGTAAAAGTCTTCCCGCTCTTGTTTTGGCTTGTTGTCTTCAGGCGCGTATATGGACATAACAATAAACTGTTTGAGTTTAAGAACTATTATACGTGAGGATATATACTGACATTCCTCAAAATGTTCTTTATATCTTTTATGTATTGCCACTGCTATTTTTTCCTTTGCTCGTTCATTTTTGTCTAGTTCGCCATATATGATTATATAATCACCATATAGCCCTTGACCCCTTGCTTTCTTCTTTGTCTCTTGTAGTACACAAATATCGATATTGTTGTCTCCTTGTTCCTTAGTGACTTCTTGTTCTTTGTTGTTAAGTGTTTTTATGTTCCAGGTGGCGAAGCGAAGTACATTTCTCTTTTTCCAAATCGTTCTCCTTTTTCGTGCATGGTTCGTCATCTTTACATCCATCCTTGTCCGAGGCAGAGTTTCGGTTCTGTGAGCCTGTTGCTGTTTTTACCTTGGGCAGGGAGCTGGCCAGACCCATGAACCCTTCTCCTTTTTCCGGGCTTGGGACCGGCAACATAATCACAAGGCTACTCGGTTCACCCCACGAATATGCAGGCGGAGTTTCCACAATTTCTGTCGTACTAATTTCACTTTCATTGCAATTTTCACTCATGTCTCCGAATGGAGCCTGTACTTGTATATCCTCTCTCTCAAATAAACTTTCGAAGTATTCCTTCCATCTCTTTAATACGCATTCCTCTCCTTTTACCATACTACCATCTTGGTTTCTGATTTTTTCCAGTTGCGAGGTAGTATTTTTACCTCTGGAGGTTCTTATCGACTTCCAGAAGAGTTTAATATTGTTTTGGAAATTGTCAGATAACCTTCTATCAAATTCATCTTTATCACAAAAGTAAATTTCGTAACAATATATTCCAATGAAAATTACGGAATAATAAGTAAACTAGAAAATAACTGATTTGTTATACGTCCAGAGCAGGCCTTCGGTAGCTATTAGTGTCACCAATTTCGAGATAACCTTTCCTCACCTACGAAAAACTTCGCCCGATATCATCGAAGTTTCCCCAGTGGAAAGCCAAATAGAATTTTCATTACTTTCACGTTACATGTTCCGTCGACAATTATGTCATTTTCGTGTAATGTTGAGTGACTCGATAAAAATCGACAAGATGGAAAAGCGGCGATAAGTCACGAATTGTTCCACGTGTGAAAACACATGTTGCAACACAGCGCTAATTCATTAGGTGCGTGACTGATTCGAGGAGAGATAGTCGCGGGGGGCGCTGTCGGTTACCTCTGTGACGACGGTGCTGACATCTAATTTTGTTTGCGTTAATAAATCGGAATTCGCCTTTCTGGGTTACAAGTGCTAATAACTATACATTTTTATTCGGACGTGCCGTCCTCCAGTAATTAACATACTGAAAATTTGATATTTAAAAGAGGATGAAGCAAAGTAGTCTGCGTTCACCTTTTTGTATGGATCTGATTGAGTTTTGTCAACGTGTCAACGATATATGATAAAAACATCAACGTAAGTTTATCGTTAGATTTAGGACTCATGACATATTTTTTTGTCTTTGCTTAACTATCATTCGAACAGATAGGTAAATAAATACGATCAAAATACTTTTAATTTTTGCAAAATTAAACTGAATGTGGCCATCTATCCCCACTGGGTAGGGTTATTTAGCCAATGCAATAAGGGAGAGATGGCCACAAAATAAAAATGAAAATAAAATAGAAATACGTGAAAATAAACTCTTTGTCGGAATAGGAAGAGCAATTTTCATTAAACCACTTCTGAAATATTATGCATTGCAACCAATCTTTTTGTTTTTCTTGTGGTGTTATAGCTTTTTCCACATCCTGCACATTCAGTTTCATCCACCTGGGAAAGAGTATCATACATACATACATAAATAAAGTCACGCCTTTTTCCCATAGGGGTAGGCAGAGACCACTTCCTTCCACTTCCGCTACGGTTCTTACACACATATTTTTCTTCCTCTACTTTCATCAGCGCTCTCAGACATGCTCTTCGGAAAGAGTATCACTATCCTCTATATACTTCTCCCTAACAAAGATTGGCGAAGGTGAAAAATTTATTTTCTGATCAATAGATTTTTTTTAAATTTTCTCTTTCGGGATGTTCTTCTCAGTTTGTTTGCCAACCTTTTGCGGACCTTTCTTTCACAATCGCAATGTGGTTAGGAGAAGTTAATAGAGTAGCAACGGTCTCGTTTTTTGCTGAAACGACTAGTTCTGATCTAGAAGTTTTCCAGTTGAAAAATCTGGAACAGTCCCTTTCGTTGAAGTTGTATGTCGAGGTTACGTATCAGCATGGTTACAGGATGGCATTACAATTATCCATCACATTGATTTGACCTCTTAAATAAAATAAATGACCATCTTTCCCAAAATACTGGGATAAGGTGGCCAATAGGACAAATAAAACCCACGACATGTTTTTAATTGTTTTTTAAGATTAAAATTATCTAATAAACCTTTTTTCTACCTAATACGTTAAAATCAGCAGTTAACTTTCTCCCATACGTTCACAGTAGAAAGTAGGATAAAACTACTGTAAAATTATACATACATACAGTTACGCCTTTTTTTCATAGGGGTAGGCAGATACCACTTCCTTCCACTTCCGCTACCGTTCTTACACACATCTTTTGCTTCCTCTAATTTCATCAGGGCTTGTTGGTACTCTTGACCTGTCCTTTCTTTAAAACAATGTTGATCTGATCGTGATATGTTCGCCGAGGTCAGCCTCTACCGACTTGTCCATTCACACTCGCCTTATAAATTTGTTTCATCAATCTTCCTTCATCCATCCTTTCTACGTGTCCAAACCATCTAAGCATTCCTTTATCTATCTTTGTAACCACATCTTCTTTTACACCACAGCGTTCTCTTATCTTGCTATTTTTTACTTTATCCAACCGAGTCACTCCGGATATACTTCTCAAACTACTCCGCAGCAATAATCCTATTTCCATGCTTCTTCTGCCAAACCCAATATTCACTACCATAGATAAGTGTAGGAACCAACACACCTCTATGCACATCCAGACGTGCCTTTTTTGACACTTTCTGGCTGTTCATAAAGCTATGCAGTGCCTCATTCATCTGTTTTCATAGACAATGTCGACCACAATTCACTCCTCACCACTCTGTCATAGGCCTTTTTCAAGTCTATAAAAGCGCAATAGACCTTCTGACTTCTAGCCGAGAATTTTTCAACTATACCTTGTAATGAAAAGACCTGATCCATACATCTCCTTCCTCTTCTAAATCCTGCTTGCACATCCCATATCATCTTCTTAGTTTCATTCGTTACTCTTTTAATCAATATCTTTGCATACAGTTTGCCGACTATGCTGAGTAAACTAATACCTCGGTAGTTCTTACAGTCCTGCTGCGAACCTTTTTCCTTGTAAAGCGGCACGATAACGGCCAACAAAGGTTAAAAAAAAAGGTTAAACGATTAGAGTTTAAGAAATACTATTTTAAGCTTAATAATATGTTTTTTTGTCATATCTCTACAACTTCATCCGAGAGCGTTATTTTCGTAAACAAAAAATCTTTCAAGCTCAATAATATGTGTCTTCTTTGTATAAGAACATCTTGGTCATGTAACGACTCCAGCCTTTCTTTCTTTAGTGGTATATGAAAAAACAGTGTTAGAACTTTTTCTTAATCACAGAATCTCTTTATGTCCTGTCTCTTTAGCGTCTTTATCAGCTGTGGTACTGTGTACGACTTTAAACGTGTAAAAAATCCCAACCAAAGCTGAGAAAAGTGCCTCCGCATGATGTTTTCCTTTCTTTCCTAGCATTTACTATCCAGATACAATCCGAAAGGGGGTTATTTTTTTAATTAACAAACTATTCCTGAAAATATTTCTCAATGTCATCCACAGAAGTCTATATAGATTATGTGAAGAGCAGATATCTAAAACCCAATTCGGTTTTCGTAATGCACTGGGAACCAGAAAAGCCGTATTTGTCATACAAGTTTTAATCCAACGGTGCAGAGACGTTAACTGTGATGTATACATAAGCTTTATTGACTATCAGAAAGCATTTGATAGAGTCCAACATCACAAATTGATAGGAATATTAGAACAACTAGGCCTAGATGAGAAGGACCAGAGAATAATCACCAACTTGTATTGGCAACAAACGGCATTTGCTAGGGTGGAAGGAGAACGTACAGATACCATATCAATACAACGGGGTGTTAGACAAAGGTGTATTCTTTCCCCCCTACTGTTACTCCGAACAAATCTTCAAAGAAGCACTGGAGGAGATCGAAGCAGGAATACTCGTTAATGGGGAGGGAGTGAATAACATAAGATATGCTGACGACACTGTAGTTCTCGCAGATAATCTAGAAGATCTTCAATATCTCATGACGCGAATAACTGAAACTAGCCACCAATATGGGCTTGATCTTAATATCAATAAAACTAAATATATGGTCATTAGCAAATCTCTTATCAATAATGTACAACTGATAGTTAATAATGAAAACATAATTTTAAAAATGGTATCACTCTTCAAAAACAAAAATTTACAAATGAACACCAAAATAAGGCTTCTTCGATGCTGTCATGGATAATGTAAAGACCAGAAAACTAGAATATCTGGGTCACATTATGCGTAACGAACGTCGATACGGAATTCTACAACGGATTCTCCAAGGTCAGATATTGGGAAAGAGAGGACCGGAAAGAAGACGTATCTCGTGGCTAAAGAACCTGAGAACGCGGTTCTCTACTACCACAACCGGGCTATTCCGTGCCGCAGCAAACAAGAAAATGATAGCCAGAATGATTGCCAACATTCGGACCAAATAGGCACTTAAAGAAGAAGAATGAGCGACAAACAAGTTAAAATTGTATGTTATGCAGACGACGCGACACTAATAGCCCAGAGTGAAGACGATCTCCAAATAATGCTCCATCAATTCAATAACACTGCTAAGTTATATAATATGTTAATATCATCGGAAAAAACTAAATGTATGGTTATATCTCAGGAGCCAATACGATGTAAGCTGGAGGTGGACGGTAAGTTGATCGAGCAAGTGATGGAATTTAAATACTTGGGGGTTCTGCTGAGTAGTTATGGATCACTGGTAAGAGAAGTAGAAGAGCAAATTAACAAGGCAAATAAAATCGCCGGATGTCTAAATGACACAATTTGGAGAAATAGATATATCAGACAGGATGCTAAATGCCGTATTTATAAAACTGTTATAAGACCGATTATGACGTATACTGCTGAAACAAGATCGGAAACATCCAAAACGGAAAGAATGTTAGAAACCGCTGAAATGAAAATCCTCAGACGCATCGATGGGATAACGATAAGAGATAGAGTCAGAAACGCAGAGACCAGACGATCATGCAAGGTTGAAGACATCAATCAGTGGACAAATCATAGAAGAAGAGAATGGAACAATCACATCAGCAGAATGGATGGAAATAGGATAGTGAGAATAGCCAGAGACAACTCCCCATTAGGGCGAAGGTCCGTAGGGCGCCCAAGGAAAAGATGGAATGACGGCTTAATCGAGATAGTCTTGAGAAAAAACAGGCAGAACTGCCTAAATAAAAGCAGAAGAAGAAGAAGAAGAACAAAACCATTAAAGAATCTTTACGAAATATTTCGGGTCTAAAGAATTTTCTTTAGTCTCCTCTTCAATTGTGTCAATAATGTTTACATAACACACAGTATACAGCTTTGGAAATGTACGTCTTATTATCAAGGCGGCCTCCATCATCTCGTTAAGCTGGTGTAAAGTTTTTTCCTCTTTTTAACTTTCAACCCTTTATGACTTTTGTGTATTTGGCATCGTTTTCTTTCCACGACCACCATAAAAAAATACTATTACCCTTTTTTTATAAAAATTGTTCGTGTATTTCGTTCTAATTTCACTAAATGCATTGCATATTTCCTAATTACAGACGATTAGGACACGTGAGTAAACACGCGACTCGACTGCCTTTTTTATTGATTCACAGATTTTTATCGAAAATGAACTTTACAAACCGTCTAACACATGGTTTTGATAGATTTTGGTCTCGTTTTTACTTTATTCTTTTATATTTTATTTCGTTTATCTGCGACCCATATCGCACAAAGCAAAAAGAGTACATTTAAATGTATAATTATTGACTCAAGCAATAATGTACACAGTTAGTATTAATCGTCTTTTTTTATTTTGAATATTATCAAAGTAAATTTTGATAAAAAACTATTAAAAAAAATTTGGTTGTACACATTACTATTCAGATATAGAAGGAGCGCTCAATACCGCCCTACCACAGTCACTCTATACATCAATTAGGGATAGAGGGATCGACAGTAAAATCTGTAACTGGATCAAAAGCATGATTAAAAACCGATAGGTAATATCATCACTGCATGGAGAGTCAGTTAGGCTCAGGGCGGCGAAGGGGTGTTCACAAGGTGGGGTACTTTCCCCCTAATGTGGTCACTCCTAGTCGACTCTCTGCTGAGCGAGCTTTCCATGCAGCAACTCGGGGATCACTCCGGGATACTGAGTGAAACAAAAAACCATCAAATTTTCGGGATGGTTCCTGACTTGCTAGCCACAAAAATACACGTAGAAGAGTCGTTCAAAATCCTCTTTCCGAAGAGAGACGAATGGGTGAGGGTAGAAATCCTCTTTCCAGAGACTGAATACGTAATGTACACAGATGGCTCAAAAACCCCAGATGGAGTTGGGGCCGGTGTTTTCAGCAGGAAACCAAAGATTCAAATATCTACCAGTCTTGCTACAATCTTTCAGGCTGAAGTCTTCGCTATCAAATTGTGTGCAAGAGAGTTGACCAACAGACCTCTAGCAAACAAAAACATAAGTATAATATCAGACAGCCAGGCTGCTTTAAAAGCACTGTGCTCCAACAAGATAAATTCTAAACTTGTAAGGAATTGCATCGAATCCTTAGAGTACCTTGTTGCTAACAACAGGGTGACCCTACTATGGGTACCTGGGCACCAGGGAGTTGAGGGAAACGAAAAAGCCGACACCCTTGCAAAACAGGGGGCCGAATCTGCGTTCACTGGACCAGAACCGTATTTTGTAGTCACCACAAGTGCCGCCAAGACAATTATTTCGGACTGGGCGGAGAGGAAAATACTCACGTACTGGTCCGATATACCAGGGTTAACTTACTCGAATGATACCTAACCTAACCTACTATTCAAAACCACTACTGATCTTCGCTAGACGTCAATAGTAAAAACTCTTTTTAAACATGTTGCAATTATTAAAAGACGTAACGATATTAAGTACCTATTTATCTTTGATGGCCCTTACTTTTTATTCTGGCTTGTGTCTTTGGACAGGACAAGGTTACATTTTTGCTCAGATCTGTGGTGCTTTAAAAGAATTGTATAATTTAAAAAAATAATGTTGTTTTCTTTGTACCTAATATTGTTTACGAAATGGCGTAACTATAGATCAGTCCAAAATATTATACTAAGCCAGTGGCGAATATACATAATATTTTGGGGGACACACACCAATGATAGATTGGGTAATTTGGGTAATAAAGTAGTTATACTCAATGTTTCACGTTAGTTTTTAAGGCCGATTTCAGTGGGTAAATTACAACTGGATTATTTTAATATTGTTTTAAAAAGGGTTTAAACAAAGTGAATCTTTGACTCTTCACAAAAATGGTATATTATAAAATTGACATTACAGTGGATACATATTTAAAAATGAGATTGATTTGCTATACCGACAAAGTCCAGGTTTCTTGGTGCACTTGAAAATTTATCAAGAACTTCCTCGTCACTAACAATAATGTCCCTAGAGATGGAAAGTAAAGCCAGTCCGTTGAGCCTACTTTCAGATGTACTGTTTCTTAAGTAGGTCTTTAGTCTTCTCAGGCTGGAGAAAGATCTCTCCACGCTGGCAAAAGAAACAGGAAGAAGTGCTAGAAGGATATAAATGTTACGAAAGAAAGTCTTATCACAGTTTGCAAGAGAGCCAACAGCAGTTTTTGGGAGATTTTCAGGATTTTCCTGGCTCCACTTTTGTTTCCACAGCATAAACTCGCATAATCTCTTTATATGACAAATCTTCTTCGTAAAAGTTTACAGCAGCTTCCAATGAACGAAAATCAGTTTTAGAACAAAACTGTGGAAGTAGATTTTGTAAGGATGCAACTGTTTCCTTGTCGGATTTAAAGCGGTCCATCAGTGAGTTACAAAAGTCATCCAGGTATAATATATAAATAGCTCGACCATAATATTCTTTTTCCGTTGTATGCGGGACATAAGTGCGAGCGGTTTGAAGGCGACAAACTCGTGGAATCTCTTCTTTAATCTCAAGTTTTGCAACCAATGACTTTACCTGTTCATACAAGGCTGTAAATGATTCATTAGTATTTACTCTCTTCTTTGGCAGCACATCCAGGTTTCCCAAGACCTGAGAAAGATCTATGTTTTTTTGTTAAAGCTTTTTAGATAGGCTATGTGTGGTTAATAGCATTTGGCTCAAAACAAAAAAATTGACAAGAGATGGAAATTGACTGATAGCACCAATGAGAGCATGTGCAGGAAGAGGCCCGAGACGACGTTGAATTCTCTCAACCAAACCGCTTACTTTATGTATTTCAACAACTCACATTAGTTAATTTTGTCTTACACTGTCTAATTTTGGGGCGGTCTGGTCCCCGTGCACCCCCCCCCCCTCTCTTATATTCGCCTCTGTACTAAGCTAGGGTATTTAATGTTAAAGTTGTGAAAGTATGGCTTCTATTTGTGTTTGTAAATTGTAACGTTTTTATGGAGAACATTCCACAAACACATTAGCTTAACTCGTACTAGTACTACAATGAATTTTAATTAATATATTGTTTATTCGGGACAATGAAAAGTTTGACTCGAAAGAAAAAATATCGAATTTTACATTCTGTTGGTACCTTCGCCAATGGCCTTTTCACTTATCATGCACTAGGTATATGGATCTATATATAACAGTGTAACGGTGCAGATTTCCTTGTGGTCCAAATTTACACAGGTACAAAGAAAAAAGCTTCTCAGTGTATAGGTCATCAAAGTATTTGTAAAACAAGAAAGGTGGGTAAGATGCAAATCCAATGGACTGTATTTACTAAAAATCTTAGACCCACCTCGATTTAGCTACAGTTCCTTCTTATTCTTTTGATCCTTGCACTGATGAACTCACTTTTTTTCGGAATACAGAGATATATCAGTTTGCCGGTAACATAAATACGAGGTCTGGCTATTAAATAACGAGGCTGCGCACGCAGAAGGCGTAGGGGGGGAACCGAATACAGAGTTGGATGGCTGAAAGTGTCTATTTCAGCACGAAAACACGTTTTTGTCGCTTTTTTCTATAAAGGTTAGAAACGAACGTGTTTTTTTTCTCGTACCGATAACAATGTGTGACGAAAAACACGAGCAACGGATCAATGTGAAATTTCTCATTAAATTAAAAAAACTACGACTGAGTGATGTAAGTTATTGAAAGAGGCTATGGTAACAATTCTCTATCTCGTGCGCGTATTTTCGAATGGTATAAACGGTTTTCTGAAGGCCGAGAGAGCACCGAAGATGACCAACGTCCAGGTCGACATCAACGGAATCGTAATGATTGAATGGGTTCTAAAGGAGGAAACTGTAAACTAAACTTACTATTTGAAAGTTTTTGCAACACTGCGAGAGCGAGTTCGTAAGAAACGGCTGGAGTCGTGGATTTTACACCAGGAAAACGCACCTAGATCTGCCATTGATTCGCAATTTTTTTTTTTTTTTTATGAAATTAGTCGCAAAAAGGGTAGACCTATCGTGTGGGCCGCAGACGGCCCGCACTGCGACTATTAGAAGGGGAAAGGATTATAGAAAGGAAATAATTGTGGACACGCTTTTTAAAAAGTTGCAGGTCATAGCTCTCTGAAAAAACTGATTTTGGAAGCTTATTCCATTCCGTAGCAGCCCTGTAAAAGAAGGATTCTTGATGAAGATTGGTCCTTGTAGTGTCAATCTTGAGAGTAAATGGGTGAGACTGATCAGCGTGCCGAGTTCTTCGGCCGAATGTGGCCAATGGTGGTACAAGAGTTTTTATTTCTCTGGAGCATCTGCCATGAAAATATCTATAAAGCAATGACTGGTCTGCAACTCTTCTTCTATGTTCTAGAGGGTGAAGGGTATCTGTGAGAGTTGAGCTGTTTATCAAGCGAATGGCTCTTTTCTGAATGGAATCTAGAAGACGAAGAGAATGCCTTGGTGCTATACCCCAAATGTGCGAGCAATACTCCAGTAGAGGTCGGATTTGAGCCTTGTACGTCGTCAACAGTTGATCAGGAGAAAAAAACTTTCTGGCATTCCACAGAAAACCTAGCCTCTGGCTTGCCGACTTTGCGATGTTAGCAACATGGTCATGCCAAGACATATTATTGGACACCGTGACTCCCAAAATCGAGATGGAGGGACTTGGTTCAAGGGTATTTCCGGACATTGTGATGGGATGATTTGAGAAATTCACTTTCTTGGAAAACGTGGCACTTTGTGTTTTTTGGGCGTTAAACTGAACAAGATTGTTGGTTCCCCACTCCACGATTGCTTTAAGATCTCTATTGATGGAATCAACCTGTTCCTGCCTGAGTCTATTTGTATCATTCACCGAAAGTGATCGATAGGATGTGAAAGTTGAGACAAATGTGCTATCGTCTGCGAAACTGTAAATGGGGTTCGTGGTGGTTTTCAAGAGGTCGTTGATGTGTAAAAGAAATAAGGTGGGGGACCCCGGCATTAGTTTTAAACGCATCAGAATAAATACCGTCAACTGCCACATGTAAGGAGCGATCTTGCATGAAGCTCAAGAGCCATTGGCGCAGTTTGGTTGGGAGACCGTAGGCAGATAATTTACTTAACAATGCCTGGTGCCAAACGCGGTCAAAGGCTTTAGATATATCCAAGGCTATTGCACGGGATTCACCTTTAAAGATGATATGTCATTCGAAAATCAACCACATACATGGGCAAAGAAAAATAAACAAGAACTGAACAAAAAGTCTGCTATCGCTCTATGGTGATGATCCAATTCATTTTTAAGTTTGGCTCGTTTGAATTAACTATTGCTAAAATTTATTTAACTCTTGCTGCAGCATTTACCCAAGCGTCGCAACCCGGTTGTACATTAATTTAGAGTTTCTCTGTTGGAACGTTTCAGGTTATGAATCTGAAGGTGTGAGACGAGCTCGGGGAGTCTTGAATCCCTGTTCTATACGTCATAGACGGATTGCTTTGGCTATAAAGGGGTGCATACATCTCAAACGCGTTCTAGTAGTTGTTTTAGAGGTTGTAGTCTTCCTGAGTGCAACCGCTTCTAGCTTTCTAGTTAAAGGTGAAGCTGCTAGTAAACTCACACCCTTAAAGCTCTTCGCGCTGTAACCATTCTAGGTTGGGTGTTCATTCGCTCTACCAACTGTACCTACTAGAGGGGACAGAGTCTCCACATTATTTGGAGTCTTTGGAGTGAAGTTTTAGTTAGGATTCTCTATGGATAGGCTAGGTGGGCAAACCACTTATGTTCTTTAGTGGTAATTCATGTAGCTATGCAACTTTGGTAAAACTGGTAGTTAATTAAAAAGTTCTTGAAATGTACCCGTGTAATATACGCAGTATGTTAGTAATAAAAGGTGTCGTTAGGTTTTTTTTTGCGTTGATGTTTGAACTTTTTCTGAAATTTCTATAAAAACGTCGGCGTCGAAGGACCGGGCGCGTAATTTTTCATAAGTGCTCGACAATGTTGGTAATTAACACGTGAAATATTACAAAAACAAGTAGAATTATTAATCTTGAGGGCGACGTAGGTCTCGGGTGCGAGATTGGACTGTCACGGCATCCAGAGCGATACAAATAGACTTCGGCTTTGAAAAAGGACAGGACTTGAAATTATGAACGATAAAATATCTTTTACTTCTTATTCAATCTTTATTTTTCGAATTTTTAACATTTTTTTTTAAATAATTTTAAATCTTTTTATTTCAAAAAAGCGACTTTTAAATAAAAATGATAAAAAACGAGCGAGCCTTACAGCAGTCGCATATGATGTGTAACCTTTGACATCTCACCTTAGTAGTAAGCAATTTTAAAATTATATTCTGAAAAAAATGGCTCAGGTATTATTTGAAATGATTTTTCATAACAAAGAATAATTCTTTTTAATTAAAATTGTATTTTTTTTAACTGACACACATTTAAAATACTGAAATATTTTATTCGAATAATTATTTATTATTACTTACTTGAATTTTTTATCAATGATCTGCACTTTATTGAGATTTATTATCAACAGTAAATATTTATTAATATGTATAGTTTACGCATATAACAGCAAACTTTATACACAACACTGTAACTTAAGTGCACAGCTGATGGCTGGCAGTACCGACCTCTCGGAAAATTGGTTGACGGCTATCTGGCTGAATCTGAATAAAGCGCGCTTCCGCGACTGTTACACTGTTACACACTTCCGTCCCTGTTCACGAAATCTCTCCCACAAATTGCAAAAAAGCGAGATCAAAGATGTTACACATCAAAAAATAATTTCGCCACTATCAAGAACCATTTTGATAATATATATCATACGCAGATTTTTGACAGATTTGAAAACCTGCTTGAATAAATAATGAAAAATATTTTAGTCGAGTATAATAATTTCGTGATTAATTTGAATTTTTTTCTAAAAATCGCTATTACGAGTTTGGGGAATAAGAAGGAACTCTAAATCTTGCTTATTCGCGATTGCAAAATTATGGAGGCCACCTATTGGATACTTTATCAGGCTTGTTTGTAAGTAATCATACTTTGGTAAAGAAAATTGTTTTGCTTGCTTGTAATTTTGTTAAAAAGTTGTAGAAAGGAAATTGTTTTTGTCAAATTCCTAAATATCTTGGATTCGTAAAAAGGTAATTAAAGGGATGAACGAATCTTAAAAAACTATAAATCGACCTTAAATTTAAAGAAAATTGTGCCTTGTTATCAAATTGCAAAAATAGAGATTTTTAAAGGATTCTTGAATATCTCGGGTTAATAAGGTATCTAATAGAAAAGAATGTCCTTAATATCGATCTTTTAAATTTTATGTTTGCAAACAAAAAGGAAAATAAATGAATAAAGTACTAGAAAAAAAAAATTATAAATAACTAACTGCTATGTTCCTCCAGAAAAAATAACAGCAAGATTTTAGATTTTAGATGCCTGAATAAACTGTAATTATTTATTATATAATTTTTGTAAGTATAAATTGTAATTATTGAATAATTTTGTAATAATTGTATAATTTTTTAAGTAAGACATTCATTCATTCAAGTCAATACGTTATTATTTGGAATAGGTACTTTATTATAAGTTCTGAGCAATAAAGTGTCGATATCTATTTCTTTTTCACTACAACCCAAACATAACGAATATCGATAAACAATTGTACACTTATACTCAAACAATTATTACAAAATCATAATAATTTCAATTTGTACATAAAAAAATTATACAATCAATAATTGTATAATTGTTTGAGTATTAGTGTATAATTAATTATTTGTAGATAATTGTCAAGTGTAGATGTACCTAGTGAAAAAGAAATAGATATCGACAAATAATTATACACTTATACTTAAACAATTATACAAATATTACAAAATTATACAATTAATAATTTCAATTTATACATAAAAAAATTATACAATCAATAATTGTATAATTGTGCGAGTATTAGTGTATAATTATTTGTCGATAATCGTTGTGGATGAACCTAGTGAAAAAGAAATATATATCGACAAATAATTATTCACCTATATTTAAACAATTATACATTCAATAACAATTTATACATTTAAATATTATACCTACTATCAATAATTACAATTTATACCATATCTTTTCTATTAAAGGTGCATCAACGGTTTTTGTTACAATTGTACTTGAGAAGATGGATCGAAAAAAGGCACTGTAAAATATTAAAAATATTTTTTTCTATTTCCTCTCATAGTGTTGTACCACAATATTAATACCTATAGTGATGTATGGTTGTGAAGCATGGACACTAACGATAGCAAATGAAGAACGGCTCCGAGTCTTCGAAAAACGAATACTTAAGAAAATATATGGTCCAATACTAGACCCATCAACAAAACAATACAGAATCCGTATTAACAAAGAGCTTGAGGATCTATATGGAGTCCCTAATATTGTACAGGAAATAAAATCAAAAAGACTACAGTGATCATTGAGACGACCACGCCTCTTATGGAAAGATAGCATTGCAAAATATCTAAGGGCAATGAATATTGATAGTTCATTTGATGCCATGATGAACGGACAGCAATGGAGAACTATTGTGAAGTCGGCAAAGACCCACTTTGGGTTGTAAGTAGTAGTAGTATTAGTGCATCGATAAATTAACCATTTAATTCTGAATTTTTTTGCAAGCCCTAAATATCATTCTCTCTCAAAAACTACTCGGTAAGTCTACAGTTTAGGCGCTATTTGAAAACAACTTATTTTTTATTCACTCTTAATGTGTCTTTTTTAACTTTTGTTCCTAATATCATACGACATCTAAAATAATTATTAAATATTATACAATCGTAAAAAATCCCTATCTCGTGGTAAATTTCGTTATAAACAAATTTAAACAACACAGTCCCGTCCTGCAAATAGTTCGAGCCATCGTTCGTTTGTTGTAAATCATGAGAGAGAAACGAACGCATTAATGCTCGTTCCCCTTTCCTTCCTCCCAATCACCCTTCAGCTAGCCAACCTCTTTAGCCGCCTCCAGCACGCTGCCACTACCGACAACGACGGCAGCATCGCCGGCCGCCTCTCAGAACCGGTTTTCCATTTTTTACCAATTTTGCCCACTTACACTTTTTCTTAAACACATTCCTAACTTCAAAGTTCGATGTATGTTATTGACCACACTCAATTTTTCATGTTTTGGCGCAACAAATAAACTTACGTTCGGTATAATCACGCGGTAATAAAAGTAAAAGGCCGGCCCTGTCTCGTAGCCCCGCGCATTCGCCAAAAGTTATTTATCAAAAAAATTCGTACGAAAAAAAAAGTTACAGTGATGTATGTCGGGCCATTGCAGGGCCAACGATTCGAAATTCGACCCTTTTTGGCTTTCTATCTCCTTCACTCGCACATCATTGACGGTGATAATGATGCAGCTATTTACTTTACGCATTATTACACTTGTAATAAAAAGCGGTTTGTCACGCAGCAGGAAAATTCGCATGGAGATTTATTCATTTCAGATTGAATTTTGAAAGCTCGGTAAATGTGTTGTTTTTGGTAATTTTCCATCTGAAAAAAAAAACAAAATAAGTTTAAAATTCACTTAAAATAAATAATTTTTTCATAATTATAGTGCTAAGTCAAAGAGATTAAGAGATAGTTGGTAAATTTTTTTTTATTATAGAGGCTACCATTTTTGACTACATAGTAATGACCATTTTTGATTTCATAGTACCTAAATGAGATTACCGATAAAAAATTTCAAAAAGAAGCATGTAGCAGCCTTGCTAGTATAAAAAGTTTTTTTTTTAAAGACTAGCCAACGAAAATTAGGGTGGTATAACGAGTTTAGAAAGAAGATTAATGATCCAAATAAATAATTGAATAAAGATTTCGTGAAATATTCTTTTCGATAACAAGTCTTCATCAAAAGATAATTCCGGAATAGACTAAAAGAGTCTGCTTATGTATGCAAAGAAAAAACTGTCAAAATATTTTTCCGTTTTAGTTGTCTTTTGTCGTATTTAATTAATTTGATAACTTATTACAAAAATTTACCTAGCCCGTTACCTAGCAACCTTTATACGAACGACGTGCAATTAAGTCCCAATCATGCACGCTTTTGCGTTTATTTTGGATAGTTTATGATGCATGCATACTAAAAAAATATTTTTATTGTCTTGATGAATGTTGTGACAAAGAGTTAAAAAAAATTGCATAATGACTTGTTAAAGTTAGTTCTCTAGTGTAAAATTGCCACGTATTTTTTCGTTCTCTAAAGAGTACTCTGCCAGCGGTCTCTCTACTGGCAAATTATGCCCGAGCTCAGCCGTAGAGGGTAGAAGAAAAAAAAGAAAATAAAAGTGAGCCGCGCCACCGACTTAGACGGTTCAAGCCGGAAACCCCTAGGTCTTATAGGCACTAGCAGAGCCACACGATAAACAACTAAGATTATGGTGAACCAAATAAATAAAATTATAGCAAAAATATATTGGATACTTTACTCACACAATAAATCAAAGTACACTGCTCAATAGCAACATTATAACAAATATAGTCAAAATTAACAGCTATGGTAAATTTTCTTGCTAAAACAAACCAAAAATTTAAAATTTACAACTTTATAAAATAACCATAACAGAAGTAAGAGTAACAGACTTTACCAAGTTACCAAAAAAAAAAAGTAAAACGTATATAAATCAACTCATTAATAACACTAAATCAAATGTTTACATAGGGCTGCTAATTTACTCATGTTTTTACCATTTACATAAAGATTTTCACTGCCAAAACAATCGAGTTTATTTAAAAATATATTTACAATGGTTGTCCTTTAAAATATCAAAATTGTAGGATATTTACAAATAAGTATGAAGAAAATATATTTTTTTTTACTTGGACATAAAGAATTATTGAGAAGATTATTTTAATCCAAGTTTAGTTTTGGCATATTATCTAATGCAATAAATAGTTTCCAACAATGTACTATATTAATAAACTAAAACAAAACTTAATCGTGGTGTCAAAATAAGTCACGGCATTATATATTTAAAAATAAATCACTTATAACCTTTGGGTATACGAATTCACTACTCCTGGCCGGTTTGATTATGGAACGGCACCTGCTAATTAACAATGGCTTCCTTCAAATAAATCCCGCATGCGGTTATTTTTACTCGACACCAAAATCCAAAATATCAACAACGAAGGTAAGATAGAATGGTCAAGTTAAAAATTAAGTGGTTTTTCTTTAAAATCCAATTAAGATGGCCCAAATACAGCCAGATATGAAAGGAAAATCCGTAGAGGTTCTGCACACGTGTTAATATCACACCGTCCCAAAAACTCTCACCACCACACGACTCCCGAGACTGCCACCAAACGACTGACTACTTCCCAGGCCGGATATCAAGAAAAATGACACGGAACCGACGTCAACCAACAATATTCGCAAATCTATGTTCCACACTCAGAATCGCGCTCGTCCGTGTTGATAGCCAGCCCTATCCACACAGAAATGCAAACCAAACAATAATATAACCGACAACACACAACAATCGAGGCCAAAAACCAAAGCAAAATCTAATAACGAAAACCCCCACTCAATCTTAATCGTTTAACGAAAATGCCACAGCCATTAACAATCGAATCCTATCACAACAAGGTATGCAACACTATTTACAACGAATGATATATTTAAATTACAACAAAATACGGTATGCTACACTATTTACGAGAACCTGAGGAATACAAAACTATCAAAGACCCAATTATAATGGAACTGTAGAAGGGAAAAAATAGGCACGTTACAAAATATTATAAATCTTAATGGATCATATACTTTATAATACTTTAATAAATCATTTTCTGAGGGCTGTTACATAGGCGTACATAATTGGGTTGGTTAAAAAGTGGAAAAAGTATTTTTCTAATTTTGGAATATAAAGTGCTATTTTTTGTAACTGCTACGGGTGACGAAAGACGTCTTTTTTTTTTCTAACTAGTTCCTTTATTAACGTAGTTAGAAAATGAAACTCAATTTTTATTGTCCAGTACCCAGGTGGAAGGGTGATTTCAAATGGTAGGAGGATGTGATGCGCACGCACTTTGTATCTGTAAGGTAGAACCCGTGTGTAAATACACCAAATATTATTAACTGAAGAAATATATACATTAATGTCAGAGCTTGCATGCCTCGTGTTTAGTGTTGTGTCGTCACTTATACCTAGTGTGTCAATTAAAATGGCTACTTTTTAGTTTTAGTTCCAGTAAAACGAGTGAGCAAATGTCCATTGTCCGTTAACGAAAACATTATTATTCTTAATGTACATGACGCCCCCAAACATCGAAATCCTCTGTATAGTGTTGTGTTGATACTGTGTGAAAATGTGTTCGTAAATGACAAGAATTTCAAAATTATATATATATATATATATATATATATATATATATATATATATATATATACATACATAGTCACGCCTTTTTCCCGTAGGGGTAGGAAGGGACCACTTACTTCCACTTGCTACGGTTCTTACACACATCTTTTGCTTTCTCTACATTCATCAGTGTTCTCATGCATGCTCTTTGGTTGTTGGTACACTTGACCTGGCATTTATTCAAAACAATGTTGATCTGATCGTGATATGTTCGCCGAGGTCAACCTCTACCGACTTGTCCATTCACACTCGCCTTATAAATTTGTTTCGTCAATCTTCCTTCATCCATCCTTTCTACGTGTCCAAACCATCTAAGCATTCCTTTATCTATCTTTGTAACCACATCTTCTTTTACACCACAGCGTTCTCTTATCTCACTATTTTTTACTTTATCCAACCGAGTCACTCCGGCTATACTTCTCAGACTACTCATCTTCGCAGCATTAATCCTATTTTCATGCTTCTTCTGCCAAACACAACGTTTACTATCATAAATAAGTGTAGGAACCAACACACCTCTATGCACAGCCAGACGTGCCTTTTTTGATATATTTGATATATATATATATATATATATATATATATATATATACATATATATATATATATATATATATATATATATACATATATATATATATATAT
The DNA here is from genome assembly GCA_950111635.1 of Agelastica alni. Classification (NCBI taxonomy): domain Eukaryota; kingdom Metazoa; phylum Arthropoda; class Insecta; order Coleoptera; family Chrysomelidae; genus Agelastica; species Agelastica alni. The sequence goes on from OX467709.1 coordinate 40,723,488, forward strand.
ATATATATATATATATAAATTAAACAGTAAAGGAAAAACTGGGGCTCCGCAACCACCTATACCATACCCAGGAAGAAAAACTGATATCGATGAAGACTACAAACTTGGAATTAGAAGAACACTTTATTCGTTTTATTTTAAGAAAGAAATACCAACCCTCGACAAAATTCTAGGAGCTTTGAAATAAGACTAAAATATGTCTTCAACAATAAGCAGAAATAAATCGAGGAAAACTTTAAAGGAGAAATTTCAACTGGGAAAAACAAAATAGGAAATCGCTCCTAATCGAAGAAGATAAAATTATTTGCTGGAAGAGACATTATTTAAGACAGATAAAATAGTTTCGAGGTAAGAATAGAAATATTTATTATTTTTGGACGAAACTTGGCTCAATAAAGGATATACTGTTGGAAATATGTGGCAAGGCGAAAGTGTTTTAAGTTTTCGTTAAGCATTCCTAGAAGATTTGTCCAACTGACTAAAGCCGCCATTTGGGCGAGGAAAGCAACTGATTATAACCCACATTGGAAGTGTTGACGGTTTTGTTGAGGTTGGTTCAGTCAAATCATACTGGTGATAACCATGAAGATATGAACGGCGATGTGTTCGAAGAATATTTTGAACAAATGTTAGGCCTCGTTCCACATTATTCTGTGATAGTGATGGACAATGCGAGTTATCATTCTAAAATACGGACTAGTTCATTGAGAAAAGCGGACATTATTCAGTGGCTTGGACAGACAAACGTAATATTTGACGAAAGTATGGTGAAAAATGAACACATGGTGTCTTTAAAAAGACCTCGCTTCACGGATAAAATTGACAAAATTGCACAGAAACGAAATGTTACTATTCTTTGTCTGCCTCCGTATTACTGCGAACTAAATTCCATTGAACACGTTTGGGCCCAAGTAAAAAATTTTTTTAGCAAGGAGAAACACGACGTTTAAAATTAAAGATATTAAAATTATTTTTGAAAAAATATCGATTCCAAAAAATGGCGTAAGTGTGTTAAGCATGTAATAACAGAAGAAGAAAAAATGTGGAAACTAAAGCATTTTATTAAATATATAACGATATAACTCAGGTGGGGTGTTATAAACCCCGCGGCACTTTCATCATCATCAATCGACCAATCGCGTCCACTGCTGGACATAGATCTCGAGTATCCTCTTTGTCCAGCGATTGTCCGAAAGTCACGCCACATGACCGGCAGAGTTCCATTTTAAGGTTGTTATACGAGTAACCGCGTCTGTCACTCCGGACATCTCCCTTAATGTTATATTTGGGATCCTGTCTCTTAGCGATATACCTAACATCGACCTCTCCATTTACAGACGTCTAACTACTTTTTGTAGTATCTAGTTATAACAGGCATTTTAAATTAAAATAATATTATTGTTTAATTTATTTGGCAGTATCCATAGTTACACCACTGCAGGTAGAAAATGACCCTTTTGCTGATAAAAACTTTTGTTTACGGCAGGCTTCCAAATCAATATAGGGTGACTCGAGTAAAATATAATAATCCTCACTATAACAGCTGTTGCGGACTATTTAGAAAAGTTTCTTTGATCTCTCTGTTAGCGATTTTCATTTATAAGTAGGATTTATTACTCCGTGCCATTTTGAAATAGAGTATAACAGCTTGAAAAATTAATTGAAAAATTAATCTGCCTACGGTCTCCCAACCAAACTGCGCCAATGGCTCTTGAGCTGCATGCAAGATCGCTCCTTACATGTGGCAGTTGACGGTATTTCTTCTGATGCGTTTAAAACTAATGTCGGGGTCCCCCAGGGTTCCATCCTGTCCCCCACCTTATTTCTTTTACACATCAACGACCTCTTGAAAACCACCACGAACCCCATTTACAGTTTCGCAGACGATAGCACATTTGTCTCAACTTTCACATCCTATCGATCACTTTCGGTGAATGATACAAATAGACTCAGGCAGGAACAGGTTGATTCCATCAATAGAGATCTTAAAGCAATCGTGGAGTGGGGAACCAACAATCTTGTTCAGTTTAACGCCCAAAAAACACAAAGTGCCACGTTTTCCAAGAAAGTGAATTTCTCAAATCATCCCATCACAATGTCCGGAAATACCCTTGAACCAAGTCCCTCCATCTCGATTTTGGGAGTCACGGTGTCCAATAATATGTCTTGGCATGACCATGTTGCTAACATCGCAAAGTCGGCAAGCCAGAGGCTAGGTTTTCTGTGGAATGCCAGAAAGTTTTTTTCTCCTGATCAACTGTTGACGACGTACAAGGCTCAAATCCGACCTCTACTGGAGTATTGCTCGCACATTTGGGGTTCAGCACCAAGGCGTTCTCTTCGTCTTCTAGATTCCATTCAGAAAAGAGCCATTCGCTTGATAAACAGCTCAACTCTCACAGATACCCTTCACCCTCTAGAACATAGAAGAAGAGTTGCAGTTGTAGTCATTGCTCTACAGATATTTCCATGGCAGATGCTCCAGAGAAATAAAAACTCTTGTACCACCATTGGCCACATTCGGCCGAAGAGCTCGGCACGCTGATCAGTCTAACCCATTTACTCTCAAAATTGACACTACAAGGACCAATCTTCATCAAGAATCCTTCTTTTACAGGGCTGCTACGGAATGAAATAAGCTTCCAAAATCAGTTTTTTCAGAGAGCTATGACCTGCAACTTTTTAAAAAGCGTGTCCACAATCATTTCATTTCTATAATCCCTTCCCCTTCTAATAGTCGCAGTGCGGGCCGTCTGCGGCCCACACGACTATTAGACTATTTTCATAAAAAAAAAGCAGATGCAGCACTACAAATAGAAAAACAATTACAATATATTTATAAATATATTTGCAGAATGTGTACTAATATTGGTAAACAACATGTTGGTAGGTGTTGATTTGTTACACCCGGTATGCACCGAAATGAACCGACACATAAACCTACAAATATGTTACCTCCATATCTCCATATCCTTTCGAGCGTTGGCGTTTTAGATTCACCTATCTCCAAACTATGAAACTGTGACTCGTATAATTGACTGCTCATCATTTCCTGGTTGGAAGTCGAACTGCGTGTGTTTCCTCAATTTCCGGCCTCGATGGTCAGAAACTGGGCCCCTCTGCCTCGGCCGTGCCCCAATTATCGTCACGCCGGCCGATAATCGCAGGAAATTATCATCGAATGTCGCGTCCTATCTACCTGCGAATCGTGACCGATAGATGGCGGCCGCTATGCCTAACGCTGATAGTTTCTTTTTCGGGTCGTCGGATTTGTATGCGAAAACCATCATCCAGAGTTATATGCTGCCAAAATATCGTTTAATGCATATGCCGAGGAAATATTTATTTTGCAAAAATGTTGCAGAAAAATCGGGACTAAATATTGCGTGAAATCCGTGAAAAAACGATTAAGCGATTACTCTATGATAGTGTTGAAACAGTTGTTAATAAAAATTTTAATTCAACGAACCGAGTCAGAATTCTTGGGTTTTTGTTGTTGTTGAAGTGTCAGCCACCGAACCGTGCCTTATTTGCATACCTCTTCAGTAGAATGTTATCACCGAAACTCGTCAGTAACATTACATTGAACATGCGATAAACATACTCTTTAAATCCCCGGTACCAATTTCAAGCCGCATTAAGCTGCTAGCTGCGATGTTAACACAAAAAAGGCCACAGCCTAATTGACAAATAACGTCTTCATTAACGATCCGAATTAAAAAAAAACACCGAAACCGTTTAGAAGAAAAAAAACGAATATCCCACCTCTATTCGTAATCATGAGAATTGAGAGAGTAAGTAGGTACGTACATATCTAACTTAGCCGTGACGTACACGGTCGGGACGAAGAATTTTGTAACGGGTCGCATTGTCATTGTTTTAATATTTTTTGATCCCTAAGAACGATAGTTTTGATGGTTTCTTGAATTTCAACGACAGTTGCTTGTCAACCATAGAATGTCCTATTAAGTAGATACACTCTGGCTGAATTTAGAATAGACTATAGGTACACCTCCCTCATTAAATATATCTATGAACATGCTACAGCTTGTGTAAGGCTTCACGAGGACACAATTTCTCCAATTTCTCCAAAGCTTTTCACAGCCCTGTTGAAGTATGCATGTAAATCCGTCGACTGGAATGGAATGAGTACTAATATAGACTAAAAGTTTTTATATAACCTCAAGTTTGCGGATGACATCGTACACAAGGACTCTTCACTGCTTCAAAAGGAGTTGGCCTCAAAATAAACTTTTCAAAACCCAATTCTTGACCAACCTGATTCACGCCAATAATATCTTCGTGGACGGCAAGCACACCGAGCCAGTAACTTTCTACAAATATTTGGGCCACGAGATAAAAATAGGTAGGAATAACCAAACATGCGAGCTAGTAAGAAGAATTAGCCTAACCTGGGTTACATTTGGAAAGCTGAGAGTCCTTTTCTGATCAAGTATTCCAATAAGTCTAAAAAGAAAAATGTTTGATCAATGTATTCTGCCTGTAATGACGTATGGTGCAGAGACTCTAACGTAAACAAAAACAACGGTGTCCAAATTGCAAGTTACCCAAAGAGCGATGGAGAGAATGTTAGGGGTATCGTTACTTGATAGGATTTCTAATGCCACAATCCGCACACGATCAGGAGTAACAGACGTTGTTGTAAGGATAACCACCCTTAAGTGGAACTGGGCTAGCCTTGTAGCGAGAACTAACGATGACTGATGGACAAGGAGAATACCCCGAATACAAGCACAGAAACAAGATGGACCGATGACATAAATAGAATAGTATCGAACTGGATACAGGTGGCGCAAAACAGGATCGTTTGGACAGACATGCGAGAGGCCTACGTTTAGCAGTGGACATCAAAGACTTTATAATGATTATGATGATGACTCAAAATTCAGTATTGGCAGGGTGCGCGACGAAAACATCTGACGACTGCATTAAATCATGCTCTTCAACCGTAAAAGACCGAAAGATATATGTAAAGAATAATAAATACACAAACTATAACTTTGTTGCAGTTTAAATAAAACAGTGCAGTAATAATTCTGAAAAAGCTAAGTAAATAAAGTTTATAATTATGGATCCAATAAGTATTAATAAATAAAAATACAATCGTTTTTATAGTAATCTGAGGTTAACCGACTAAAATACATGATGACTTCACCTATGGGGAAAATTAAAAACTAAAAAAATGTAGAAAATTTATCAGAGTTTAAAAAAAACTGAGTTGATATTTTAAAAAAGAACATTTCTTTTAGAAACTTAAGGTTCAAAATTGTCGATCTCCAATAACGGTTTTTAATCTTTTTCAGCCTAATATAAATATCATAATTCCAACAACATTGGAAACAATATTACATAAACTATTATTTTAACCTTCCCTAACCAGGGAAGTGAAAGAATTTAGAAAAATTGGTAAAAGTTATCTCATACAATCAAAAGTTATTAGGCAAACGTCTGTAACATTACCTCCTTATGACGCTAAGCTGTATGCAAGTACACAAAAAATTAAAATATGAACATATGACACTGTTATTAAAAATGTTATGTGTAAAGTTAAATGTTTACAACCAAAGTGGAAAATGCAAGCACACAAAAAGTATTTTTTGATTATAAATCGGTACATATATAATTACATAATTTAATAATTATTAGATAGGTGCAAAATGATTTATAGCCAAATTATGAAACACCATACTTCTATATGAGCTAAGCACGTTTAAGCTAGGTTGGGTTAGCTTAACCATTACTTACTTTTTTCTTTTAACTGCACTGGTCCATCTTTTTCTTTGCAACTTGTAGTTAGAAATGTATAAAACGTACTATTACTATTTCTGCCTGAATTGGTGCAATTTACAACACAACAACTATTATGGACCATTTTTATTATTAATTTTTACTTATTTGTACTAAACGTGAGAATGGTTTAACGAAATTTTCTCCGATTCCTGTCAATTATTAGAAATCAAGTCTGCTAGGTCGATGTTACTTTTTATTGTAGCAATGAAAGATACGAATAGTAATTTTTCATTTAAAATTCAAAAGGATGTTATATTTTTCTTAAATTAATTATAATCATTTACATTCGTGGTAGAGAAACATTCTATCAGATAGCCAGGGAGCGTTTAAAGCGCTGGCTTCAAACACAATAACTTCTAACCTAGTTTGGGATTGCCTGCAACACTTAAACCTACTGCGAATCTACAACAATTTTACCATTGTCTGAGATCCCGGACACAAAGGGATTGCTGGCAACTGAAGTGCGGCCGAGCTAACCAAAAGGGAAGTTCTCCAAATCTATATGAGACTCCAACCAGTCATTGGCATTTGCAAGACCACTGACCGCAGTAAAGTCAAACTATGGGCGCAGAAGGAAGGAAGAATGGAAAAAAATGGATAGAGGTGACAGTAGCTCAGCTAGCTAATGATAGCTCCTCTGAACCCCTGCCTGACAGAACACCTGATAACGCTCAGCAGGGACGCTCCGACTGGTAACAGGACTCAAAACGGGATACTATTCAACCAGAAAACACCTGCTCAGTACGGGAATATTAAATGAGAATCCCATCTGCAGAAACTGAAGGGAACTTAAAGAAACAGCAACCCACATCATCTTCGAATGCGAGGCGCTCGCTAGGCCAAGGTCCCACCATCTAACCTAAAAAATACGGTTAATGTTTTTAGTATTTATCAAATAGTTAGACATATAAATGTGAAACTATAAAAAATCTTTTGTTTAAAGAATTCCACATTAGTATCTAAAATTTAAATCATGTAGGAGGCGGTGAAATTAACAACCAAATTTACAAAAAAATTAATCCTTTTTCCATCAAAATTAAAAATCATATACCACACAAAGGTTTCTTGTAAACAAAAAATGTGATGCCAGTGTGAAAGTTTCGAACTTTTTATTGTTCCCTTCGCGTAATTTTTTTTAAACGTGCAATGCCCAGAACTTTGGCATTGAATGGATGTAGATTGGTAAAGTGAAATTTGTTGAAACAATTAAATTTTAATAACTTTCATTTCATTGGATCCGCCGCTGCGCTGATAAGCATGCAAGCGTAGCCGAAGCATATTTGATTTCACGGCGCATTTTCTCGAAATGTATTTACATATTAGAAGAGGAAAAAATTTGACCGCAAAAAACAATTACCAAGTTAAGTGAAAAACACAACTCGCTAATGTAGTTTTTAGTTTTCGTCAATGAAATAAAACGAAAAATATGTAATGGCTTATCTTTTTAAGGAGATATTTTGTGTTTATTGAAACTGTAAAAATGGGTATAAATGTGCATAACAGTACATAATCTCCAAATTGATTTGTTATTTTATTTCAAATACGGATTTTTTAAATTTTATTATTATCTAAAATTATCCAACTATATATCTCCCATCCATTTCCTATTAAAAAATATTATAATGGATGATGGCATGTTGATAGAGCAGGTATCGACCTTTCCTCAGTTATAAAAAAAAACTGATGGAAAATACAAGAACAGCCGACTGAAAGAAAATGCTTTGCTGACAATTGCTAACATAATGGAGAAACCACGTAAGTGCCAAAAAATCAGTAAGTTTAACGTTTTTTAAATCACTTTTTCTGTAGCCGAAGCTTCTGAACACAGATGGAAACTTTTTTTTTACTGAAAATACTGAAAATAGTCGCAAAAAGGGTAGACCTTTCGTGTGTGCCGCGGACGGCCCGCACTGCGACTATTAGAAGGGGGAGTGATTATAGAAAGGAAATGATTGTGGACCCGCTTTTTGAAAAGTTGCAGGTCATAGTTCTCTGGAAAAACTGATTTTGGAAGCTTGTTCCATTATGTAGAGCAGCCCTTTAAAAGAAGGATTCTTGATGGAGATTTGTTCTTGTAGTGACTATATCTTGAGAGTAAATGGGTGAGACTGATCAGCGTGCCGAGTTCTTCGGCCGAATGTGGCCAGCTCCACAAATAATATTATAAGGTCAGGTTAGGTTGATTGTAAATTTGGAACATTTAAAAGAAAAAATAATAAAAAATTTAAAAACAATAATTTATTATATATAATTTTATCTAATTATCCTGTATACAGGTGTATCCAGATGATTTGTTGCTTAGTTTTAACCTAAAAAAGTAACAAACGATGATGATAGTACTATTGTAATGTTTTAGGTTTTGCGAACAAACTTATTTTCGCAAATGTATAATATTAGTAATTAATTATGTTGAGATGACAACCAAACATTGCTTTCCTTCTGGTTTAGACTAGCTTATATCAGGTTATGGGACTTTCGCTGATTTAAATCGCTGATTTCGAGGCGAAATTTTCATCAGGAAATCGGCACAGATTAAGTGTTAGTCGTAGGACAATTTGAATATGGCTACTTTTAATACACTCGCCTCATAAATTTGTTTCATCAATCTTTCTTCATCCATCCTTTCTACGTGTCCAAACTATCTAATTCCTTTATCTATCTTTGTATTTAATCGAGTTACTCCGGCTATACTTCTCAGACTACTCATCTACGCAGCATTAATCCTATTTTCATGCTTTTTCTGCAAAACCCAACATTCACTACCATACATAAGTGTAGGAACCAACACTCTATGCACAGCCAGACGTACCTTTTTTGACACTTTCTGGCTGTTAATAAAGCTATGCATGGTCGGCAATCTGTATGCAAATATTGATTAAAAGAGTGACGAATGAAACTGAGATGATATGGGATGTGCAAGCAGGATTTAGGAGAGGAAGAAGATGTATGGATCAGGTCTTTTCATTACAAGGTATAGGTATAGTTGGCTAGAAGTTAGGTCTATTGCGCATTTATAGACTTGGATTTCACTGCTAGTGTCAGGATAAACGGAGCTTACACAGACTGGTTTCACATCTAAAAATGTGTGAGACAGGGATGTGTGGCTTCGCCATGGCTGTTTAACTTATACATAGACGATTGTTTAAAAGATTTGAAAGAGAGTGCGTATGGATTGAAAATGAATGATTTGATCCTCAAATGCCTTCTTTACGCCGATGATCAAGTCATATTAGCGTCACCTGAAGAGGAGTTGCAGGCGATGGTTAATGTTATGCATGATGCCCTGAAAATCAAAGGGACGAAAATAAATTTAAGCAAAACTAAAGTAATGATTTGTGAAAGAAAATAAAGCATGACAAACTGTGAAGTTCTGATTAAGGGAGAAAGAGTGGAACAAATAAATGAGTTTGTATACTTGGGTTCAAAGTTTACAAGAGATGGAAAGTATGACAGTTACATTGAGCGAAGGGTGTTGGCAGGAAAACAAATGAATGGGGCACTGCATAGCTTTAATTAATAAATCTCGTAAAATTTTGCAAGTTAGTGTGCATTCCCTTTGTCGTCGCAATACACTTCCAACTTGTATAAACAAAATTTAATCTGCCGGAAATCGGACATAATAAAATTAACTTGCAGTTACAAGGTGAATTTGATCAAAACAGAGTCCATAACTTCATCGTTTCTTGCCAGAATTAAACTAATGAAGCAAAAGATTGGATGGGGTGAATTTTCCCAGTTTCCCAATTTGCCACAGATAAACTGCCAGGAAGATGACGTTTTAACTTACGTTCAACATTTAAATGCCCTCTATTCAGATTTTCAAAATAAATTTTATGGTTGTTTTGAATATGGTAATTCTACAATGGAAAGCCCACTTGAAAAAAGAGGTTCGACGTTGGGAAACAGATGAAATGAAATCTCACTGGCATAAAGTGCCAGGACAAAGACAAGCGAAAAGGCTAATAAGTCTTTCGCCAAGGAAAGCTAAACAGCTTCTCGAGTTGGACAAGAAAGACTTGAAACTGGTGACGGGACTCCTCACTGGACACTGCTCTCTAAGGTACCACCTGAAAAAGATGGGCAAAACAGAGAGTGATAGTTGCCGGTACTGCGAAAACTTCGCTGAAACTGCAGAACATTTGTTTTGCGAATACCCAGCGCTTTTCTGCAAGAGGCTCAAGTTTCTGGAAGGGGCCTTCCTAAAGCCCTTTGATGTCAGAAACTTAGCCCCCAGGAAACTGATAAACTGTACTCGAAGTCTCGGAATCCCGGGCCTCGAATAGATTAAGGGTTATGCACAAAAGATCTGATAGGTCGAAGTGCTTGAGAGGCAGCATGGCCTTCACGACCCACCCTACAATCTACAACTAAATTGATGCCAAATATTAACAAAGCATCAGGCTCATCCCTCCTACTAAAAAGCGTTTAGTTTTTGCTTGTTATTACTAAATTTTATTTTGGTTCGTTTTGATGTGAATATCTTTAAAAAATGTGAAAATTAACTCATGTTTTTTATTGTTTTTTCACTTTACATCTCACTACAAATGGAAATCAGTCAAAAACACATTTTAAAGTTGATGAATTTGCAAAAATGCAATATTAGCTAAGCAGGGGATCTACCCAAAACCGTAAAACATAACTAGTGGTCTACAAGACAAGTTTGGGGCCCTCTGATTTAAAGTAATATAATCGGCTTTTGTCATGGCTAGTAACCAATGTTCATATTTAACATTTTAGTTTTACCGAATTAATTTCATCAAACTTATTTTTAGTCAAAAATAAACAAATTGTACCTTTTCATCTTAATTTTGGCACCGTTCTTTGAAATAATAATATATATTTTATCTTTTAAATACGAAATTACAATCAAGTAATACAAAGCAATATTTCTCTGGCAGTGTAGATACCAGTAACACAGTAAACAATATAAATATATTCTTGAGAATGTTTTTCCCTAAATATTTAACAATACACTCTACAGAATGTATAAAAGTAAAATGATGGCAGGTCGACGCAGTCGGAATGGAAAAGAAGATTCTCAGCATTCCATTAGCATCATCCTTCGTCGTTTTGAAATTCTGGAATATCGTGAAAGGCAGCAAAAGGAAAGGAAGTGGAGAAGTTGAGGAGTTGCCATGCGACCGGCGACTACCAACTTCCTCTAATTAGTGCAGCCAAGTCCCAATGAAATCTTCCAATCACCATCAGTTACAGAGAGGGATTATTTCAGTTTTTGCGACGCACTAAACGTACATGAAACTAAAAAAAAGTTAGAAAAAAGGCATTTTGTAATCATAAATGACTGGTTCATTTAACAGTAAAGGAAAGAGCTGTGATCATTTATAAAAAACATCGTCTTTTTTTATTACAATCATTAAAAGTAAAACAAAGGCATTTTTTGAACATACATGAATGAATGGTTCATATCCATTTTATCAGTGAAAGAAAGAGCTTTGATCATAATCCAAGACCTGTTATAAAAAAACCACTGTGTTTTGATCACAATCAATTCAAGTAAAAAAAGACATTTTGTAGGCATGTTTCATATTTGGCTCTTCTTTAACATTAAAAAAAAGCTTTGATTACAATCCAAGACCTTTAATTTTTAAAATATCTGTGTTTTAATAACAAACAAAAGGAGTAAAAAAAAGCATTTTGTAATCATAAATGAATGGTTCATAATTGGCTTTCTTTTAACAGTAAATTAAAAAGCTTTAATCCAATACGAGTAATGAACAAAAAAATTCGTGTTTTGATCACACTCGGAAAAAAAATTCGTTAGGAAAGATGGAATTATGAAGGGCATGTATATAAAATATCTTAAAAGTTTTTGTGGGTAAAAAAAAACTTTGCAATACTTTCTAGATTAAGTACTGCACATTCAGAGACTATTAAGGTACATCAGACACACATTCTAAGCGATAATCTAAGATTTGTGTGTCACTCACGTCAAATTCCCAAGTTAGCCGGTCATGGATCAGTTTTATTCTTCAGCAGAAGATGATTAGAGTGAATAGTAGATCATCGCTTCAAGACAATCAGTGAAATAATGTTGTACGAAAACGACGAGATATAAGACGACGACATGATAGTTTTGCAGTAAAGATGAATCCGTCCCTGAATAATCAATTGTTTACCGAGAATAAAGGTGCGGAGAATCCCGAAGGCAGTATTGCGCACCCACAGGTCTCCGCTAATGAGCCAAATCAGCTTAAGGCGTTTAATTAGGCAACCGCGATGGCATGCGCCGCGACGCCAGCGTCTCGTGAATGTTTTGATAGCTTCGAATTTTGATTGAGGGTTGGGATTTTTCGCGATCTGGTTACGGCGGTTTTAAAAGTGGTTACTCGGCGGTTACTTAGCCATCGAAGGGCGGTGGGTGCCTGATTACAAGTAAGGCATACGGCCAATTAGTGTAACTTACTTCATTAAAATTAATGTATGCATTATAGGTAAGCTTTGCTTATATTGTATTAAAAAGAAGAGAGGGAGAGAACAGAACGAAGGATGTTTAAAACGATAATTAAACAGGAAAATATTTATATAAAAACGATTATTTAAATTGCTAATTTTTGCTTCAACTGATATATATATATATATATATATCATTTTCAAGTATCGTAGTTTTGGGTATTAATAAGGCTGATTAAATAGCTGATAATTTTTCTTGTAAAATTTTTTTGTAACACGAGGTATTTCCAATTCGGTAAGAATTAATTTGCTTTTTCCTTTTTAATTTTTTATTGTTTTTCTATTGCTGCGGCTTATGGAAGCATTATTAGTCAAAGTATTTCATCAATGTACATATTGGCATTTAAATGAGTTTGCAGCAAATCGAAATCGGTCCCACCTTCGATGCTGACCCTCTCGAAACCATTACTGTACTTTCTCTATAAGAATAAATCTCCTGTATATTCTGCTTCAGGAAAACAAATCAATGGGTCACTGCATAGCTTTATGAACAGCCAGAAAGTGTCAAAAAAGGCTCTTCTGGCTGTGCATAGAGGAGTGCACACTTATGTATGGTAGTGAATGTTGGGTTTGGCAGAAAAAGCATGAAACTAGGATTAATGCTGTGGAATGAGTAGTCTGAGAAGTATAGCCTAAGTGACTCGGTTAGATAAAGTAAAGAATAGTGAGATAAGAGAACGCTGTGTTGTAAAAGAAGATGTGGTTACAAAGATAGATAAAGGAATGCTTAGATAGTTTGGACACGTAAAAAGTGTGGATGAAGGAAGATTGACGAAACAAATTTATAAGGCCAATCTCCATCAAGAATCCTTCTTTTACACGATGGACAGCCCACACGATAGGTCTACCCTTTTTGCGACTATTTTTGGTAAAAAAAAAGCTCAAGAGCCATTGGTGCAGTTTGGTTGGGAGACCGTAGGTAGATAATTTGCTTAACAATGCCTGGTGCCAAACGCGGTCAAAGGCTTTAGATATATCCAAGGCTATTGCACGTAATTCACCAAGCTTTTTAATAGCGTTTGTCCAGAGCTGAGTGACATAAGCCAGCAAATCTCCAGTAGAACTAAGTTCTGGTCCTAGTGGGCTATACTTCAGTTTATTTATAACAGTTACATCATGCAAAATCTCTTTAAAAATGTATTGTGAATATTAGGCTGTTTTCATTTAATATACTACTTATTATTATTATTATAAAAAACCCAAACCAGAGAGCTACATCAAGACCCCCAAGAGCTACTGGGAGTTGGTAAAATAACTGGGGCTGCAAGAGGAGCTTTAACTACAGGAAAGGCACAATAGACCTCATCAGTTTGGAGTGCATACTTACAAAAAGCCTCCCATTAAGATCTTATTTAATCTTAACATAAAATTTGAAATTTCTTTCAATTTTTGCAAGGATCACACTTAACAGTTATCTTTTACTTCCAAGCGCTTTTCTAGAAAATTCCTATTTTTCAGCGTTTCAAAACTCTACTAACAAACAATGTTCTTTCACCAACAAATTACATAAATAGTCAAATATTTCGGCATCATAATAAATCTTATAATCAGAACAAACAGCTTCATTATATTCCATCATAATAAATCTTTCCTTTCGATTGGTATATCTAAATAGTACATACGCTAATTACTCTTTGCAATCTAACATCGGTGTGTCGGAGCTCGTAAATGTCAAAAGAAATTTCTAAAGGGCAGTGGTAAATATATGTGTACACGTGCGTCAACATTTAAATGTGAATCGATAAAAAGAGGGAAACTAAAGATCTTGCATAAACAACACACCTATGGAAAGTCAATTTAAATAATACCGAGTATACACTATTTTAGACATATCGAGCACATTTAGAAAGGTCTTGTGGTGCTACACTTTTAAATCAACTTGCCAGAAATCACAATCGATACATTACAGCTATTACTTACAAATAAACTTTTCTACTGACTGCTCTAAACAACTTGTTACGGTTCAATTTTGCACTATCTTATCGTTATTTCAAATACCTGAATTTTTCGTTCTTAACTATCAGATCAATGGCCCATTCTGTTTATCTCGTAACTATGCAACCTTCTGTAAACCGTACCCACGCCCTTCTGAGCAGCTGGGAGAGTTTGTGGCGTGTAGGTACCTTCTTTTGCACTAATATGAATCTTAAACAATAAAAGTTAAGCTTTGAAGAACAACATATGGAAGCAAATTACTTAATCAACGGTCCATTCAATAAGTTGGGATTCTATGAAGATGCAAGAGGTAAGACTGCAAAATGTCACAACTATGTATAATATTTATTGGCACAGTCAAAGAAGATGTACCTACTGCATGAAACTATGTTAAAGTAAATGGACTACCGTCTTACTGCTTAGTTCGTTACTCAATCATAAAGCTAGCTCTCTTTTGGATAGAGTTCAGCAGCTTAACAGATTATGAAGATATATTGTTTTGAAAATAGAGACAATATTTTAAGCTTAATCTTATTTGGGTTTTGAACGGTATTAGTAGATTATTTTACTTAACGTCCTCCTAGCGATCATCATGGCAATATTTTCTTTATTGGCTGCGATACGAAGTTTTGGCTAGATTTTGTCAAACCAAGATCTAATATCTTTTAAACCACGATATTCTTCTTTCTTTTCCTCTCTTCCTAAATATTTTCCCTGCAAGATAGATTACAGTAAGGCGTATTTGGATTCATTGCGCAAAATGTGCTCAAGATATTGATAATTGATCTCTAGATATTTTTTGATTCTTCTCTAAACTTTAACATATGTTACCTCTGTCCAGAATTTCAGTATATGTACTTCTGTAAATCCACATCTAGAATGTAACCAGTTGGTCTAACATTTCTTGTTCCAATTTCTTCTTTTCTATCGCAGTTTTAATTTCGGCTCTTCTCCTTTTTGACGCTATACTACTGCCAATTTTTCTCGACTCGGACTTTGTAACCTTTACAAGATTTCTCTCTTCTTTTTTGTCTTCTGTAGCTTCTTGTTTTCTTTCTTCAACTTCAGTATCTTTCACTCCGCTTTCGCTTGCGGCATGTCTAGATGCTGTCTTATATTTTCTGATCTAGCATCCATTATTTGTCTACCACAGTGCTGGTAAATTCAAAACGTTCGAAGGACCAATGTAAAAGTCTTTACCTGAAATATCTATTATGTTACTTACGGTTTGAAGGACCAATCAGGTATTTTTTGTATTATGTGGAGCGAAAATTCAGTCAGTGACGGACTTTATTTTAACAACAAAAACTCTTCTTTTCATAGAAAACATAATAACATTTCGTACACATAAATTAATAATACAGTGTAAATCAAAAATACAATCAATAAATCAAGGAAAAATATGACAATGTGAGAAAGGAAAATTCTGCGGAAAATATTCGGTGCAATATGTGAAGATGGTCAATGGAGGAGGAGAGCAAATAAAGAAGTTTACGACAAATATAATGAAATAGATAATAGCAAGGATGGACAAAGAGAGAAGAGGAACAGAACAAGTAGAGGAAGGATGGGAAATAGAAAATAATGGGTAATAAATAATCTTAAAGGAGGTCAAAAGCTCTACAATGGCTGCAGCATCACGATGATGTTGAAGAGCTTTGTTGACGATTATTTTAGAATATAAATTAAATATGAGAGGATACATAATCCAGCCTTGTCTGGAAGTATTTTAACTTTTTTAGTATTCTCACCATTGATTTTAAGATTCGCTGACTGGTTTCCTGACTATTAACGTAAAGTCTTCATCACCTATGCATGTTCCTTTCAGTATTTGCACTATTTAGAAGGTTTGTAAAAGCATGAAAATAGGATTAATGCTGTGGAGATGAGTAGTCTGAGAAGTATAGCCGGAGCGACTCGGTTGGATAAAGTAAAGAATAGTGAGATAAGAAAACGATGTGGTGTAAAAGAAGATGTGGTGACAAATATAGATAAAGGAATGCTTAGATGGTTTGGACACGTAGAAAGTACGGATGAAGGAAAATTGACGAAACAAATTTATAAGGCGATTGTGAATGGACAAGTCGGTAGAGGTCGACCTCGGCGAACATATCTCGATCAGATCAACATTGTTTTGAAGAAAGGCCATTTCAAGAGTACCAACAACCGACGAGCATGTATAAGAGCACTGATGAAAGTAGAGGAAGCAAAAAATGTGTGTAAGAACCGTAGCAAGTGGAAGGAAGTGGTCTCTGCCTACCACTACGGAAAAAAGGCGTGACTATATATATATATATATATATATATATATATATATATATATATATATATATATATATATATATATATATATATATATATATATATATATATATATATATGTATGTATGGTAGACAAAAAAACTGTCTGAAAGAGCCTTAGGTTTTATAAAGTTGTTGGATGAACAAACATGCAATTTACACTTGTGCTTGTCACTACACAAGCTAATTAAAAAAAAATAATGTAGGTGTACATACGAATTACATTGTTGAACGTACTTGGAGCAGAAAAATACTTTAAGTAAAAACATTGACGTTTCTGAAATTAAAAGTAAGCATTGATTAATCATAATTCAAACACCACTGCGTGAACTATCGAATACTAATTTTGTATATTTCGTATAAGCTAATATTCGAACTATCAGTAAAAAATGACGAAAGTTTATCGGCCGCAAATGAATGTGGCAAGAGAGAGGAAAGAAAATGGAAAAAAAAGGATGAAATAGAAAGAGAAATACCGCTCTTTGACCGATGATCGGTAAGTAGAAGTGATTAGTGAGTGTGATGATGACCGATGTGTACGGTCATTAGTGAGACGCTGAGTGCGACCTCTATCTTGACAGTTACAAATCACGGAAATGCCATGCTACGGTTGACCGTTGATGTTCTGTTAGTCACATACATTTCGATTCAGTTATATATGTATATATATATCATAATCATCATCAACACGGTGTGTGACAAAAGGGAATTTTATGTTTGATCAAAGGGATAGCGGATTTAAAAAAAAAACGCACCAAAATATTAAAATGAATAAACGGTACGAAGTTGCTGTCATTTAACTACATTGTGTATTATCATTTTTTTCCAATAATGAAATACTTTTAATTAAACTCAACGAAAACAAACAATTATTCTAAAGATAATTTCTTGTTACTTCTCAAACATCAGACATTAGGTTTCAAATATGAATACTTCTCTAGGTGCCGTCTCCGCTTCGCAGGTTGGCAATCATCAGGGCCATTTTTATTTTTGAGACCTTAGCTCTAAATAGTTCGTTGTTATTGCATCCACTTCCTAAAGTTCTAAGGTTTTTCAGCTATGAGTTTCGACTACCCATGAAATCTCCAATATACTCCGATATATCCACATACCTCTTAAATGCCTCTAGTCCAGGCTTTCATCCCATAATATACAGCACATAGCATCTCATCAGTCATATTTTTAATTTAAGGTTTCGGTCTCGGCAGCAGAAAAGCCTCTTAATTCTTGTAAATGTACTTCTGGCCTGTTCGATTCTGATTCGTATTTCTTGGAAGCTGTTATCAGCAGAGTGTCTCAAATATGGAGAAGAAACTTTTCTCAAACACTTCCACACCCTCATAGTCCAGTATAGTATCGACTTTAAACAAGCGTATGACAACGTCTTAAGAGGTGGAGCTCTGGAATGCTATGATAGAACTAGAAATCCCGAATAAACTTGTCAGTTTAACAAAGATCAGCAAGTGCAGTACGGATCGGAGGGAAGCTTTATACCTTTAAACCTTTTTTACTATAAATAATGGCCTAAAACAAGGAGACGCCGTCTCCCCATTTCTTTTTAATATAGCCTTAAAAAAGATAGTGAGAGAGGCAAAAACGGAGACTCTTCTTTTCAGATATCGAGGCCCCCATCTCATTTGGCATTTGCGTATGACATGGACATCATTGGAAAAATATATGAGAGTAAAACCAAGTACATGATCAAGAACGGAGCGTAGGGATCGAATAGGACAAAATGTGACGATGGACCAATACAATTGCTGCTGTTTTGCATTACAGAAAATAATAAAATCCAAATATGTATCTCGGACGACTAAAATAAGAATATACCATTCCATTGTAAGACCAATTAAAACGTACGCCTGTGAGACCTGGACCATGACAAAACAGAACGAGAACAGACTAAGGATTGCAGAAAGGAAAATCCTACGGAGTATATACGGACCTACAAAGGATGAAACTACACAACAGTATCGTAGTAGGAAAAACAGGGAAATAGAAGAACTATATGATTAACCGGACATTATAAACATAATTAAAGCGGAAAGACTGAGATGGGCCAGCCGTGTCAAAAGACAGGGAGATAAAAGAGTTGTCAAATTAGCAGGCTCCCACTGGTAGAATACCATTAGGAAGACCACGACTACGGTGGAGTGACAACATAGCATCAGATCTTAGAACTCTGAATACCATGGGAGCAGAAGAGAGAGAGATAGAGAAAGAGAGAAAGAGAGAAAGAGAAAAAGAGAAAGAGAGAGAGACAGAGGAATTTAAACGTACATACATACATATAGTCACCTTTTTTTCCCGTAGGGGTAGGCAGATATTACTTCTTTCCACTTGATACAGTTCTTACACACGTCTTTCGCTTCTTTTATTTCCATCATCTCTTCCATACACGCTTGTCGGTTGCTGGTGTTCTTGACCTTGATTTTCTTCAGAGCATTTTCAATCTGCTAGAGATACGTTCACCTAGGTCGCCTCTACCGACTTGCCCATTCACATTCGCCTTACAAATCTGTTTCGTCAATCTTCTTTTATCCATCCTCTTTACGTGTCCAAATCATCTAAGCATTTCTTAATCTATCTTTGTTACCCCATCTTATTTCACACCACAGTGTGCCCTTATCTCGCTATTCCTCACTTTATCCATATCCATATCCGTAGACCCTACTTTCATGCTTCTTCTGCCAAATCCAGCATTCATTACCATCATACATAAGTGTAGCGACCAGCACTCCTCTATGCACAGCTAGTCGTGCCTTTTTCGACACGTTCTGACTGCTCATAAAGGTATGCAGGACTCCATTCATTTGTTTCCCTGCCAACACCCTTCGCTCTCGCTTAATATCACACTCATACTTTTCGTCTCTCGTAAACTTTGAACCCAAGTATACAAACTCATTTACTTGTTTCACTCTTTTTCCTTTAATCAGCACCTCGCAGTTTGTCATGATATCTTCTTTTCAAAGACCATTACTTATGTCTTGCCTACATTCACATGTATCCCTTTAATTTTTGGGCCATCATGCATAATATTAACCATCACCTGCAATTCCTCCTCAATCCACATGCAGTCTACGAAAACGCAGCAGACCCCTTTTAACTGCTAGCAAAGAATTTTTTAACTATTTCTCGTAATGAAAAGACCTGATCCATACATTTCCTTGTTTCGTCGCTGTTTTAATAAACTCCTTTGCATACAGTTTGCATTTACTTATTTAATAAGGATTAACATACTTACCAGGTGTATTTAAAGTTAATTAAACATAAAATGTTTAGAATAAGATACTAATTTTGAATATTTCTGCCACCATATACAACTGGTATCAATAGAACTTGACTCGCTGGTATCCAAATCGAAAAGAATGATATTTTAAAAATATAATGAATTTTAAATGATACAAGCCAGAAAGAGATGAAGTAGGTAAATAATGATGGAGCTAAATGGAGCTGAGTTGATCCGAAAGAACAATACCAAAACGACAGAGTTAGCTTTAGCAATGCTAACCAACAACTGAACAAATCAAAATTTCCGTTACAGTGAATTCTGCAGTTTATATACACATCTTGATGCATAAAATATATCTCTCATCAGTTAAAATAACACTACAGTTATTTAGTAAATCTGTAGAAAACCCTAGCTCAAAGTTTTTAAAGCTTAAGATCTTTTTCTGGCTCCAAATTAAATCACTTGAGAGAAAATCCACCATGCTCGCTACTTACTAGTTGAAATTTAGTCCAGTTACCTAAAGCAGCGCAGTCTCTGCTCTTGGTTTTTGGCACCAACTTTGTGTTATTTTTTTTTTCTATTAAATCTAGTTTGTAGATCTCCGTGTAAGTTCGCAATCTCATTGGATCAAGGTACATTTGCCGCTTAGTGTCGATGTATTTTTCGCCAAAAGTTATTCTTTATTCATAAAAAACACCTTTTCCACGATTTTTTATGAGTGAAGGTAATGTTAGTGATCTAATTAGTACAACATTATGCCACAGATGTACATCTTTTCATATTTCCCACTCATTCTAACCTTTCCAACTACTTGCCGTTCTTTTGAACCACAAACCTTCAATTTCTTTTCCCACTAAAGTTCTTTTCACCTGACCAAATCGACAAACCTTTAATAACCCATTTTTTCATAATCCACAAAAGTTACCTTAACTTAACTATTTATGATTTTTTGATAATTTAATATCAATCCAATTAATAAACATATTTTATCAAGCTTATTTTTGGTGTTTCCAATGTGAATATTTGAGGCTCTTTCTGGAAGTGAAGAAGCAATTAGGTCGATATTTACGTGCTGTCACACGCACAATACAAATAATGTAGACGTAAAGAATGAAAGCAAAGTAGAAAAGTGTCACATTATTCGAACGGCTTAGCAAAAATACTTATTAGCTTTCGTGAAAATCTAACACGACCGTTTCACAATAGAAAGCGGCTACTTATTAACCCGCCGGTTTTAAAAACTAATCTCAGATCTCCTGGTGGACACCTAGCGCCACCCGCTGAGCGCTATATTACTTCGGAGTGTAATAAAAGACTCAGTGAGGGGCTCCGGTTCGTAATAAGTCGTTCTTTCATTACTTTCAGACGAATTTTTAAATTAATATATTTATCTAGTGCGACTTTGATTCTGTTTAAACAAAAATTGTTTAAATAGTTTAAAAAACCCAGCTTGATCTGGACGGGAAATGAAATAATACAGGGTAGGCTATAAATCAGTTGTCTCTGGAAATTCTTAGCCTAGTGGCAGTCGCTTGTGACCTTTATTAGTGTGTAGTAGTACAAACGTTCAGCTGACCATAAAAAGCCAAGTTATAGAAAGAGTTTTTACGTATAAATATCTAGGAACTATAAGAGACTCTAGCAATGACTCTTCAAAAGAATTAAGATCAAGGAACGTAAAAGCGCGTTACGCGTTTCTAAGGATGAAGCAGTTCTTATGTAACCGATTGTTGAATCAAAGACTGAAAATACGAATGATAAAATGTTACATATTCTCTATTCTTCTCTATGGCATAGAAACAGCAACACAATAAAACATCGTTGAAAAAGCCTTCGAAATGTGGCTATACAGAAGAATACTCAAAATATCGTAGATTGTAGATTGTCGATTGTAGGGGAGGTCGCGAAGGCCAGGCAGTTGTCTCAGGGATTGTTTACAGTCCCAAAGTCAGCTTAGACTCACAAGTGTATGACTTCACAGCTTTTAGTGCTGCTTGGCTATCTGATAAAATATAGATATCTGCCCTTCGGGTGTTCTTTTCGATGCACTCCTGGGCACATACCTCTATGGCATGTAATTCTGCTTGAAAGATGGTTGGAGTACTACCAATGTTTTTAAGAGCCTAAAATTTGGCCCTGTAACGCCCACTCCAACCCTTTCATCCATCTTGGATCCATCAGTGTACTAAAGCATCCCTTCCTAGTTGAGGTCCGTTCTCTGTGCAAACTTGGTAGTTGTTTATGATCACTTCAAACGTCACAAACTTCACACTTGTGAATGAAACAAAAATCCGAAAACTACAGTACCTGGGCCACGCTATAAGAACAGAAAGATATACTCTGTTGCAAGTGATTGTGCAGGGCAAAATTGTTGGAAAACGCAACATAGGTCGAAGACGTATGTCGTGGCTGCGCAACTTGAGAGAGTGGTTTAACTGTTCGTCAGTTCAACTTATAAGTCAGCGGTGGATAGAGTTAAAATAGTTATGATGGTAGCCAACCTTCTAAAGAAGACGGCACCCTAAGAAGAAGAAGTAGTACAAGAGAGTTGACACTTGCAGTCTGAGGTTATTTTCTTCGTTTTAATCTTACGACAATGAGAGGAACGCCCCACTCTCATGATACCTAACCTAACCATATATCTAGTAGAAGAAAAGTTACACGAGAAACTTGTGTTTAGTTTCAGGATTTAATTTTATACTCATTATGAAGACTTTCTTGAACTTCTCTTTCCCCGAAAATTAACCAAACTTAGGGGTTGGAGATTATAACCAAAATAAAAATAAAATCCACCATCAATAATAGTAAAAATCATTTATTCTTATAAATTGCTGTTAGCATATAGTTGGAATAAAAAAAGAAAAATTTGGGACCGTAAATGTCTCGAAGATATTTGTAATAAAAATACTAAGTAACCAGTGGAAATAAAGTAGGGAACAATTACAAGGGATGATTTTTATGAATGACGATACAGACGATTTGTTCGTTAATAATTAGTGGGTACGAACTTTGTTTTTTGGAAGCGTAGATAATTATACCGGTAATTATAAAAGTTCGATATTTGGAATTGGAAAAGGCCGCATTTCAAGTAAAAACACTGACAAGTTAATCAAGAACGTCATGAGTCAGCAGTACCAAACATGCGTTCCGAATTCGTCTTAATGAGGTGCTACCCACCAGTGGCGGAATCGGACCAATTCTTAAGGGAAACTTTTTTAAAAAAATATATTAATGAAGTGTCATCTTGAAGACAGCATAGTTTCCTATTGGTCATATAATTCAACACAAAAGTAACTCAAAGGGTCTTATTATTTTTTAAAGTTTCTTTTTAGGTTTAATACACTTCTGTAACCTTTTAGTGCAGACAGTTAAATTATCATTTTATTAGGTGACGTTGACCACGCAGTTTATTTTTGGAAAACATACGAGAGTCGCGAGAACTGTACCAATGTTGTATAGGAATTTTTATTGTTTTCGTAAGGGATATTTTGGGTATTTGATGCATGCGATAAAACTTGAATCATCCAACGTAACTTTCACGTATAGTTTTCATTTTTTGTTAAACTGATATCATAATAACAAATATTATATTTTACGAAAATGTTGGTACCTATTAAATATGTGTGGAACCTCTTCGAACAAAAAGTACGTTTATGTATGTGTCAAGATGACTTGCACAAAAGGTAATTTTGATACGTGTTTTGTGGAACCAAAAAGGGATGATTAGGGCTTCTTGGAATTCTCGAGGCACGAAGATGACTAGGTTCGTGTTACATTTTTTGTACATATGTTTTTTGGGGTACCTACATCAGGATGTAATTTTTTTAACTGAATAGCAATGAGATGATAATATGTTTATTATTAAATAGTATGATTTGTTTGGTAGTGCTATTTTGAAAGATTTACCAAACTTAACATAATTATATTAACGACACAATAATATAAAATCGAAAAATACGTGCAAAAAAAAATATTTTTTCGTCGACCTCTACAAAAAATGACATTTTACGTACTAATTTCCAGACGAAAAATCGACTATTTTTGAAGGCATGTATTTTTCGTCCGCTGTGGTTGCTATAATACGGCAAGCTGCGAGAGCGGCGATTGGTCATTTTCATAAATCCACAATTTAATAAAAACATAGACGCCTGTGACAATAACTGTCATTTGCTGTATTCAAATTAATTACTTACAAAATCCGCTAGATTTTACGGGTGAATAAGATCGTGGTGTGAAAATTAATATATATATATATATATATATATATATATATATATATATATATATATATCGGCTTATAGCATTCTACGACGCCTTCCGACTCCCCGCCATTCATCTCTATCTTGCCATAAGTTCTCCGGCAAGTCTCTTTTTTTCATCTCTTTGTCAATGCCCTCTCTCCAGCTTCTTCTTGGTCTTCCTCTTCCTCTCTGCCCTTGGGGTATCCACGTCAAAAAAATTTTTGATAACCTATCGTCTGACATTCTTTGGACGTGACCATACCATATTAACTGTTTTGTTCTTATGTCATTAACAATCGTGTGTCTGGCACCCATTATATCTCTTATTCTGTCGTTGTGAATCCTGTCACTGCTTAATTTACCCGCAGATCTCCTCCAGAAGTCCATCTCAGTTGTTATTAGCATTTTTCTGTAAACTGTTTTATTTGCCATGTTTCACTACCGTAGGTTATAATGCTTTTAAGGATGGTATTATATATTCTTTGTTTATTAGTTTTCGATATAATTTGATCCCATAAGATTCCGTTCATCATTCTGCCTTGTGTGTTTCGTTCTTTGATTGCTGTGTCGAGTAGCCCATCGTATGTTATCTTCATTCCCAAGTATTTTTATTCCTCGCATTGTTTAATCTTTGTTCCATCATCCAAGTCAATGTCTTGTGCTAGACCACCAATGCACATGCACTCTGTTTTTTTTATGTTGACTTCGAGGTCCCATTTCTTGTACTCTTCTATAAGTTTTCAAGTCATCTAGCTTAAATCATCATGATCCTGTGCTATTACGATTTGGTCGTCGGTGAAACATAGGGTGTATAGGGTATTATTATTATTGAGAAAATTATTGTTTATAATAATCAAAAATGGATAGTGATAGCGATATGGATATCAGTAATACTCCTCCAGAGCTGCGGGAATTGGCAACTACTGCCACGTTGGATTTACTTCCCCAGAAATCGCAAATTTTATACGAAAAACAATACCACACATTCATTACTGTCGTAAAGGTATGTAGGTATGTCTAATGTCTCGCCTGCTTGCTAGCCTTGGCTATCAATTTGCAGACTCGACTATAATATACAGTTTTTCGTCCTAGGTACATAATTAACTATTACAATTCACAGGGGCACCTAGAATAGTAGATTCTGTCACTAGTTTAGGAAAAATTCGATACGAGTGAAATATTCCGAGCGAAAGCGAGCCTGAGGAACCACAAGTATCCAATTTTTTCATTCTAACCGTGTAACAGATGATATTTTTTCCACGACCAAAGAATTTGAATAAAAAATATTTTAAATAACTTAAGTTATTTATTAAAACATAGATGTATATTAATTGGTATTAATATTTATTGTGTTGGTACAGTTATTAAAATGATATACCGGTGCATTTGAAATATTTTCTGTAAAGTGTTTTAAGACAGATTGATTGGATGAGGCTGTAACGATCGTGTAACAGGAAGAATTGGAGGTTGAGGGGATGTTTTCTGGCAAATTAGTTTTACTTATGGAAGAAATGAATTGGTTTGCAATATTTATTTTTTTTTGCTTGGAATTTTCTATGTAGCCTTCTGCTACTTGAGTAGACTTCCAACCTCCATGCCTTTTTAAAGTTATTATGTCTGCACCTGCATTTACTAATGTAGTAGCTGATGTTCGACGGAAATGGTGCCCAGTATAATCTTGTGAATTATTTAAAGATATGTGGCATTTTGTTTTGGCCTATTACCCAGCTTATTTATTTCGTTTACTTGTTTTGTACGTTTATGTTTTTGAAAATTTATAAAAAAATTATTAAAAGGGATGTTTAAAAGTCTAATAATATAAAAATATCCAGTAATTATGAACTCTCTTGGTATTTTTGTTTTTGTGTTGGGAATAACAATTGATAATGAGTATCCCAAATCTTTAATATCTTGAGTTTTAATATTATACAGTTCATTTTTACGGCCAGCCCCCAAAACACGAATGATAAGGGCAACCTAAGATATCAAAATTGATACCTAATTAAAAATGTTTATTTCCTTTGTTGCTAAATATATTTCATCTGGAGCATTTTCTGAAAAATCTTTAATATCTTGTTCAGTAAAAATCATTGATTTTTAGGTAGATCGAAAGAACGTTTTAACAAAGTTTTTAATTTTTTGTATTAAGAAATATCGATATTATGTTTTATGTCTAATAATGCAGTATATTTTCCATATGGTGGATGATTTCCATTTCTCTTAATAATTCAATCAAAATGTTTCCTGAAAAGTATTCTGTTGTTGCCAAACTCTTAACATGGTATATTTTTCATATTCCTGTTTGGATTTTTGAGAAAGTAGGTTTTCTGTTATGTTATTACCGTAATTTGTAATCTCAGGAGGAGTATTTTCGAATTCTAAATCTGATTCACTTAAATTCTCGCTTATTTTTATACAAAACTTATAAAAAATAACATTTAAGAACGACGCGTCGCCAATTTAATTTGAAATTGACAGATTTACTTTAAAGAGTTTATTTGACATCCATGGCAGTTGCTATTGTTTAAAACAATTACGGAATATTCATACTGTAACAAGTGACGAAATGAAAATACATGCAAACCCCCCCAGAAACAACGATTATCGAATGACTCTAGAGTGTGAATGTTGTCATTATGTTATTAAAAATAATTTCATAATGATTATATTCCAGATTGGTCGTGGAGAATAGCATATTATGCAATGAGCACAAAATAAGGCTCACTTTGCACGAATGTGAAAGCTTGCAGCACGAACCTTGGCGCCTTTGCCCCTCTATCAAACATCGGTTTATAATGCATCGGTTGGTAGGCAAGTTGCTAGGCAACAAATGCAGTTTGAATTAGATAATGTGTAAGATTCGCTATGCAATATAATATTTTACTCAAATATAGCTGTTTATCGTTTATTTTTATCGTGTTGTACAGAGTGAGTCAATAATTGACTGGACTAAACTCTTGTCTAGTGATAAAAATTGTCAAAAAACTTATTTGCCTTATGATGCGAGGGCGGTTTGATATGTCAGTGACTTTTTGAATAAAACAAATTTTTTCCGCAAATAAACATTTTATTTTTCTACATAATCACCTTTTAGCTCGATACATTTAGTCCAGCTTTTTTCTAATTTTTTTATTCCCTACAAATAAAAAGCTCTCAAAGCTCTCAAAATACGCGTTTGTTTCGGTAATGACTTCTTCATTCGACTCAAATCTCTTACCGCCCAGCCATTCCTTTAGGTTTGGAAACAGAAAATAGGCGCAGGGGGCTAAATCTGGAGAATATGCTGTATGGGGTAGCAGATCGTATCCCAATTCGTGGATTTTGGCCATCGTGACTAGACAAGTGTGCACACGTGCATTGTCTTGATGGAACAGCACTTTCTTCTTCTTAGCCAAATGCGGCCGTTTTTGCTTCAAATCAACGTCGAATCTGTTCAAAAGCTTTGAATAATATTCGCCGGTGATCGTTTTAGCTTTCTTGAGGTAATCGATGTGAATGACACCGCGTACATCCCAAAAAACTGTGGCCATGACCTTGTTGGCTGACAGACGACTCTGTTTCGCCTTCTTTGGTCCACGTTCACCCCGAGCAACCCACTGTTGTAATGGATCCATGTTTCATCCACAGTAACAAAACGGCGCAAAAATTCGTCCGGATTACGGCTGAACATCGCTAAACACTCTTTTGAAGTGGTCACACGATTGCGCTTATGGTCGAGTGTGAGCAATCGCGGCACCCATCTCGCAGAGAGTTTTTTCATGTCCAAATATTCGTGTAAAATATGATGTACCCGTTCAGTTGAGATACACCTACAGCTTGAGCCAACTCACGCACTTTTATCCTCCGATCATCTAATATCATTTCATGGATTTTATCGACGATTTCCGGCGTGATCACTTCTTTTTGGCGACCTGGACGTTCGGCGTCACTAGTGCTGGTATGACCATAACGGAACTCTGTAAACCACTCTTTAACCATTGACATTGATGGTGCCGAGTCCCCGTAGTATTTATCAAGTCTTTCCTTAGTTTCAGTGATGGATTTTTTACGTAAAAAGTAATGCTTAATCATCAGCACACGAAATTCACTTTTTTCCATTTTCGTAAAAATTCACGAGGTTGTCTGCTTTGAACGGCTATCAATCACACCAACTGCACGACGTAGCTTGCTCAAAATTAGAAAGTTGCCCACTGATAGATTATAGTTGACGGCAGCACTGTTGCATTTGGAGTAACTGCGCGGGAAATTCAAAAAGTCACTGACTTCTCAAACTGCCCTCGTATAAACTGTGCCTAATTTAAAAATATTTAGAACTATATGAGGTGTCATAATGGAACCACTAAAGTTGTTTTTTTGAGATTCTATAAGTGAACAGAAGTTTTTGGTATTGGTCTTATATGCGTAGATCTTGTCGTAGAATACAGAGTGTGCAATATATGCATCTAAACCTAAGAAACTTAAATTGACGAAATATCACTTTTTCAAATAAACTACCTGCATATTTTTTTACTAGCAAAACTTTAAGAAACCTTTAATGTTGCACATGTCGTATTCCTATCTTTAACAGATTTCGTGGTATTCCAATTTTTCGGTTTTTTCATTTTCGTAAAACGTCTAATAGTAAAATTTTAAACATGGTAGCAATAAAAGTAACATTTTTACAGCTTGAATTAATTATATAAATTGGTTTTGGGTAATAAAACAACAATTTTATTAATACAACGGAAAATTTTAATAATTAAACAAAGATAAATTTAAGTTTGATATCGCGTGTTAAAATATATATCTAAATATAAGTAAAAGAATAAAAAATTGAGCATAAACGGCATATATTTAAACATATGCAAAGAAAAAACTAGTTCTTAAACTTTTCAAACTTTAAATAAAGTAACATATCATTAAACATTTTGTTTGATCATTAACATTTTTAGTTTTACTATTTAAATTGTTGTTTAATTACCCAATCCATTTTATGTGATTTATTCAATCTGTTAAAATGTTACTTTTATTGCTGTCATGTTAAAACTTTTACTGTTAGACAATTTACGAGGATGAAAAAACCGAAAAATTGGAATATCTCGTAATCTGTTAAAAATAGGTATAAGACATGTATAAAAAAATTCGGGTTTCTTAATGACCTGCTAAAAAAATAAAAATATATAGGGTGTTTCATTTAAAAAGCTAAATTTTAAATTTTTTAGATTTAGATGCAAACCATCCCGAACCAATGGAACAATTCTGTTACTATCCTAATTCATAAAAAGGGCGATATGACAGACCTGGATAACTATAGACCCATTAGCCTTCTCAACCACCTGTACAAACTCTACACCCGTATAATCACCAACAGGCTAGAGAATAAACTGGATTTCTACCAACCTAGAGAACAAGCAGGGTTCCGCTCTGGCTACGGGACTAACGATCATCTGCAATGCATAAAAACCCTCATCGAGAAAACAGTAGAATACAACAAACCGCTTACCCTAATCTTTGTGGACTTTTACAAAGCCTTTGACACCGTTGAATTAGTTTCAATATTACGAGCAATAAAAGAATGCAGAATAGATGGAAGATACTCTAACATTATATACAATATCTACAAAAACGCAACAACAACAATTGACCTGCATACATCGTCTAGGGAAATAAAAATAAAAAGAGGAATCAGGCAGGGCGATACGTTATCTCCAAAACTATTCACTGCGGTCCTGGAACATGTTTTCAAAACTCTGAATTGGGAAAATAAGGGAATTATGATAGATGGGGAAAGACTGAGCCATCTAAGATTTGCGGATGACATAGTTCTAATGGCAGATGACATGCAGGAAGCCAGGGAAATGCTAAAAGATCTACAATGGGCAACACAAAGAGCAGGTTTGGAAATAAATTATAACAAAACAAAAATGTTAACCAACCTAGTACCAAGCGAACCTGTAGAAATAGAAAACAAAATCATCGAAATCACAGAAAAATACACCTACCTTGGCCATGAAATCCGGATCGGCAGGGACAACCAGACGTGCGAACTGTCCAGACGAATATCTCTGGGATGGGCAGCGTACGGAAAGCTTAGGGACATATTTAAATTAGAAATTCCCGTAAGTATGAAAAGGAAGACCTTCAATCAGTGTGTTCTCCCAGTTATAACATACGGGGCTGAAACCCTAACCTTAACAAAAACAATAGTTAAAAAACTACAAGTAGCGCAACGGAAAATGGAGAGATCCATGTTAGGACTTTCCCTTAACGACCGAGTCAGAAACGAGGATATAAGGAGAAAAACGGGGGTAGAGGACATAATAGAGAGAATTACAAAGCAGAAATGGAGATGGGCAGGACACGTGGCTAGAATGAAGGACGGAAGGTGGACAAAGAAAGTTCTGGAGTGGCGACCGAGATCGGATAAGCGAAGCAGGGGTAGACCACCGACACGATGGACAGATGACCTCAAAAGGATAACCACGAACTGGATCGCAGAGGCGCAAAATAGGGAAAGATGGAAATATTTCGAGGAGGCCTACGTTCAGCAATGGACAAGAGAATAAGGCTGGATGATGATGATGATGATGATGATGTATTTTTTAATTTTCAATGTTCAATGTTACACATGGGCTTTTACTTTTCTTCTTCTTAAGGTGCCGTCTTCCCATTAAAGATTGGCTACAACTCCGGCAAATCGTTCTCTGTCCTGCGCTATTCTTAGTAATGACTCTGAATTTAGACCAGTCCACTCTCACATTTATCAGCCATGAGCATTGTCTCCTGCCCGGTCTTCTTCTGCCTTTAACTTTGCCCTCCATTATAAGTCTTAGAAACTCGTATCTTCTGCCTCTGTAAATGTGCCCCAGGTAACTTGTTTTCCGTCTTTTGACAATTCCTAAACTTTCTCTGTTGTGCTCCGTCCACGATATTCTGAGCATTTTGCGGATTAACCACATTTCAAAGGCTTCCAGGCGTCGCATCGAGCGGATTCCCAGTGTCCAAGCTTTCGTCCCATACATAAGCTTTCATAAATCTGTATCTGATATTTAACGATAGTGGCACTAACAACTAACAAATCATAGTGCAGGATTTAATAGCAAGTTCTTCATTCTAAGGAATGCACTCCTTGCATTTTCTATGCTACAGGGTATCTCTGTTTCCGGGTTCAAATCCTTTGTTATCCAGAATCCCAGGTCCTATTCGTCTGTTGTAAATATCTATATTGGTGTTTACATTTGCGTTTTTGGAATATACCATTTTTTTTGTTTTTTCTGTGTTTATCCTAAGGCCAAATGCATCTTCTTCTCTTGTAATTGCATTAATAAGATTTTGAAGTCCTTCTTGGCTATTAGCTAGTATAACAGCATCGTCCGCATATCTTATATTATTTAAAAGCCTCCCGTTAACTTCTTGGATGCTTTCTGGTGCATTCTGAAATATGTTTTCCGAGTACCAACATGTTAAAAAGAGTTGGAGAGAGTATGTAACCCTGCCTTACACCTCTTTTGATGGGTACGCTGTTGGTCAAACCGAAACCGAATATGACTTTGTTTTGCTAAATTGGGTTATCTGCCAGTAATGACACGCCTGATTTTTTTTACACACAAGATCCTCCGTTATCAAAGCTATGCATAAAAGACCAATTATGAAAATGTTTCATAATCACATGTAGAATCCAAAAAACAACTTAAGTACAGAGTTAAAAAAAACTTTGTGCTGCCCTAGCTGTTTGAGACACCCTATATAGTTTAAGCACAGTTTGTGACTATTATATTCTATTATATTTTTACTATTTTTATCTACTAGAAAAGAACTTATTCCTTGAAATCGTGTATTCCATTCATCCGTGTCCTTACAGCCCTCTGTGGGCCTTAGCCTCTTCTTTTCTTAGCCTCGTTTAGCATTCTTTTCCTTCCTTCTCTATCCGCAGCCGCTCTTTTTCAGTTCCTTACGCCTATGAGTTCACGTGCGTCTTTTTGTATGTTGTCATGCCATCTAAGTCGTGGTCTGCCCTGTGTCTCCTGTTGCCTTCCATGTTTTCTTTGGAGATCTTTTGTAGTATCCGTCTTTCTTCCATGCGCTCTGGACAGGGCATGGTCCATTGTAGTCGTTGTATTTTATTGTATGTGACCAGGTCTATTTCTTTCTACAGTTCTGCCAGTTCGTGGTTAAACTTTATCCTCCACCCATCTTCTTCCTGGGTTGGTCCAAATATTCTTCTCAGTATTTTTCGTTCGAACTTTGCTAATAGGTCTTCGGATTTGGCCGTCATCGTCCACGATTGGCTTCCGTAGGTCACTATCGGTCTTATGATGCTTTTATACACTTTCACTTTGGTTTTTACGCCCTCTTTTTGCGATTTAATTACACTTTGTACTGCATAATACGCTTTTAAATTGTCTGTAGCAGTAGGTTCTGCTCGTCCAGTGTCGAGCCCAGATATTTAAATTCTCGTACCACTTCAATATTCATATTGTCCATAGTTATGGTCTGTCCCAGCCACGTCCTTGATTTTTTGGCCATGTATTTCGTTTTGTAAAAAATCGTGTTTTCACCCTGTACAAAAGGTAATCGTTACCGAAGAGTTTTCAAAAATATAAATAGTTGCTTTGTTTTAAAAACCGTATGTGCAGCTTTACTATTTTTCAAGTAAATCGAAGAACTACTGTGAATGCATTCCATTATTTGTTACGGTTTGAACGCGAGTTTATCAAACCACTCACAATCAGATGTGTAACTAATATGGCAGTTTTAGAAGAGACTTTCATACTTGAAATAATCCTACGTTGTCACCTTATCCATATTTCTCACTTACTTAACTCACACCGTTAAGTACGAAAATTGTTCGTAAATCAAGTGAATAACGAGCCGAAGCATCAAACGTACTTGGCGCATTGAATTTTAAAACAATTTCAATATATCTTTAGGGATTATCGTCTCTCAATGGACATTGTACGATACCCATGATGATGCTGTATAAAGAGCGTACACACTCGGAATCGGATCCCATTAAAATAATTCACGTGAAAAAAGTTGAATAATTTGACAGATGAATGCCGCGTCGCCGGTAGCAAATCACAATTAGAGAAGGAGGAGCAGGCGTTGGATATTACATTTTTGACTTAAATGAAACGAGCCACCATCCGAGGCAAGTATTTCATTTCTTGCTAGAGTTACTCAAATAACTTTGACAGGTGTGATGCTGTTATCACATATAAAATTAACGATTAATTATGTTAGTAAATGATCCATTAAACAATTGAATCGAAACTATAATCAGCATAGTAATATAGGTACCTACACGTGTTCGTTTAAAAAATGGGTCAAAATGAATTATAAATTTAATAAAAAAATTTCTGGGACTTCATAATTTTCATCACTTTTAAAAGTCCTCCAAAAACCCAGTTTCAAACAATTAAAATCCAAATACAACATTAGAATAAGAGAAATACCACTTAAACACAACGACGCCTGTCAGAACAACGAATAAATCGGATATTGAGCCAATAGGAAATAAACAAACTTTATACGTTCTAATGCAGTATAGAGGCGACGATGCCAGGCATAAATTACTTCTGTGGTATCAGTATAATAACTGCGCTAGGGAATAACACACGTATTACTTTTTTTGCAGTTTGATAACACTGTGCGCTTGGGTATTTATGAATGCGGTGTCTTTGTGAACATGCATACAGTGTGGAACAGCCAAATGGAATAAATTCGATAACGAATAAATGAGAGCGTGTTGGGAAAAACGCTTGGACATGTCGATTTGTATTTTTAGATGCGCATTATTTTCATAAAAAATAATTGTGTCATGTGACAGTTGCCGATACTAACTTTCTT
This sequence comes from Agelastica alni, assembly GCA_950111635.1. Taxonomy (NCBI): domain Eukaryota; kingdom Metazoa; phylum Arthropoda; class Insecta; order Coleoptera; family Chrysomelidae; genus Agelastica; species Agelastica alni. Next base: position 40,757,307 of record OX467709.1, read on the forward strand.
ATTTTAAATACAGCCCCCTGTATATTATTTATTTTTTGGATTCTTCACAAAATTCTAGACATAATTCATGTACAATGTCCCATACCTATCTTCAACTGTTTCGGAAATATTAGGTGTTTTCAGATGTATTACAAAAATTAACATTAAAAAAAGAAAATTATTTTATTTCACAAATTCGCTACATTACACTCAATACTTATTTCCCATTTAGCTCTTAATATTGAGAAAATAAGCAAAAACCATTAATGCGTTCCTTTTTACTGATTTCACGGTCATGTTAATCGTCAAAATTGCCGCTATTAGTCTAATAAGAATCCTCAAAAAAGTTAATGTTTGGGCAGGAATTGTTGGAAATCATATCGTAGGTCCCTTTTTCATTGATGGCAACTTGAATGGAGATAAATATTTAGAACTGCTCCAAAATAATGTCGTGCCAACTTTGACAAACTTATATCCTGATCCAGCAAACCCACAAGTTCCTGCAAATATACTATGGTTTCAGCAAGATGGAGCACCGCCCCATTACCAAATTAATGTCCGGCAGTACCTGAACCAAAATTTTCCAAATCGGTGGATAGGGAGGCGCGGATCGATAGAATGGCCAGCACGATCTCCTGATCTGACGCCATTAGAATTCATTTTGTGGGAATATGTCAAAAGTATTGTATACAAAACTAAACCACTCAACTTACATGACTTAAAAAGACGAATCACGCTTGCGATTAGATCAGTCACGCCTGAGATGTTGAGTAACGTTAGAAGACATTTCTTACCAGATTAGCATGTTGCCAAGACGTTCGCGGCGAACATTTTAACATCTCTTGCATTGAAATTATTGTTTTTTTGTTTTTTTTTTTACATTATTTGTGAAATAAAATAATTTTCTTTTTTTAATGTTAATTTTTGTGATACATCTGAAAACACTTAATATTTCCGAAACAGTTGAAGATAGGTATAAGACATTGTACATGAATTATGTCTAGAATTTTCTGAAGAATCCAAAAAATAAATAATATACAGTGGGTTGTATTTAAAATAAGAAAGTTGGTATCGGCCACTGTCACATGACACACCCTATATAATTTTTTTTTTTGAAAAAAATGCGCATACAAAAATACAAATCGACGTGTCCAAGCGTTTTTCCCAACGCGCTCTCATTTATTCGTTATCGAATTTATTCCATTTGGCTGTTCCACACTGTATATAGATATGTTAATAATACTGATAAATAATTAAGAAAAGTTGGTCCATACAAGACACACGTGTCGGTAAAACGTTTCAGCTAATGTCACCAATATTTTTACCCCATTCAATTGAGAAAGTTTTATTATTTTAACTACAATGGAATTTTAATAAAATGAAATTAAACTTCGTAAATAGATCCATTTTATACTAAAAACTAGATGACCCGGCAGACGTTGTCCTGCCCGAACGTTAGCTTGCCGCCTGCTTTGGGAATATCACTATCAAACTCAGCGACCCCAAAAACTATGAATTCGTTACTAATATTATCGTTTTTAATAGTTTTTATATTTCATCCCCTTTTCTTCCCCTTTGTATAAGTGCTTACATTATTGGGAATGTCACTAACAAATTCAACAAATTTTTCAAACAAAAGTAAAAAATTAAATTTTATGAAAACATTGTCTCTTATAATTTTTTCATGCAACCAATATTTCCATTGACATTTCAAAATAAAGATTCATAATGATTGATTTTTTGGAAACTATGAAAATCTTAATTGTTCAATTACTTTTTTTTAATAGAATTAAATTAAAATTACATTTTTATAAGATCAACAACATTTTCGATATAAATAAAAAAAAGTATACTTACAACACAAAATCCGTTGTTATTGGAAGCTCGTGTCACGTGTTGAGTACTTTTGAGGTTATAAAATCACTTGATTAACTAATCGTGCAAAATACACTCAAAATTGATAATTTAATTATTATTGATAAAATAGGAATGATTAAAAGTTAATATGAGAGTTACACTGAGATAGCAAAATAATAATTGTCAACGTTACTACTACACTTGATGCATAAACAATAATGATGGCCGACAACTGTGTAGGGAGTGAGAAAGAAAGGAGACCGGCTTCGTTCTCATCCCTACTCCGTGCTGTTTACTGGGTCAGAAGTGACACCTGTAGACATCTGGCGGGGATAACTAATTAAATGACGATTGATCAGTTTTCGACCGGAGAGGAAAAATGATTAAATTACTAAAATGGCTATTAAAAAATAAGGGTTGATCGTAGAAGGGTGAAAATTGAGGATTGTATGTATTTTTGTATGTTGTATCATAAAAAAATAGAAATTAAAAATTTTGTCTAAAAAATAAAAAAAAATTTAGGGGTGGACTACCCCTAACATTTAGGGGGATGAAAAATAGATGTTGGCCGATTCTCATAGATACCGGATAAGCACAAAAAATTTCATCAAAATCGGTCAAGCCGTTTCGGAGGAGTATGGTAACTAACATTGTGACACGAGAATTTTATATATTAGATAACGCAGTTAGACGGACAAGACCAGAAGTAAAGTGAAGTTTTTTCCGAAGTTACCATTTAAAACCCAGTTTTGCCATTGGCGTTAATCAGTGAATTTTTTGCTTCTCCCATTAGTAAATACAGTTCACTATATTTGCACCTTGCCTTTAGTTATAGTCAATTATACTTTCTTGCTGCCGTGATTGTCATACATATGTGCTGTTACTCATTTAGATCATGTGCAATAGCAACACTTACCCTATTAAAAAGGTGTATTATCGTTCTGTGATGTGTAATTGAGAAACAATTCTTTGTACATCAGGCATCTAAATGGAATGTAGTAGCTCAAGCAATTGGAGAGATGCAGCGCTTCAAATTTTTAAGTAAAGAATGTGCACCCAAAAAATGTAACGGTAGTAACACACAGTGCAACATTCTGTAAATAATTAAGTAAATTTACTTGTTTCCTTTCGGCAACGTTAATCCTATGAAGTGTTTAAACAATTTCATTAAAAAACAGTGTGCGGCCTGTTAAATCCCTCTTTTGATTAACCGAACTCCGTCCATCCATCTATCCACAGTGACGGGGAACATGTGATGGTAAACAAAGTAAAGAGAAATGAATATATTATCGGGCTCCCCTACGACATAATCGTCAACTGCAAATGCGGGGGCCACTGCTGCGACCCGATTATCTGATGACAAGCTTGATTTGGATGAACGCACCATAACCTCACATTTCGATCTACCTCATAAAAGGGGTGCCTCATAATAATAACAATTATTATTCTTTTTGATTTTTCAATCACCAATAATCATTGGTTATAAAAAATGAATAACATTTTATCTTTTTATTTTTTTAATGATGTGTTAACAGAATTAGTTAACATGTGACATTTTTACAGTAATTTGATAAAAAGAATAAATTGTTTTGAGGGAACATTCCTTTATTTCGCCAGGGATTAAATTAAATTCAAAAAATTATCAGTTACCGTATGAAAGTAATACGTAAGAAAACCTTTTATCACCTGAAGAAGATGGGAAAAACAGAGAGTGATAGTTGCCGCTACTGCGAGAAATTCGCTGAAACTGCAGAACATCTGTTTTGCGAATGCCCAGCGCTTTTCTGCAAGAGGCTCAAGTTTCGGGAAGAGGCCTTCCTAAAGCCCTTCGATGTCAGGAACTTATCCCCCAGGAAATTGATAAACTTTGTACGAAGTCTCGGAATCCCGTGCCTCGAATAGATTAAGGGTTATACACAAAAGATCTGATAGGTCGAGGTGCTTGAGAGGCTGCATAGCCTTAAAGACCCACTCTACAATCTACAAGAGAAACCTTTAGATCGTTAAAAATTCATATAAATCAACATTAAGGAACACTAATACTCCTAATTGTTTTTAATATTCAGGGAATTTTAAAAAAACTCTAGTTGTTGAAAAAGTGAAAGAAACAGCGGTTCTAAGTGCAGGATGTGCCAGTTCGTTATTAAAATACAAATTTAGTATTAACAATTTAAACACACAATACTAGTACAGTTCAATGAATCTACGAAAGATGCTCAAAATGTTTTCCCATGTTGTTCTAAGCAAACATTGCATCTTTTGAACACTGATTTACAAATTTGGTCGCAAATCTTCCGCGACTGTATGTTTTCAAATTCTGATAATTAGAATTTGGAATCGACTTTTGGTCGGATTGTGTACAACTTGCAGAATTCCATACGCCTGTTTGTATCATCTTAATTTAGGCCTTGAAGTAATGATCTTATTTACAAGACTTTGCAAAATCCTTCGTAGACTTGTTCTCGCTATTCCATATTCCCTGGACGCTTTTCTTTGAGAGTTATTAGATGATTACACAAAGCGTTGTGCTTCTGTAGTAACCTACTTTGGCCTACCTGAACGAGGAAGCTCAACTATCGACGTTGCCTTGTCGAGATAGATATTAGATGTCTGAAAACGTGCCGCTTACATATCACAAACATCACTGAAATTATGGTCATGTTTCCACTATGTTTACAGAAATAATAAAAGCTGTTATTGTAATCAACTTTGGTAACAACGAGCAACATAACTCCTTAGGCTGCTAGTCTTAACTGATTTATTGGTACTGCACACTAGTCAAGTTCACAAATGATTACTACTTTTCACAAAGAAAAACACAATTAAGCTTGATATTAAGGGGATTCTAAAAGAACTCGGATTGCTAAGTAAATCTTCTAAACGTTTATTATAAAAACACTGCAATGAAGAAATGGAAGAACTAGCTAGTTTTTAAATTTATAGTTAGTCAGAGATAATTTTTCTCTCATCCCAATTATATATTACTATAAACCGCATTATTAAATACCCTAGCGCATAGTTGTTAAACAGCAAAAAAAGAATAATCCGTTGCAATTTGTTATTTCTAAGTGATTGGATTTTTGGCGCACTTATTATAGATACCACAGAAATAATTTATGATTGGCAACGTTGCTTTATTTCACCTGGGGATACGGGGAAAATAGAATAGATCCCAGGTATAGTCTGCCTGTCGTAAAAGGCGACTAAAAGACTCCCAATCCAAAGTGTCATGCGACCCGTGCTGATGGATGCATGGTGGTAGGGGAACACCGTAGTGAATAGAGCCTACAGGAAACCGGGCGAAATCCTTTAGTAGATAGTTTTAGTCCTGTGCAAGGGGCACCTCAGGGCCAGACCACCTCTTCCTCCATACTCGTGGACTACAAAGTAGAACTGAGAACGCTGGTAGACCGTAATCACGTTAAACTGATATGGATTCCAGGACGTCAGGGTATTGCAGGAAATGAGGAAGCAGACGAACTTGCAAGAAGAGGTTCAAAAAACACAAAAACTACTGGAAAAACATACCAGGAAACGAACATGGGACATAATACATCAAAGGACAGCAGAAGGTGAGCCAACGGACCCAAGTGTCGCCGAAGGCAATAGCTAGACGGACCCAAATAGGGGTAGTTTTTAGTGAGTAGACCTGATATAGTCAGTGGAATCTCATAGTAGACCTTGAGCTTTTAGACTTAACCTCTCCACCTTGGAAGAAAAACGTTGCTTTATTGTGCATTAGAATGTATAGTGTTTATTATCACCTATAAATGTTCGTAATCTGATTGGCTCAATTGAACGTGCGTTGTTTTGAAACTGGACTAATTTTAACAGTCCACATGGACAAGTGATATCCACTTAAAGTGGCTGTTGGTTAAATTTTTTTATTTCCTATTGGCTCAATATTAAATCTTTAAATCTTAAAAATTTTTATTCCATTGTTGTATTTCGACATTTAACCGAATTGTTAAATTGCGTTTTTCTCGAAAACGGATGAAATTATCGTGTTTAAACAATAAAACGTAAAATTACCAATATTACGTAAAAATGATGTCTGCGTCATATTTTCCAATCAAAATCACTTTAAAGATTCGTCAAAAAAATTTACCAGTCGATTTTATCACCAGGAATCATTCACATGTAACAAAATGTAAAATAATACATAAAATAATATTCCTTGTCTAAAGTTATGCATTTCTGCCGATTTTGATAACAATTGATAAATTTACAGGGAAATTATTATCAAAAAAAAGAAACAAAATTTCAAATTTAACGCCTTGTATCTTTTTCCACAGCAATATTTTATTAAGGCATATTTGGTCCTACCGTCATATTTTGGTTACAACACCTGCCTTAGCCTATGTCCCAATAGTTATGAATCACCCTGTATATCATATTTATGTATCAGATAGTCAATTCGGCTTTCGTAAGGGATTGGGCACAAGAGAGGCATTTTTCTCTATCCAGGTTTTAACTCAAAGATGCCGAGACGTTAACACTGACGTTTTCATGTGCTTCGTAGACCTGAAAAAGGCTTTTGACAAAGAGCAACATGACTAGACGGTGGACATACTGAAAATAACGGGCATAGATGATAAAGATCTACACTTCATAGCAAATCTATATTGGCGTCAAACAGCGAACCTGAAGGTGAACAATGATTTTACTGAAGACATTGCCATTAAAAGAGGTGTAAGGCAGGGGTGTATACTGTCTCCACTGCTCTTCAACTTATATTCCGAGGCCATATTTAAAGAAGCTTGCCTCGACAGTCCAGAAGGAATTAAAGTGAACGGAATCGCAATGAACAATATTAGATACGCGGATGATACGGTGTTGATGGCAAATAGCATAGAGTGCAGAGTTTCCTTGATAGAGTGGTACATTCATGCGAACAGTTCGGTCTTAAATTAAACATCACAAAAACCAAGTCAATGATTGTCAGCAAACGAAATATAAACACTCAGCTATGGATTGGACAGAATCGAGTGGAAAGAACAGAGAAGATAGTATATCTAGGACAACTACTAAGCGAACACTGGGATCATTCAAAAGAGATAAAAAGAAGAATTGAGATTGCGAGAAACACCTTTATACGCATGAAAAAGATACTCTGCGGACGCGATCTTAACTTAACGTTGAGAATGAGAATGGTCCGCTGTTACGTGTATTCTGTTCTTCTGTATGGAGTTGAGTCGTGGACACTTATAGAGAATACCATGAAAAAACTTGAGGCCTTCGAACTATGGACGTACAGAAGAATGTTAAGAATAAGCTGTATTGACCATGTCACCAATGTCGAAGTAATGAAAAGAATGGGAAAGGATAAAGACGTCATTAATAAAGTAAAGACTAGAAAACTCTCCTACTTTGTACACGTCATGAGACACCCTGAAATATATAATATATTACATATGGTACTTTAAGAAAAGATAGAAGGTAAACGCGGACCAGACAGAAGACGCATTTCTTGGTTAAAAAACTTGAGGCAGTGGTTTGGCCAATCAACATCAGGACTGTTCAGAGCGGCTGTCAACAAGGTGAAAATTGTCAACATGATCGCCAACATTCGTTAAACGAGTACGGCACTATGAGAAGAAGAAGTATCATCAAAAAAGATAGAATTTAAAACTGTTAAATAAAATATGTAATAACATTGTAAACAGATAGTAAGTAAATGTCAATTGTATCAGCGACTTGGGTAACTGTCATAATCATGACACAAAGTTTTGTTGTGATGGGTAGTTTTATGTTTGGTAAATTAATTATTCAACTTTGAAATAATCTAAAGGTTAATTAATTTGATTACATTTAGTAAACTATTGATTGGTTGTTTAATATAAGTTAGAATAATAAAGTGACTATTGGTACTAGTGGAGTGAATAAAAACTTTTTTTTTTGCAGAGGTGGAGAAAATCCTTTACGGAGAAGTTATGAGTCTTTCAGCTCAAGGTATACTGTGAGACTCCCTGACTATGTCAGGTCTACTCACTAAAAACTCCAGCCCTATTTAGGTCCGTCTGGCTATTGCCTCCGGTGACACTTAGGCCTGTTGGCTCATTGTATCTTGCCTATGTTTTATATCATTGTACCCAATCCGGTACAAGTTTGTACAAGTTCTGTACTGGATGGGAGCAATATAGTTCTGGGTCGCCGGTTGGCTGCCCAAAGATTTCCTGTCTTCTGCGGTCCAGTGCCACGCAGTAGCACAGAATGTGTTTTACTGTTTTCGGATCCTTGCCGCACAATCTGCAGGTTGACAGGTCACCATTATACAGTCCCATTTTCTTCAAGTGCTCCTTTACTGGTGCGTGACCGGTCAAGAGCCTCGTAGTTATTCTTAGCTGATTCCTGTTCATTACTACCAGTTCTGCCGTCCTTTTATAACACGGTCCTTTGATGTATTATTTCCCGTGTTTGTTTCCTGGTCTATTTTCCCAGTAATATTTGTGTTTTTCCCCAATCCAGTTTTTTATAGATACTCTTATTGTACGCTTTGGTACCCCTAGCATTTGCTCTTGGTTTGGGATAGTTTCCGAACCTCTTCTTACAAGTTCGTCTGCTCTTTCGTTGCCTGCAATTCACTGGTGTCCTGGAACCCATATCAGTTTTACGTGATTACGGTCTGCCAGTGTTCTCAGTTCTTCTTTGCAGTCCCATACCAGCTTGGACGTCACTTCCTTGCTATACAAGGCCTTAAGTGCCGCTTGACTGTCTGACATAATGTCGATATGTGTATTTTCAACATTCCTTCTATTGTTCTCCTTCGCGCATTGGAGGATGGCGTACACTTCTGCCTGAAATACGGAAGTGTGGATTCCCAACGAGTAGCTGATGCCAGTATTTGGGTTCCTGGAGAACACTCCTGCGCCCGCCCCATTCTCAGTCTTGGATCCATCCGTATACCAGATTTTCCCCTGTAGAATGTTCTTGTGCTGGGAGTCGTCCCACTCAGTTCTGTCTGGTATCAGCACCTTGAATTGGTCATTGAAGCAGTACCGTTTCGGAATGTGGTCCGTCCTCGTTTCTAACGCGTTCCCGATCACAATTCTAACGATACTCATGTGTCCTGTTGGTTGTTGTGTGTATCCTGCAGTCTGAACGCACCGAGCCTCGCCTCACCCTGCACCATTAGATGGAGAGGAGGCAACCCCAGGAGTATCTCCATGGCTGCAGTTGGTGTTGATTTGAATGCCCCTGTGATACCCATACAGGCAAGTCTTTGCACCTTACCCAATCTTGTCGTGCGAAGTGCTAATCATGAGAACCTAATTCCACATTTTGAGAGTAATATTAGTCACAATAAAAGCAATTACACTGTAAATTAAGGTATGCTGACACATTTTATTTTTCTTTGAATTTTTTCGTGTATTGTAAATTTTGTATAATAAATTTAATACTGATTGTTGGTGAGACATCCTGCATAATATTTTACTAAATATCTATAAAAAGTGGCTTGATAATGATGTCGATAGTAAATAACAAAAAATTATTTAAAACGTAGTTTTTGTATAATTTTTTTTTTCGTGTTTTATCGTTGATTGACGATGCGTATTTCGGAGAAATCCGAACTTGTTTATTTTTTGTCATTTTTTATGAAATGCTGCAGTGTGAGAACGTAGTTAATTTTTATTAAATATTTCTATTTAATTTAGTGTAAAGTGAACATTTCCTGATGGTATGTTGCAACTTCCGTAAGTACATAAAATTAGATACGATTAGTTTTTCCGGAGGGTATTTAGATATTTGAAAATCTCGTGTTTTATATGATTATTTTTATTTGACCTTACTCTAAAGCAGTGGCATACAATAATAGCCTTCTGCGGTCATTATTAAAAAAATTTGGAAGAGGACGTATCTAATATGAGTGGCTGCTCTGCGTTTTTTTACGATTAGATTTTGTTAGGTGTACTGCCCAAGTAATTTGTGGGTAATATATCTATCAATGATGGCCGCTTATCATGACTTTTATATCGGGAGTGTCAGAAAAAAATGAAACGAGTCCGTGATAATTTCTGGCGATAACTAATGCAATATAAAGTCGATACTATAGATTCCGACCTGTTCGAGGACGATATTATGAGGCGGCGCGACCTTTGAACTTACTCTCCGACTGTCATCTGATAGATATATCATTAGCGTGATGGCTATTATTGTGCCGTTTTTTATGATTGTATCTGTTGGTTTTTCGTACACATATAGAGAAATCAATCAGTTGCGAAGGTATCATTACTCAAATTAAATGTCATTTAAATTACAAAAGAGAATCCCTCTATTTTAAATAATTATGTTATTATAAATATCGTGCTGGTAAACTTTACAAAATTGTCCCTTTAAATCTGAATGGAATCTTTTTTTTCTAATAAGTTATTGTACATAGTTTTAAAAATATACAGGGTCAACCATTGGCGCATAAAAAAATAAACTGGACAAAACTAACGCAACATCATAATTAAATCATACAAATTGCTATAATAAATTAATTTTAATAATATTTTATGGACGTTGGTAACATAAATACATACATATAGTCACGCCTTTTTCCCGTAGGGGTAGGCAGAGACCACTTCCTCCCACTTCCGCTACGGTTCTTACACACATCTTTTGCTTCCTCTACTTTAATCAGTGCTCTCATACATGCTCGTCGGTTGCATTTTTTTATCTATCTTTGTAACCACATCTTCTTTTACACCACATTATTATTATACACAAGATATTGGTTAGTTAGTTAAAAATAGACTAGCTTTAATATTTCTATCAGAGGAATTAAAATTATTCTAAAGACTTACTAACAAAATTGTAATGTTATTCTTCTTCTTTCTTTAATGTAAGCAATTTGCTTGTTTTTCTTCGTACTCTGCCGTTCAATTATTAGAAAGGTTGTCGCTCCATCTCTTGCGGGGTCTTCCAACGCTCCGACGCCCTAAGGGCGACTTGTCTCTAGTTATTGTGACCATTCTGTCGTCATTCATCCGGTCTATGTGTTCGTTCCACTCTCTCTTTCTTCCCAGTATCCATTCATTTACATTGTCTATTTTACATGTTCTTCTAATGTTCTCGCTTCTCTCCCTGTCAAAAAGTGTTTTTCCAGCGATCAGGTAAGCTGAGGTTCGTGCTGCTTTTGCCGCTTGGTTTCTTACTTCCGCCTCGATGTCGCCGTATCCTGATATTTCTATGCCTAGGTATTTAAATTTTATCTTATGTTGTATAATTTTATCATTTTCAACCAGTTTGCATCTGATAGGTGTTTTTGAAGTGGTCATGCATTTCGTCTTTGCTGCAGATATCTTCATTTTTAGACTTTTTGCCGTTGTGCTAAATTTGAATAGTAATCTCTGTAGGTCATCTTCGTTTTCTGCAATCAGAACAGCATCATCGGCATAGCATATGATTTTGACGTCTTTGTTCCCCATTGTATACCCTTTTAGATTACGAGTGCTTTTTATTATTTTGTCCATAACGATGTTGAACAATAAGGGGCCTTGTCGAATACCACTATTTACAGGAATTTCTTCGGTAGTTGTGCCATTAATTTTGGCTTGTATTTTGTTTCTCTGGTAAATATTTTCGATGGTTTTTATGATGTTGTATGGGATTTGCCTGTTGTATAGAAGGTGTACCACGTCCTCCAGTTGTATTCGGTCAAACGCCCTTTCCAGGTCTATAAAACACATGAAGGCTGGTTTGTTATACTCGATGGATTTTTCAGTTATTTGTCGCAGGACAAATATCGCATCAGAACAAGATCTTTCTGATCCGAATCCTTGTTTTTTATCTTCAAATGTGGTGAGTTCATTTATTTTATTTGTTATAATCTTTGTTACTAGCTTTAAGGTTGTATTTAGAAGGTTTATGCCTCGGTAGTTTGCGGGTATCTTTTTGTCTCCTTTTTCAAAACAGTAAGATTGTGGTACTTAGGCGCCATTCGTAATGTTGAATAAATAAATTATGATGTAAATGAGACCCTAGTAGCGAAATTAATAGTGTAAGAACGTCACTAGTAGCGTGCGAATCTCAGCATTTATGCGTCTGGGCGTGCTTCTAATAAAAATTTTGATGGAATCTTGAAGGAATTTGTTCCCCTGCAGTGATAACTGCATTATTTGCAAGTTCACACGGGTTTCTAGGTGCAGGTATTTGACGTTTAACATTTTACTTGCTATAGATGCTATAGATGCTCGATCGGATTAAGATTCGGGCTTTTCGGTGGCCATTGCATAACTGGTATACCAAATTGATTAAGATAATCGTATACCTTCCCGGCTATGAGAAGTCGAGCGTCGAACGTTGCCTTTATAAACAGGAAATTTGGTTTCAAAAAAAGATCGAAAGGCAACACATGTTCTATTACAATATTCTCAAGATAGTAATTAGCAACTAATTATGTGCGAGCTTCAAAGCATATACCACCCCAGAACATAACAGAGGCAGAGATATTGCACCTGGTCTTCGGCAGACTCGTTCACGACTATTTGGAAGTTTTAGGCTAAGCCTAGTTTTATCTGTGAATAAGACTTTTTTCTTATTATTCACAGACCAATTTTAATAATTTTAAGCAAAACGTAACCAGACAACTCTGTTCTCTTTAGTAAGCAAGGGTGCAGTGGCAGATCTTCTTCTATATAATCCAGCTTCATTTAACCGTCTTGTCATTTTCTTTTTTTTTTTTTAAGAAATCGCATCAACTGCGAAAGTTATTCGCGGGGATGGTACAATAAACTTCATATATGTTGTAAAATGTTGGTGGATTTCAGGAACTTCAGTAACGAGTAAATATTAATCGGGTTCAAGGCATCACTAAGTTCTTCGGGCAGTCCTGATGTTAACCTCTTCTCTCTATAGTCGGGACACTCCGATATTAAATGTTTCAATCTCATTTTTTTATAGCAGGAGCCACATCTTTTGGGATTTTCTTTCTTCGGTAGATGCTGATGTGTGTACCTAGTGTGGCCAATCCTGAGACGGAATAGGATTGTCTGTTGCTTACGAGAGATTGATTCGTAATTCTGGTGGCTTAAGTTAGGATTGATCGCTTTGAGTTTGTTATTCTCAAGAACTTGCCACCTTTTCCTCCATGTATTCACTATGAGTTGCCGAATACTGTGATTGAAATCTTTGTGTCGCACATGGCGAATCGGTTGACTGAGAGGATTTGAGCTGGTCTCTCTGGCTAGTGTGTCAGCGGTTTCATTATCAACTATCCCTACGTCTTCTAACTGTTTTGGAATAAAATTATAACATCGCGAACAGCTTCGAGTTCGTTTCTGATCACAGAACTTGTGACAGTCTTGTTTTTCAAAGCGAATTGTCTTATAAAACGTTCATTTACTTTGTTAGTGCATCGTTTTCGCCCTTTTTCTGGCCCTCTAGATTAATTTCCTACCACATTCAAGCGTCTTACCATACGACTTTTGCCTAACAAATTGACAATATCCATTATCCAATAAAACTGACGCCTGCACTATTTAACCAAACTAACTGAAAATTAAAAAGCTAAACCGCGCTAGAGCGCCAAGTGATTTTTCTAAAAATCACTAAAAGTAAATCAAACTTTAAAAAAAATTCTACCGTACTATTTAGTTTATTACTTTTAAAACTGTGAAACGAGCAATGTATTTCGTCTTCAAGGCTGTTATCACCTCTTTTTCTTTCAGAAACAATTAAAAACGAGATATATAAATACAGGTTTATTACTAAAAAAACTGTTTACTTTCCCTGGAAAAAAAAATTATAAAATATTAAAATAAAATAAAAATGACCAAAATTAATAATACAATAGGGAAATTGAATCAGATCCAAACCGGAGAAAGGCTAAAAAATCCAAAAAAACTGAAGAGCGAAAATCCACAACGTCTGGGCATCTAAAAATCCAACGACTAAGTGGCGATAACTAAAATGCTTGAGCAAACAAAAATCCACAAGGCTCGAACTGCAACAGACCAACGTCTACCCGGCGAAAATCGTTCAAAAGTATGTCCAAAAATGGCGAAAATCCGGCGAAATGTCAGCGCCAAGCCAAAGCCTCATGAAAAAACACATCGGTCCAACGCAAAAACCAAAAAGCAGTGGACTACCAAGGAATAGAAGTCCGTGTCAAACCAAAAAAAAGTCAATTGCTAAAATAAATTAAAATAATAATAATAATTGCGAATAATATTCCATCAATTCCATTCCATCAATAGAGATCTTAAAGCAATCGTCGAGTGGGGAACCAACAATCTTGTTCAGTTCAACGCCCAAAAAACACAAAGTGCCACGTTTTTCAAGAAAGTGAATTCCTCAAATCATCCCATCACAATGTCCGGAAATACCCTTGAACCAAGTCCCTCCATCTCGATTTTGGGAGTCACGGTGTCCAATAATATGTCTTGGCATGACCATGTTGCTAACATCGCAAAGTCGGCAAGCCAAAGGCTAGGTTTTCTGTGGAAAGCCAGAAAGTTTTTTACTCCTGATCAACTGTTAACGACGTACAAGGCTCAAATCCGACCTCTACTGGAGTATTGCTCGCATATTTGGGGTTCAGCACCAAGGCATTCTCTTCGTCTTCTAGATTCCATTCAGAAAAGAGCCATTCGCTTGATAAACAGCTCAACTCTCACAGATACCCTTCACCCTCTAGAACATAGAAGAAGAGTTGCAGACCAGTCATTGCTCTACAGATATTTCCATGGCAGATGCTCCAGAGAAATAAAAACTCTTGTACCACCATTGGCCACATTCGGCCGAAGAACTCGGCACGCTGATCAGTCTCACACATTTACTCTCAAGATTGACAGTACAAGGACCAATCTTCATCAAGAATCCTTCTTTTACAGGGCTGCTACGGAATGGAATAAGCTTCCAAAATCAGTTTTTCCAGAGAACTACGACCTGCAACTTTTTAAAAAGCGTGTCCACAATCATTTTCTTTCTATAATCCCTTCCCCTTCTAATAGTCTCAGTGCGGGCCGTCTGCGTATTTTCTTAATAAAAAAAAAAAAAAAACCGGACATTAACTACAAGGCCTTTGGTATTAAAAATTTAAACAATGCCAAATTTTACACATTAAATTAATTTTAACAAATAAATAAAAATATACATACACTAATTCCCCAAAGCGAAACGTACAGCATATAGTTTTGGAAATAATAAAATAAGATCACTGTTATTTTTTAAAAAATAATTTAACAAATTAAATAAATTTAACTCACCAATTATATCACAAATCTAACTACATTAAACTTATAGTATAACAATTATCGACTTTTTGATTATTGGACTGAGACTCGCTTGACAAATGCGCACATTTTAAACCAAATCTATCAATCGCTAGCAATAAAACACAACCATTGACGGCCTCGGAACCAAAATAAATGCGTTAAAATGCGAGTGTAGGCTCTAATAATTTTCAATTACAATCTCTAGGAAACCTAACTCCCGTTACAACAAGGACTGCACAAAATTGGTTATCTTGTAACAATTTTTTTAAAACTGTAAATTTAAATAAATTGTTTGTATAGCTGTCATTATCAACGAGGTAAAATATCATAGCCTACTATTCAAATACTCGACGAACTCAAAAACGGACCTAAGAAAAAAAATAAATTTTTTGGATAATTTCATAATATTTTGTGGTAATTTTGTCCATAAATATAAAAAATGCAAATTTTAAAAAAATTAGTAACATAGACACTATCATTAGGAAAACATTTAGATTTTTTTTTGTAAATTTAACCTCGTTTCAAATTAGGGTAGATTTAAAAAAATTACCATTGTTAATTCGTTCATTTCATAATTATCAAAAATTTGGTTGGGGTGTACAAATCCACTTAAAAATGTTAAATAGCGGGATCACGACGAATACTTAAACTGTAATAAAAGATGGGATAAGAATGCTTTGAAATATAAATCGCTCTTGTGAAGGTAGCATTCAAACTTGCATCGACGTAATGGGAGGTCGTTTTTAGAATCTTTTACCATTTTTTATACATTTTTGCGTATTACCCAGTTGGTTTTATTGCGAAAAATTTTTTTTGACACCCGTGTGATGAAGTCAGTTTTTTCACAGTTACTATTTGTAAAAATTAAATTAAAATTTCATTTTTCACTTTAAAAATGAAAATCGTAATTACTTTAAAAATACCGTCATAAAATATAGCGTAATCTGTGTCAGACGTGCCTTTTTTGACACTTTCTGGCTGTTTATAAAGCTATGAAGTGCCCCATTCATTTGTTTTCCTGCCAACACCCTTTGCTTAATGTCACTGTCATACTTTCCATCTCTAGTAAACTTTGAGCCCAAGTATACAAACTCATTTACTTGTTCCACTCTTTCTCCCTTAATGTGAAGTCATGCTTTCTTCTCTTTCAAAAACTATTCTGGAAGGAAAAGAGGTGATAACAGCTTTGAAGCCGAAATACGTAGGTATTAAATTAAAATAGTATCCAGTAGCTGATTTTCAATCCTTTTATATCTTCCTCTACTTGATTCGACCATCTACTTCGTGGACTTCCTCTTGCTCTCGTTGTTAATGGAACCCATGTTGTCATTCTCTTTAAGGTTTCTTTCGGTGCTTTTCTCATACTGTATCCCATACATTCCAATCTTATTGCTTATTGATTGATTAGTGTGGCAAAGCTTGGTAGCTCTGTATTTCACCTTAAAATTAAAATCCGCTTTACCTACTCATTACAACAATATAAGGTTACAGTATGTTATACAGGGTATTTAAAAAGTTATAACCAATTGTATGTGGAAATCTTAACAAGTTCAACGGAGCCTATATAATTAAAAAGTAGTATAAGAATAATAATCTATTGAAGCCAAAGTTTTTTAATGATTGTCAAAGTTTATAAACACGAACGAATTTGCGATTATTTATTAAATCGAATACTTGAGTACATTATTTTCTCAGTAATTTCAAATGGATCACCCTGTATTTTATATCACTGTCGAAGAATACAGTTACCATACTTCTATTTTTAATACCCATTCCGTATACTTTAAGTTATTGGTATTTGAGATATTTCCATTTTTCTATGCCAAGTATTAATTAGGTATTTAAACATATCAATTGTTATTTTGCCATGATTGATTTTTTAGAAACTGACAATTCACCATTACTGTTTGTTAATCGATTTTTGTGTTACACTCTAAACTAGCAAATATGAATTTTACTCTTGACGAAATTTTAGAATTTGCCACGTTTTTTAGTTCTCTAAAGAGTACTCTGCCAGTGGTCTCTCTACTGGCAAATTATGCCCGAGCTCAGCCGTAGAGGGTAGAAGAAAAAATATATATAAAAGTGAGCCGCGCCACCGACTTAGACGGTACAAGTCGGAAACCCCTAGGTCTTGTAGGCACCAGCAGAGCCACACGATAAACAACAAACGATTATGGTGAACTAGATAAATAAAATTATAGCAAAAATATATTGAAAACTTTACTCACACAATAAATTAAAATACACAGCTCAATAACAAAATTATAACACATATAATCAAAATTAACAGCCAACAATAAATCGAAACTTCAAAATTTACAACTTTATGAAACAACAATAAATCAAAAATCCAAAGTTTACGATTCCATTAAAATAATTAAAACATAGGTAAAAATGACAAACCTTATCAGGTTACAAAAAAAAACATATACAAGTCAACTTTTTACCAATACTTCATCAACGTTCACGAACGGCTGATAATTTAATCACTTTTTTTCTTTTTCATTTACATAAAGATTTACACTGTTAAAACAATCGGTCTTATTTTAAAAATAATTCTTTTTACGATGGCTGTCCTTCAAAATAGCAATATTGTAGGATATTTACAAATAAGTATGAATAAACGTTTTTACTTGGACATAAAGAACTATTGAGAATATTATTTTAATCAAAGTTCAGCCTTGGCATATTATCCAATGCAATAAATAGTTTTCAACAGTGTACCATATTAATAAATTAAAACAAAACTTAATCGTGGTGTCAAAAATAAGTCACGTCGTTTAAATATACTAAAATAAATCACTTGTAACCTTTGGATACACGAATTCACGAATCATGTGGCCTACTCCTGGCCGGTTTGAATTATGGAACGGCACCTGCTACTTAACAATGGCTTCACTCCATCAAATCCCGCACGCGGTTATTTTAACGACAGAATGGTCAAGTTAAAAATTTAATGGTTTTTCTTCAAAATCCAGTAAAGATGGCCCAAATACAGCCAGATATGAAAGAAAAAACCGTAGAAGTTCTGCTCACGTGTTAATATCAAATCGTTCCAAAAACTCTCACCCGACCTCCACAACTGACACCAAGAGACTCTTGTCCACTCCTCACTCCCAGGCCGGATATCAGAAAAATGACACGGAACCCACGTCAGCCAACCTTTGCAAATCTATGTTCCCAGCTCATAATCGCGCTCGTCCGTGTTGATAGCCAGCCCATCCACACAGATAAGCAAACCAAACAATAATATAGCTGACAACACACGACAATCGAGGCCAAAAATCAAGGCGAAATCTAATACAAAGACTCCCACTCCAATTAACAAACATGTCACAGCCATTAATAATTAAATCCTATCCCAACTAGGTATGCAACACTATTTACAACGAACAAAATACGGTATGCAAAACTATTTACAAGCACCAGACTATCAGAGACACAATTAATAATGAAACGGTAGATGGGAAAAAATAAGCACGTGACAAAATGATCTGTATATTGGGGGAATGTAATAAAAACGCATTGCTATCAGTAAGAATTTATCATGAAAGATATCCTGAGAGGCGACAACAAACAGCAAGTTTCGAAGGATTGAAGGATCAGGTCACCATAATTCAATAAAATGGACTCTTTTTTGGGATTATGTTAAGAAAGAAGTGTATAAAACACCTACAACAACAAGGTGTGATATGAAAGAGAGAATTCGAATTACATTTCGAAATATTACTGCACAAATGCTTCGTAATGTAAGTTACTCTTTCAACGACCGCTTTCAGGCATGCAAAGATGTTTTGGGTGGTCATTTTGAACACCTTCATAATTGAGACCTACTTTATTTTAGTAACAGTGTTGTTTTTTAACTTTCCGTGTATTGTTTCTTATTTCTTCTCAAGTGTAATTTTTTAAAAGCTCATTTACAATAATTTTTTTCTGTACTCGTTAATAAACTACTAAGTTACCAAACAGTAATTATTAATATTTTTTTGGCAAATCAATCATGGCCAACTTGGCGTGCGACTAGCCTCTAAAATAACAAATATTCGGCTGAATATACTTCACATTCGTAAACTTCTTACTTACTGAAAATTTCGTCGTCGCCGATCGGATCGTTATTTAAATGTTTTCGTTGTGCGCAGATTTTGTGTTTCTACGCCAGCCAATCTACTTCTGTTGCACTATACGTTTACATAACTAATTGATACTTTGCATAGAAAAATGGAAATATCTCAAATACCAATAACTTAAAGTATAGTGAATGGTTATTAAAAATAGAAGTATGGTAACTGTATTCTTCGACAGTGATATAAAATACAGGGTGATCCATTTGAAATTACTGAGAAAATAATGTACTCAAGTTTCGACTTACACTGTATTCGATTTAATAAATAATCGCAAATTCGTTCGTGTTTATAAACTTTGACAATCATTAAAAAACTTTGGCGGCTTCAATAGATTATTATTCTGATAACTTTTTAAATACCCTGTATAACATACTATAACCTTATATTGTTGTAATGCAGAGGTAAAGCGAATCTTAATTTTAAGGTAAAATACTTTTAAAAAAACATAACTTTGATCTGGCACCGCGTTATGGAACGTTGTAACTAAATTTAAATGTGAAGCTTACAGTTGCCTACAATTTTATTCATAATTTTTTTGGTATCTTTTATGATAACACAGAGCTGCTGAGCTTTATTATCACACTAATAAATCACTGTATTTTAAAAACTAGATAGTGAGTTAGTATTGTAGAGATTAAGAGTGGCAAGGGATTGAACTGTTTTGCCCCGTTGGTAAAATAGAGGCTGTGAAATCTCAGAATTCTCTTTATTAACTTTTTATGAGCGCCTTTGATTTTATATCAGACTTTACCTGCTATTTTGCTCAAAAGTTAAAAATAAACTAACTGTTTATAAACAACATTTGCTACCGGTGGCCCCTTTTTCGGTAATTAATTGTACCAAGTTTAACAATTTACTTTGTATGATAGGGAGTACATGTACGTACAGGTATGACGTGTCGTTTGAGTGGTCAGTAACAAAGATTCCAGGTACAAAGAGCATATTGCACACGCGCGTCCACGTAACCTGCATCCCAGCCAGGCAGTCTCTCGAACACCTGAAAAACAATAGTCATCGACGAAGACATACCGGTCCTTGAAAATTTATCGACGACGTTTCCGAAAAATGATGGAAATTAACGTGAATGGAAATTACAGCGAAGTAAGGACTCCCTAGAAGTCATAAAATTGACAATTTGACATGTGGACATGCGGCTTGACGAATCATCGAAAGAAACGGCAGGTATGCTGGCCCCCCGGGACTTTGGCCGAGAGGATGGTTCCACGAAGTCTATCGTAAAAGAGAAGAGCTCATCTGCTTGCCGATTCCGCTTCTTACGCTTACCAGAGCCGGTCTAGTCGTTGTGTGGCTCATAGCCACACATACCGTAGTAAAAAATAATATCTTTCCACTATGTAGAGGAAAGCATTTGTTTTATCCGAATTTTTCTATACTTTATTAAAAAAATATTTGATGTTAGTGAAAAAAAAATTCGTAGTGAAAAAAGGCCCAATAGTTTTGGTAATTATTAATTATAAATTAACGACGTATGTTCTGGAAAAATACTTTGGCCCCTCTTAGAAACAACTCGGTATTGTTATCTTACGCTAAGCGGATAAAAAAAATATTTCACTTTGAAACATATAGAATATAATGACTTCATAACTAAAATTCATATCTAAACTGTTTTGAATAATTATTTTGACAGTGATAATTTATTTGTACCATCTAACTTATTTCACAACAAAGAGACATTAAATATTGCTAGACGTAAACAACAAATGCTTTTATTGTCAAAGTAGGCATAAAGGATTTTAGTCAATATTGAGCAAAAGAAAAATAACGAAAATTAATAATAAAGACGAGGTCGTATTGTTAAAAAAAATCCAGATATCCAACTTGTTCATGCCCAAAAAAATGTTATAATTTACCAGAAGCAGTGATTAATGTTATGTGCAAATAATTCAAACCTTTTAACTTTTTAGACGCTATAACTCGATTATGATTTCCTTACGATAGACTATTCATACATATCACGCTGTCTCGAACTACAAATCTAGCAAACTCATTTCTCAAAAAAGAAATATGTAAACTTTTGCTCCTGTTTAAACCGAAAAACTGTAAGACCCGTTAACTCGAAGTGATAAATTTTGAATCGGTTAAAAGTCGTCATTAACTTTCATTGAAAGATGTAGAGTGATATCCAGGACAACACATTTAGTGCCTTATTTGCGATTACATTGAAATCAACAAAGAATGGGTTAATTCTTTCACTCAAAAGGAAAGGCCTAAGACAATTAATTGTGGTCATCATTGTCTATGTATGGGGTGAGAGGTAGTTTCATTCATTCATTAATTTAACGACGTTATAGCCCACCGTGGGTTTTCGTCTTTTCAGTAATTTTTCTCCATTCGGTCCTGTTTCTACTCAAATTCCTCCAGAACTTAATTTTCATTGTTTTTATGTCGCACTCTACTTCATTTATCCATCTTTTTATTGATTTTCCTCTGTTTCTTCTACCCACTGGTTTCCACTCAAGGATTTTTCTTGCTGTTCTGCTTTCATCCATCCTCATTACATGCCCTGCCCAAGACAGTCTTTGGGTTGTAATGAACTTTACAATGTCTGCGCTTTCGATCAAGTTGCTTAGTTCGAATCAATGGCGAAGCAATTGAAAGAGTATCCAAATTCAAATACGTGGGACCAACTCTCAACGAGAAATGGGATTGTGATGAAGAGGTAAATAAAAACGCGTATCAGAATTGCAAAAGTCACGTATTTAGGGATAAAAAACATACTCCTCTAAAGAACCCTACCGGCTAATCTTCGACTACGAGTAGTCAAGTGGTATGTATGGCCCATCTTGTTGTACGGTGTAGAAACGTGGTCGCTTAAGGTCAGAACACTGAACCGAATAGAATCTTTTGAAATGTGGATTTTACGAAGAATGTTTCGGATCTCCTGAACCGAGTATATGTCAAACAACGATGTTTTGTTGAGAGCTGGAGTAGAGAAAAAACTCCTAGATATCGTAAAACAACGAAAAACGTCTTATCTGGGCCACATACTTAGGGGTGACCGATATTCCATCCTAAAACTCATTCTCCAGGGAAAAATTGAAGGGAAACGCGGAGAGGGACGTAAGCAGCATTCTTGGCTTCGGAACATTAGAGATTGATGCGGAATACTAGATGCAGGGTCTATATTTCGCGACGCTGAAAACAACACACTTGTCATTTTATAATGGATAAGGGTCTCCTACGTGCAGGTACGCACATGGGACGAGAAGAAGAAAAAGAAGAAGATCGAAATTCATTCTTGATCGCCATGTTCCATCTTCGTTTTGCACTGGTCCAAAAATTTGCCTCAAGATTTTTCGTTCGAAAGTTCTCAAGAGTAGCTCAACTTTCGTGGTTAATGTCCAAGCTTCATATCCGTATGTAAAAACAAGACTGATGATACTTTTATATATTTTTAATTTAGACTTTCTGTTTAGAGCTCTCGACTTTATTAGCTCTCTGTAGGCGAAATAACAACGGTTTCCACTGATAACTCTTGCCTGCATTTCGCTATTGATAGAGTTCGATTGATTCATTTGGGAGCCCAAATAAGAGAATTTTCCTACGTGCTCGAATTCATAGTTTTCACATTTAAAATTTTCTCTATTAATTGCTCTTTTCGTTACTTCCATGTATTGTGTGTTTCCTTCATTTATTCGGAAACCTTTTGGGATTGCTTCATTTTTTAGTTTGGCAACAGTCCTCACAGGTTCGTCCTTGCGCCGTTATATGTGACTTCACCACGACTGTTTAACTTATACAAAGACAATTGTTTAATATATTGAAAAAGAGTGCATATCGAATTAGATTGAATAATTTGATCGTAAAATGTCTCTTTTACAACGATGATCAAGTCATATTAGCGTCATCTGAAGAGGATGGCGATGGGTAATGTTATGCATGATGCCCTGAAAATCAAAGGGATGAAAATAAATGTAAGCAAAACAAAAGTAATGGTTTTTGAACAAGAAGATAGCATGACAACTTCAAGGTACTGATTGAAGGAGAAAGAGTGAAACAAGTGAATGAGTTTGTATACTTGGGTTCAAAGTTTACGAGAGACAAAAGTATGACTGTGATATTGGCAGGAAAACAAATTAATGGCTCCCTGCATAACTTTATGAGCAACCAGAACATGTCAAAAAATGCACGACTGGCTGTGTATAAGGGAGTGCTGGTAGTTATGTATGGTAGTGAATGTTGGGCTTGGCAGAAGAAGCATGAAAGTAGGATCAACGCTGCGGAGTTGAATAGTTTGAGAAGAACTCCAATGGATACATTGAGGGCTAATGTGATAAGGAAAGCTGTGGTGTGAAAGAAGATGTGGTAACAAAGATAGATAAAGGAATGCTTAGATGGTTAAAACAGGTAGAGAGCATGGATGAAAGAACATTGACGAAACAGATTTATAATGCTAGTGTGAATGGACAAGTCGGTAGAGCTCGACAAAGGCGAAGGTATCTTGATCAGATCGAAATTGTTCTAAAGAAAGACTAGGTCAAGAGTGCCAGCAAAATGTGTGTAAGAACCGCAGCAAGTGAAAGGAAGTGGTCTCTGCCTACCCCGACAGGAAAAAGGAGTGACTATGTTTGTGAATGTATGTAAAAAAAATATAGTTTTATTTGCGCATATTTTTAATTATTTTTTTTTTATTTTATCATGACTCTATAACTTGAAGTATCATACATAAAACATATGCCTCCATATGTCGGAATTGATAATATCATAAACTTCTTATTTCAAAGTCCTTTCTAACTCGAAAACTCGAAATTTGGAACCCTTCCTTTGAAGTTTAAGTTATGGAGGCTGTATTGTATCATCCATTGTTGTAATATTTCGTTTTAAAAATGCATACCATCTTAAAATTATTCGAATACTCTTGAAACCACATGATAACTAATGGCTTTTTTTTATTAATTTAGCAAAAAAAACATCAAAATGAAACGTTAGCAATAATTAAGGTTTTATGTCAATTTGCCATCATCGACAAATAACCACAATTGAATCTTTATCATCGTAATGTTATCGACTCTTAAATGTCTCCTTTAAATGTTTTATTCGGCGAGAAGTTCTTGATCTTCTTGTCTACAATTCTTCTGGACTTATCCTTTTAGTTTATTATATAGAGCTATTGTTCACCAGTTATTTATTTAATTTGGATCATATGATGTAAACACTTTCAAATTATAATCGTCAATCATCAGATCAGTCAGCCTTCTTTGGAATCTAATTTTGATATTTTAAAAATAGAAAAAATTTCGCGAATAATAGTAATTGATGTAGAGAATGTAACTTTTTTTTGGTAAAACCGACCCTGCTTTTTATGGTATTCTAATGGTGCTTTCTCGTTCGGATGGGTCATGGGTCTTAAAATATTTAGGTATACAGGTAATAAATTAAAAATAGACAGGAAAACGATCCGGCTTGGTTTTCGGCCGCCAGCTATGGTTTAATACATTTTTAAGAAGTTTTTTAAACGTCATCGATCCTACTAACATTCTGCACAAACCAAACGGTGAACGGCGGAATATTGAGCATTCATTGTGTAATTGCTACTAATTTTAACGAAACAGTATTAAAAAAATGTAAAAACGATTTCATAAAAAAATGTATAGATTCATTTCACTGACATTATTGATTAAGCATCATAAGTATATCTCGAACTTTAGCCATAAAACGTAATCATCTTGATACATATAATAACTAGATGAGTTTTTATCTATTAAAACAAATTACATTAATCATGATTTTTTGGGTGCATGGGATTGTTTCAAACTTTTTTTAGCATTATTTACTTGTTTTTTAGTATTATTGCTTACGTAGAAAAAGAAATACCTACTCAAAGAATTAATTACGCAAAAAAAACCTCTGATAGAGTAGAAAATTGTGGCATAAAGGTTAACGAAACAATTTGATCAGTAATTTTTGTTTTCGGGCAAATAAACACTCTAATAACATAAATAAATAAATATAAATAAAGTTAATGCATTAACAAAACTTACTGCTCCTTAGTACTTCGTACAAATTAGGATTTACATTTAGAAGAGCGCGCTGCATAGTCGAAGTCAGAAATAATTTATACTGTTTCAGTGTTTCACAAAACCATTTTCATTACCGGCATGTAATATTATAATACGTTTTCCTCTATTTAGGAAAGTATTCACGACACATTTAGAAAATTGATCACTCCATCCTTTTTTCACAATATCATGAGTGACGTACCAAGTTTAATTAAGATAAACCATGAATCTACGTTGCCGATGAACTTCATCTATTCTACTGAGGTATTCACTACGTAAAATAATTATTTTTTGAGATTTCATTTATTTAAGGCACGATATCTCAAACCCCAAGAATATCTTTTTACATTACATTACATTTTTGCGGTTGGGCCATTGGTATAGGCACCTATGTCACCTAGATCTTTGATCCTCTGTGACTACCGATGTGTCAATAGGGCATCAGAATTACAGTCCGCTGGTTTTGACAAACCGCTGTTGGCCCTGTCTCATTTGGATCATTTGGATCCATTATCGTGCGGCCACAAGTTTGATACCTGTACACCGCTAGCATCGGGCAGCTACACAGAATGTGTGTTTCTCAGCCGCCAGCTTGAGTTTGAAGAGGTGCGCCCTTAGTGCGATGTGGCCAGTGAGCAGGCCAAGCGTGCTGCTTAGCCTACTCCGGTTCATCGTCCAGAGTGCGTATGCCCTCTTCTGGAGAGGTTTTTTCATCAGCTGTCTTGATGTTCTGCAGCTTATATTTGCATTCCACTAAGCGATATGTTCTTGCTCAAGGAGTTTCAATTTATGTTTCCTTCGGCAATTGGCAATCCGACCAACTGGCTTCTTGGTTCCATCAATATTTCAGTTGGTGAATGGTTTTTCGGGTATATTGGCCGTCGTAGGTCTGAGTTTCTACTCGACGTTTTGCCATCTCTAGTGGATGGCATCTTCTGGAGATATACTTGTCTGCTTTTTAAGGCTGACAGTCTTTGACAATAATTCTGAAGAAACACTTAAATTTAATAGAACATGGGTACCTTTACTTAAAAATACAAAGCTGCTTCCTTACAAAAATAAGAAGAATGGATCTCCGGAACATGACCAATTTCTGAACAGCCATCAAAACGTATATAACCTGCGATCGCGATATACAAATGTCATAGACTGTCAGCCTTAAAAAGCAGACAAGTATATCTCCAGAGGATGCCATCCACTATAGATGGCGAAACGTCGAGTAGAAACTCAGACCTACGACGGCCTATATACCCGAAAAACCATTCACCAACAAACACTGGCCGCGAAAGCCTTTCACAATATGTAAAATATTTAAGTATTTAGCTTTTTTAAATGTGAGGTTTATTTCTGTCACCGTCAGTGTCAATTAAATAAAATACAATTTTCTTTAAAAAGAATTATTGTTGATATGAAAAATCATTTCAGATAATAGTTGACCCATTTTTTCAGAATATAATTTTAAAATTTCTTATTACTATGGTGAGATGTCAAATCCATCATTGTCCGAGGCAGAGTTTCGGTTCTGCGAGCCTGCTGCTGTTTTTACCTTGGGCAGAGAGCTGGCCTGACCCACGAACCCTCCTCCTTTTTCCGGGCTTGGGACCGGCAACATAATCACAAGGCTACTCGGTTCACCCCGCGATCATGAAGGCGGAGTTAATTATACATCATCATCATCATCACTCAGCTATAGTAGTCCACTGCTGAACATAAGCCTCTCGTTTATTTTGCCACTCTGCTCTATCTTGAGCCATTTGTATCCAATTACCACAGATTCTTTTGATATCATCGGTCCATCGTGTGGGGGGGCGCCCTCTACTACGATAAGCTTCGTGCCTCGGACGCCACTCCAATAGTTTTTTAGACCATCTTCCGTCAGTTCTTCTAGCTACGTGGCCAGCCCAGTTCCACTTTAAAGTTGTTATTTTTTCGATTACATCTATAACACCTGTTCTTTGGCGAATAATCTCATTTGGTATTCGGTCTCTGAGGGAGATACCCAGAATAGCCCTCTCCATCGCCCGTTGGGTGACATGCAGTTTCTTTGCTGACTTTTTTGTAAGCGTCAATGTTTCGGCTCCGTATGTCATCACTGGTAATATGCACTGATTGTATACTTTTCGTTTTAGACTGATGGGAATATCCGACTTGAAAACATACTTTAATCTTCCAAAGGATGCCCACCCCAAGCCTACTCTCCGGAGAAGTTCGCACGTCTGGTTGTCCCGTCCTATTCGGATCTCATGACCCAAATATTTGTAGGCGGTGACCTGTTCAATAGATTTGCTTCCAATAGTTATGTTTTTACTGGGGACTAGGTTTGTCATGACTTGCGTCTTTGCAAAGTTAATTCTTAGGCCAACTTCCCTTGAAGCATTGTATAATTTTTCCAACATCATGGACGCTTGATCTATACGGTCGGTGATAAGGACGATATCGTCTGCAAATCTTAAGTTATTTAATCTTTCACCGTCTATATTTAGGCCCATTTCCCCCCAGTCGATTTTCTTACATACATATTCGAGCATTGTGGTGAACAGCTTTGGAGAGAGGGTATCTCCTTGACGTACACCTTGTTCTATTCGGAATGTTCTTGTGTTTTTATGTAATCTTACACACGCCGTTGCTTTCTCGTATATACCCTTAATCAGTGCAATGTACCTGTAATCATTTCTGCATTCTGTTAATGATTTGAGCATATGTTGTTGGCTGATTGAGTCAAAAGCTTTTTCATAGTCTACGAAAACAAGGATGAGAGGTTTATTATATTCTGTTGATTTTTCTATAAGGGTCTTGATTGTATGTAAATGGTCATTTGTACCGTACCCTGCTCGAAATCCTGCCTGTTCTTTCGGCTGGTAAAAATCTAATTTTGGAGTTAGGCGTTTAGCAATGATCTTCATAAATAGTTTATACAAGTGGGATAGGAGACTAATGGGTCTGTAATTTGCTAGATTACCAATGTTCCCCTTCTTATGCATTATTACTATAGTGGCGTTGTTCCACTTTGAAGGTGTTACTCCTTGATGTAGACATTCATTAAATAATTTACATAGGGCTTTAATAACTATGTGTCCACCTTCCTTTACTGCCTCTATAACAATTTCGTCTTCTCCTGGTGACTTATTATTCTTCATCTCAGACACCGCCTTTCTTACTTCACAGTAGGTTATGTCTGGTACATCTTCAGAGCCCTGGTTCAGTATTCTTGGGATAGGTACCTCTTCTTCATCTGGTTTTCTATAAAGTTCTTCATAGAAGTCTTCGACAATTTTTACAATTTCATCCTTGTTGGTAGTCACTTGCCCTGCCTTATTTTCTAGTTTGCAGATGTTGTGTTTTCCCACTTTTAAATTTCTACGTAAAACTTTAAGACTCTTGTCTAATTATACAACAGGAGATGAAATTTAAATACCTAGGCATAGAAATATCAGGATACGGTGACATCGAGGCGGAAGTAAGAAACGAAGCGGCAAAAGCAGCACGAACCTCAGCTTACCTGAACGATACAATCCTCCGAAACAAATATATCAGAATCGAGAACAAATCCCGAATCTACAAGGCGGTCATCCGACCTATATTAACATACACAGCGGAAACTAGACCAGATACATCGAACACAAAGAGAATATTAGAAACCACCGAAATGAAAATAGTGCGCAGGATCGCTGGAAAAACACTTTTTGACAGGGAGAGAAGCGAGGACATTAGAAGAACATGTAAAATAGACAATGTAAATGAATGGATACTGGGAAGAAAGAGAGAGTGGAACGAACACATAGACCGGATGAATGACGACAGAATGGTCAAAATAACTAGAGACAAGTCGCCCTTAGGGCGCCGAAGCGTTGGAAGACCCCGCAAGAGATGGAGCGACAACCTTTCTAATAATTGAACGGCAGAGGATACGAAGAAAAACAAGCAAATTGCTTACATTAAAGAAAGAAGAAGAAGAAGATGTCAAATGTTACACATCATATGCGACTACTGTAAGGCTCGCTCGTTTCTTTTTGGTTTTTGACAACTGTGCGCTTGGGTATTTAGCAACGCGGTGTCTTTGTGAAAATATAATATTGAAATAATATTTTAAAAAAAAAATAATAATAATAATTTTAATTTTAAATTCTGTCCGGCAGAGACAAATATGTTTAAAAAAAAATTTGACAATATTTTTTGAATAAAATAATCCTAAATATACAAATTTATAAATAAAAATTATCCAATCTTTTTAAAATTGTCCTTTACGAGTTCCTGTGCGCGCAGTATTTCAGTGGGGCCCAATCCTTTAATTTGTTTTTTCTTTCCTCTTCTGCACCATATAACACTTCCAAATTTAGATTATTATTATTTATTAATAGTTTTTTGTTAGGAATTACTTATCTAGTAAGTATTCTTAATTATACTAATATTTTTTCAAAAGATACGTCTATTTTTTGCGATATTAATTTTTTTTTCAATTTTTTTGTCTGCTAATTTCATACTCTAATTTCAAAAAACTATTTTAAACCAAAAAAAAAAAACTTCTCCCAGACCACAGCTTTTAAATATTTTCTCTTTTTAAACCCACTATGATACATAATTCACAATATATAAACTTATATTTTTTTTAATCCCATCTGATCTAAAATTCCAATCTGAATTTCTCATGGAACTTCTACCTATCATGTCAAGAATATCATAAATTTCTCACGATTGTTGACAATTTTCAAAAGATACGTCTATTTTTTTGCGATATTAATTTTTTTTTCAATTTTTTTGTCTGCTAATTTCATATTCTATTTTCAAAAAACTATTTTAAAACAAAAAAAAACTTCTCCCAGACCACAGCTTTCAAATATTTTCTCTTTTTAAACCTTCTATGATACATAATTCTCAATATATAAAATTATATTTTTATTTAATCCTATCTGATCTAAAATTTCCAATCTGAATTTCTCTTGGAAAATCCCAAGCTAAGACTTCTACCTATCATGTCAAGAATATCATAAATTTCTCATGATTGTTGTCAATTTTCATATAATAACAATAGATGTATTAATACGTATTACTGATATATAATTAAAAAAAAATTCTCAGACTTCTACTATGTATATATTTAACAAAAATTTATCGGCGTTACTGCTTCAAAATTGTGCATTTAATATTCTTAAAAGATAGCAACTTTAATGAGGTTGCCCAGATTTTTTACGAATTTACTAAAATGAGGTTCTAATGGATATCAACCGCAGAATGCACAAAAATGTTGGTGTAAATTGAGCGTTTATATATTATGTTTTGCCTCAAAGCAACAAATTTACCGGCCAGCAAATTATAAACAATGTTTTTTATTCATTCATTTACCCTAGAGAGCGTTTCCTCGGGTTATCAAAGATTTCAATTATTGCGAATTTAAAATGTCGTGATGGCATTAAAATGGTTAGAATGCCTGGAGGTGATCGTAATCTACCAGCTGACCTACCTGACTCTTCATATGGGCGCACAATAGAGTTGTTACCATTATTATGCATATTTCTTCAATTTTGCGTTTTACCAAAAATGTCTAACTAACCCGGGGATGTGCTACTTGCAAATTGCTCGAACACGACATCGCATTTTCGCTCAAACGATCGTCAATGTTCATATTTCGAAATATCTACGTGGGTAGCAAAAGAGCAAAGCATCGATGCAGCGTAATTTTATTTTAAAACGAAAATCAGTCCGAATTAATAACAAAATTTTATAAACAGACCAAACAATCTCTAGAAATAAAATGATCAAAACATGCTTAAAATCTCTTGTAGGTATAGTAAAAAGGGAAAAGTAAATTAACAAAAAATGTAAAGGTTTGGCTGCTCTTTTAACACTATTATGCAGTTACACCGAGGCATTTGCTAAATAATAATTATTCGAAAAAATGGATTGGAAAAAGACATCGTCTTACCGTCATCAGATTTTATAATGGAATCTTCTTAAAAATGCAGCAAATAATTACTCAAACGCACCACAAGTTATAAAGAATGTAGAAAAGTATCTAAAAAAATGGAAAAATATACCTCTATCTCGAGTACATACTAATGTCGCCCTTTTCTCATAGGGGTAGGCAGATACCACTTCTTCCACTTGCTACGGTACTCACGTCTTTCGCTTTTTCTATTTTCATCAGCGCTTTTATACATGCTCGTCGGTTGTTGGTACTCTTGACCTGGCCTTTCTTCAAAACAATTTCGATCTAGTCGAGATAAGTTCGCCTAAGACTGAACTCTACTGACTTGCCCATTTACACTCGCACTATAAATCTGTTTCGTCAATTTTCTTTTATTCATCTTCTCTACGTGTCCAAACCATCAAGCATTTATTTATGTATCTTTGTAACTACACCTTCTTTCACACCTCTGGGTTTACCATAGCGTCTCCGTTTTAACACTACTCCTCACTTTATTCATTAGAGTAACTCCAGCTATACTTTTAAGACTACTCTCATCTCCGCAGCATTGTTCTTAATTTCATGGAGTTGGGGCCGGTGTTTTCAGCAGAAAACCAAAGATTGAAATATCTACCAGTCTTGGCAGGTATGCTACAATCTCTCAGACTGAAGTCTTTGCTATCGAATTGTGTGCAAGAGAGCTGACCTCCAGCAAACAAAAACATAAGTATAATATCAGACAGCCAGGCTGCTTTAAAAGAACCTGTGGGTACCTGGGCACCAGGGGGTGGAGGGAAACGAAAAAGCCGACACCCCTGCAAAATACTCGCGTACTGGTCTGATAAACCAGGGTTAACTCACTCGAAGGCGTTCTTACCTAAATCCTCGAGAAATACAACTAAGCAGATCCTAGAACGGAGCAGGTCTGACCTACAAATTCTAACGGGACTGCTTACAGGATACTGTCGTCTAAAATACCACTTCGGAAAGATAGGTCTGAATAAACAAAAGGACTGTCGGTAAATAAATATTTTATTTTTATTTTATTTTTGTCTTCTCTTCTCAATTTCCGAATTTCTCTTAAATATTGCCTTCTCCTTCAATAAATAATGTCTTCTTTCTCTAAGAGCGCAGATTTTCTACCGTGCTTCTCCCAAACAAATTCTAATTTGTGTTAAATTTTACACAATTTGTCTTTTTTTATGTTTGGCAGTTTAGTCTCCATTGATACTTACAAAAAGTTTATCCAAAGTAGGTCTATTTTTTTTTAAATAAAATAACTGCACTTTTCTTCGTATCACTTTTTTCACAGTACCGTATATTTGCATGGGTTTTCTCCCTGTTGACGTTTTCATTGATACTGTATTTTTTAAGTAGTTTTTATAATGTATTGTATTGTATAGAAAAAAATCACGTAGTGGGCGACATCTATTATTGATCGTATGAACTTCTCGAGGTATAAACAACAAAATAACCACCATTTGTTTATATGGATGAAAAGTGAAATTTATATATTATTTTAGGCAATTTAAGCATTGAAAGTGTTATATTTGAACGATATTTTGTAAAGAATTGGTGTTAATAAACCACAAAATCCGAAAATGCAAATGATTAGAAAAGGTGATATGGAGATAAAATCGCGAAAAATATGCTCTGTTCCACAATGCTCTACATATGGCAATTCGATTTTATCTTTGCATAAATTTCCTTCAAATCTTAAGGCAGCTCAGAAATAATAGATGATCTTAAAGTTCCTAGCCGGAACCATCCAGTGTTGAAGTATCAAAATTTCATAATTAAGAAAGATAGAAGTGACCGAAGATAAATGGATTATAATATATAATTTATAATATATAATATATAAAAGAATTCCAGGAACAACAGAACTTCGAAAACGAACCAAAATTGATACCTGAACACACTTGGTCTTTACTGGCATTTAACAAGAATCCAGCGACCATAAAACTGAAACGTCGAAAACAAACCTTAAATCCAGCTTCAATGCAATATTTTAACACAAAAAATCAACTCAAATCTCTGATGTAACTAAAATTCCCTTCAAATAAAACTTTGGTTTTACAAGTGATTAAATGACAGAATATTTGTTGTTTACACCTCAATCCGACATTTTGTCATTGACAGTGCCATCTCGCGTTACGTGATTTTTCCCTAAATAGAAGTCTAAATGAATGTGAGTTTTGGAACCTTAATACGGTTTTTTAAAAAAATTAAGATAGTTGGGAAAATTGTTTTATCTAAAACTAAATTCCACATTCTGTGGACTTAAATGATTGCTGCATGTGTGGATCTACGTATTGGGTGGTAAATTACAGCTGAAAAAAACAAAAATTGGCAGTCATTGGGACTGCCGACAGATTTTTAAATTAATTGTAGTGTTAAAAATTAAAATTTCATAATTTGTGAATTAAAATCAAAGAATAATAAATAACCTAATAAAAGTAGGCTGTCAGTTTGGGGCCACTTATTGACAGACAGAAAGAAGAAGATGCAGCTATGACGTCACAGTTTTTTAATATTATTTTGTCATACGAAGGGTGGAGATAGGAACAATCTCTGGGTTAAAAATGTCCCTGAAAGTGTATTGAATTAAGATAGAAATACTATAGCAACATACCGTTTTCAAAAAGCGCCCAAAGTTTTGAGAAAAAGGACAAAAGTTTGTGTCCATTTTTTTATTTCCTTATTTTACTTTTACGTTCACTTAAGCAACTTTTTACTGCATAATTGTTTTATTTAAAAATTATTACGTACCTATTTTCCTTCGACATACTTCACTTCATCTAAAACGGCTAAGTTCAGGTCTAACCTCGCGTCCACCAACCTTTATATACCTCATTTTGTTGGACACTTTTTTCATAAAAGTCCTGTACAAGATTGTTTTTCTTATCTTTACCTACCATATTAAAATCATTGAATAAATAACCTAATAAAATTGAGCTGTCAACTCGAGGCCAGTTTTTGACAGAAAGATCGAAGAAAAAGAAGTCATGACGTCACCTATCTATGTCAGGTGACTCGAAACCGCTACAAAATTTTGCTCAACGCACCTAAAGGAATTTTACTTCAAAAATTAAACATTTTTGCGGAGAGTCAGTAAATTTGACTATCCAGCTTTCGAGAAAGATTGTCGAAAACGAGTAAACGATACAATTATTATTATTATTAATACAGATAACCTAAAATTTTCGTTTGTTTATTTTTCGACGCTGCCACGTCGATTTTTATAATATTTTTACTAGTTTTTATTACGCAAAGCCATTCCGTGTAATGAGAAACATGTCTTGATAGAAAATCGATTTTATCTTTATTTAAATTTAAAAAAATTAAATAAAAAACCTAAAATAAATGTTTCCTCATTATAAATTAAAGCTACTTTTTTTTCGGTTTTATTAATAAATCTACGTATTTCTCGAACAACGTAATCATCGATTATATATATATAAAAAAAAATATGGTCTAATCTTCGAAGCTTTTATTAGAACGAATCGAATACTTCGTCAGTGACAAGGAGCATAGAGTCGAGAGAAGAAAAAAAATATGTTACTGAAATGGTTAGATCCGTTAGACGCGATTTTCTACAACTATACAGAGTGTCCTATCAATACCGGAGGTGATATTATTAAAAAAACAAATCAATTATTTCTACGTTGGAGATTAAAATGTTGTAGATTTACTCATGTAACTTATGAGCGGAACATACGAACATACGAAAGTCTGTCCGATGAATACCCACTCTATTAGTAGAATAATTAAAGAGCAGTTCTCGTCTACCCAAATATGAAAAAAATACCAGGAATGATACTAGGAAGCTTTTTTATTATAAAATAGTACAATCTAACTACTTTTATGTAGTTAAAATTGGCCCCTTTTAAAGTTCTCTTTATTTTTGGGAACAGGATTATCTAAACATAGAGCTAAATCAGGTAAACATCGGGGACAGCCGAGGAGAGTGATTTGTGTTTAAGCCAAACACTGCTTCACAGAGAAGGCATTGTGGGGGTGTCGTCGTGCGTCGTCGCAACGCAATACGGCGACATGTGTTGAGCATGTACCTAATGTAGAAGTAAAAATGTGGAAGCTAGACCGTTTTATTGACCTTACTGTAGATCCTTTAGTCATATCACTGGAACACGAGCAAAGATCGATGGATTACACAATAATTGCATACATCTACTTATACACAAAAACGCAATCGTATACCTTTTTACCTTTATGTAATAAAATGTTGAATAAGATGTCTTTCAAAAGCTCTTCTAATTCTCTATACAATAGTCTATAAATTTTAAAATTCCGCCCATTACTTATTGAAAAATAAGATTGTATATGTGAAACTAATCTTTGAAAATAACCCACAGTATGACGAAGATCATTTTTATTTTCAACAGGATGGTGCTCCTCCGCATTATGCGGCGATTGTTCGTCAGTATTTAGACCAACGTTTTCTGTTTGTGGGGATATCTAAAAAGTAAAATCTATAAAACACAACAAGCGTCGCCACCAGAATTACGAATCAATCTCTCGTAAGCAACAGACAATCCTAACCCGTCTCAGGATTGGCCACACTAGGTACACACATCAGCATCTACTGAAGAAAGAAAATCCCAAAAAATGTGTCTCCTGCTATGAAGAACTGAGTGTGAAACATTTAATATCGGAGTGTCCCGACTATAGAGAGAAAAGGTTAACATCAGGACTGCCCGAAGAACTTAGTGATGCCTTGAACCCGATTAATATTTACTCGTTACTGAAGTTCCTGAAACCATTAACATTTTACAATATATATGAAATTTATTGTACCATACCCGCTAATAACCTTCGCGGTTGATGCGGTTTCTTTAAATAAATAAAAAAAAAAAAAAAACAACAAGCGTCGTTGGAAGATTTGCGTCAAAGAATCGTTGACGAGTGCCGTCGAACTACTTCGGAAATTCTTCGGAATATGCGCGAACGTTTTGAACAAAATCTTTATTATTGTATGGAAGCGTGCGGTCATCAGTTTAAACATTTAATCAATTAAGTAGTAAGTAAGCAACTAAAATAATTCAAATTTTAACATGTAATTCTTTTCAAAGTATCGGGAGGAAATGTAAAATTTAAGGACTATCGTATAGAGAATTGTAAGAGCTTTTGAAAGACATTTTATTCGACCCCCAATGCCATTTAAGAATTTTGGGGTAATTCTTACCGTCGCTTAGGGTAGCAAGTAGTGAAGTAAAAAAAACTGGAAAAAAATGTGTCCTCATTTAATCAAAAATCGACGGGTCTGAGCGTTTTTCTAAAATATTGACGATGTTCCTGCAAATGGCTCCGTTTCGTTTTCTGTTGGTCATCCTGTATAAGTAAAGTATAAGTACATTGCAACATAAGTAGCTTGGCGGGCGAAAGATCTCAAAATCTGCGCACAACGAAAACATTCGAATAACGATCCGATCGGCGACGACGAAATTTTCAGTAATCGTGAGTCTCAAGTACAATCGAAGGAAGAAGTTTACGAATGTGAAGTATATTCAGCCGAATATTTGTTATTTTAGAGGCTAGTCGCCCGCCAAGCTACTTCTGTTGCACTGTACATAAATAAAAATACATTTTTTTATTTAATTAAGTACTTGTTGTAAGTATAATAATCATTTTAAATTAAAATAATATAATACATAATAATAATACCCAAAGGTACACCGCTGTAAGTAAAAAATAATAAAAACCTTTTGTTTATTTCCAAATAAAAACAGATGAAAAATATAATAAACAAATAAACCACACTAAGTAATTACAACCATTTAATTTAATTTAACCTAACCTAACCTAACTATCATGAAAGTTAAAAAGTACGTTTGACCACTCTAAATAAAAACAGAGTGGCATGTCCTGGGCATGTCACCTAAAATATAAGTAAAATGACGCAACGCAGCCTAAATCTGCTTGCCCCAGGTCTCATGCACACGATATCTTAGATCATTCAGATTTGCTGAAGGCTCTGGCAATCGCTGAAGAGCTCTGCTAAGTGCATCCCCGTGATAAATCGGGGGACCTAGTGTTTCTACACCAGCACCCACTAAACGTAATTTGTTCGGTGGGCAGTACGTCAACATTTAGGGATGCTAGAGTGTTCTACAAACACTTCGTAAGCACGCAATTTTATTAAGCGATTCTTCTGCAATTACATTTCTGTTGGGATAAGAGATTTCCATCAAATGACAAAATTAGATAAAGTTAATCGTCACTTTTTTTGAAAATCAAGATTATGTATAATATATTTTATTCAATTTTCGTGTTGCATTATTAACGGGACACTCTGTATACTCACACACCTACCTAGCTGGTGCTCACGAGACCATCTAAGAAAGGTGTTAAAATGGGATCTAATAGATCAGTGACGTATCGTCAACATATATTATTACGCACTAGTTAATTACCAAATAAATAAAATTTACCCCTAAATGCTAACAAACGAATAAAAAAAACATTGTGGTATTAATTGGTATTAATTGTGGTTTTAATCTGATATATGCAATTTAAATGAATGATTTTAGTATGAAAATATGTTTTTTGCCAAGTCATTTTTAAATTTTTTAAAGGTCGTAGTGTATGAATTTTTTATTATTAAATGAATCAGAAATAAAGATGACTTTGTGTAAAGAAATACTGCCTGTAAGTAAGAATCTCACACTATGGGTAAATAGTTCACGATTGAACCCCAGAAAAAATAATATAAGAATTCTCTTAAAACTAATTCTCCTTCTAGAACGTTGGTCACCAACAAGGCTATCTTTACTCTGTCGACGGCAAGTATGAACAGAGAGCTTGAGTTGAGTTTATACCAGTCACGTAAATTCTTGCATTTAATCCGAGTCCGGCCATTGCGCATTTTTCGATGACTGCATCCAGTATCCGTTGTAAATCTTCCTGACAGGAGTTGTTTATGATTTCGCCATTTATAATAATGCCGGCTTGTATATCAGTTAGTGCTTCCCTAAATATTCTTTCAGAGTATACATTAAAGAGCAACGGCGATAAAATGCAATCTTGCCTTACTCCACGTTTGATCTTTATTTCCGGTGTATCATCACCATCTAATGGAAAGCATAATTTGAATTGACAGATGGACCAAAAAAAGGATTAATTGTTGATCCGGTTTGAGGTGTCAGATGTGAAAAATAAAGTTTTGTCTTGAGTAAATACGTGAGGTTATGTTTCAATGGTAGATATTGTTACAAATCCGGTCCTGTCGGCAACCGAGGAATCGACCGCGGCTCGGGTCCGTATTAGACCGCTTTGTCGGCCGCCGACGGGGTCTGGCAAGGTCGAGCAACCTCTCGAAGCCGCGTCGCGAAGGGTGGAGAAACAGGTGGAATGATCTGGAATTGTGATATAGAAGTATAAAAAGAGCAGCGATCATAACAAGGGACAGCATTGGTTTTAAAAATGTTTATAAATAAAGAAATGTAAATAGATATGAAGAGTTGTAAAAGTTGTATATCTAAGTTAATATCTAAGTGATTAATAAAAGTAGAATTTATTGCATTGAAATAAACATTGTTTTGTAACTGTATCGAGTTTTAATCGCCGAACCCACAGAGGAACTAAAAACCATAACAATATTTATATTTTCGGGTACGCCAGTGTGCAAGAGTACGAGTCTTAGTTTGTTGCACCTTGTTAATAACGCTGACTTTGCATATTGGTAAGCTTTTTGTGCCGGTGCCGGCGCATAGCGACTGATCGTCGTTTGTTGGGTTATGCAGCTCTTCTTCTTCCTCCTCTTCAACTTTAGAACCATTAAATGCTGTACATATGGTAGATACGCCGTTTAATTTTCATATTAACTTTTTTTTTATCGTTACTTCACAGCCAATATCATTTAGAAACTTATAGGTGATTTTTTGATGACGGTAATTAATCACATTCCTTTTGACGTTTTTTTTTTCTTTCGCCCGTCTTTTATTCGTCTTCTTTTTTTTTAATTCACGTGCGCGCGGAAATTTTGAGCTAGTAGCCTCATTGGAGGTCCGCCGTATATGATAATCTCCTTTTCTTTTGTTATTATTATCGTTGCAGGTTTTGTTGCGTAAAAGTTTTAGATTGATCGACAACACCATATTTTTAGGATCAAATTTTACTTAACAATTAATCTAATTGTTGATACAGTGAAACCGAGACGATTCGGAGAAAATTTTAGTTAATTTTATTTGATTTTTAGTGACTTTAATTAGATGCGAGCAGATTTTAAAGAGCGATACGAATGAAGAGAAATGCACGTGGGTGTAACTTATTGTGGCTCTTTTTGACAGCGGAAAGAAGGACAGTTTTTCGGACCAAACTTCATAGATATACCTTTAAAAAAAAGAAAAGAACTGTCACCGCGAACGGATGTACCAATGATCGAAGATATTCTTTGTTAGATAGAGGTACACGGATCGGTATCCACAAGCAAATAATGTGTGGTCTCAACGTATTCCAAACGTATTTAATATTATTACCAAATTTTTAGGAATTATTTTTCATTTCTGTATACAGAGTGGACCAAAAGTCTGGAAATGGACAATTATCTCGTAAATTGCTAGTCCGAATTGTACAAAATTTAGGATAAGCCTATTTTGAGATACGGAGATTCCAGATTTGACATTTGCAATGTTTCATATTTGCCGTTTCTCTGATATTATTAGTCACTTTGGTTTTTTAAATACATCACCCTGAATATTCAGTCATTATTGGAATTATTGGTAACAGGTTGATTCCATTAATAGAGATCTTAAAGCAATCGTCTAGTGGGGAACCAACAATCTTGTTCAGTTCAACGCCCAAAAAACACAAAGTGCCACGTTTTCCAAGAAAGTGAATTCCTCAAATCATCCCATCACAATGTCCGGAATACCCTTAGTCCCTCCATCTCGATTTTGGGAGTCACGGTGTCCAATAATATGTCTTGGCATGACCATGTTGCTAACATCGCAAAGTCGGCAAGCCAGAGGCTAGGTTTTCTGTGAAAAGCCAGAAAGTTTTTTACTCCTGATCAACTGTTGACAACGTACAAGGTTCAAATCCGACCTCTACTGGAGTATTGCTCGCACATTTGGGGTTCAGCACCAAGGCATTCTCTTCGTCTTCTAGATTCCATTCAGAAAAGAGCCATTCGCTTGATACACAGCTCAACTCTCACAGATACCCTTCACCCTCTAGAACATAGAAGAAGAGTTGCAGACCAGTCATTGCTCTACAGATATTTCCATGGCAGATGCTCCAGAGAAATAAAAACTCTTGTACCACCATTGGCCACATTCAGCCGAAGAACTCGGCACGCTGATCAGTCTCACACATTTATTCTCAAGCTTGACACTACAAGGACCAATCTTCATCAAGAATCCTTCTTTTACAGGGCTGCTACGGAATGGAATAAGCTTCCAAAATCATTTTTTCCAGAGAACTATGACCTGCAACTTTTTAAAAAGCGTGTCCACAATCAATTCCTTTCTATTATCCCTTCCCCTTCTAAAAGTCGCAGTGCGGGCCGTCCGCGGCCCACACGATAGGTCTACCCTTTTTGCGACTATTTTCATAAAAAAAAACATCATGTCTCAATTGTTGGGATCGTAATTCTTCATCCTTCTCTGCCTTGAGCTACAAGAAAATCTTCTTGCAGACCGTGACCAATGATTTCTTTGGTTTGGTGCACTCAGCGCGTCGGAGACTTTCCTCTCGGTCGTTTACCATTGATTTTTCCCTCTACAATAAGTTTTTCCAGCCCATTCGTTCTTCTTGAAATGTGTCCAAAATACCGTAGGTATGATTGGTTTATCCTGGTTAATAGCCTCGTGGTTATTTTTAGTTTTTTAAGAATTGACACGTTAGTACGGTGTTCTGTGTATGATATTCGCCGCATTCTTCTCTAGACCCACAGACTAAAAGGTCTAGTCAAGGTCTAAACAATCATGAAAAAATGTGGCAGACGCATTCTGCCATCGATTAGGTTACTGTCAACTTACAATTTTAAACACTAGATTAAGTAATCGTTATGTTAAAAATGTTGTAATCTATTAATTGTTACGTTTTAATGTTGTTAAAAATTGTTTGTATTAAAAAATTATTAATACAATTAGGCATTGCCACACTTCTGCTTTATTTATTTAAGAACTTTTAGACTACATAAAACCATGAGTGACACATGTGGCTAAACTCGTATTGAAGAGGAGATTCCAATAATGACATCCAGGGTGATGTTTTAAAAAATCAAAGTGACTAATAATATCAGAGAAACGGCAAATCTGACAACATTGCAAATGTCAAATCTGGAGTCTGCGTATGTCAAAATAGGCTTATCCTAAATTTTGTACAATTCGGACTAGCAATTTATGAGATAATTGTCCGTTTCCAGACTTTTGGTCCACTCTGTATAATGGGTAAAAGATAATCAATATTTACATTATTGATTGTGGTATGATGTTGTAATTAATGGCCGTTAATTTAGCATAGATTTGTCAAATCTTCCAAAAAAAACATGA
Source organism: Agelastica alni (assembly GCA_950111635.1). NCBI lineage: Eukaryota > Metazoa > Arthropoda > Insecta > Coleoptera > Chrysomelidae > Agelastica > Agelastica alni. The sequence goes on from OX467709.1 coordinate 40,798,911, forward strand.
TATCTGCATTTACATCTTAATTTGTATGCTCAATATTAACCCAAAATTCTCTATTAGCTGTGCCCAGCAGGGCCGGAATAACCCACTTTGCGGCACTGGACATTTTCATCTTACCAGCCCCACTCTCTTTTCCACAAGAATTGAAGCACACACAAAATACAAAATAATAAATAAAGCAAAAGTAAAAACATGCTGTGAAACACTAAAACAAATCTTAAATATACAGTGTCTTTTTTTTTTTAAGAATATAGTCGCAAAAAGGGTAGACCTATCGTGTGGGCCGCTGACGGCCAAGCAAATGATTGTGGACACGCTTTTTAAAAAGTTGCAGGTCATAGTTCTCTGGAAAAACTAAGTTTGGAAGCTTATTCCATTCCGTAGCAGCCCTGTAAAAAAGGATTCTTGATGAAGATTGGTCCTTGTAGTGTCAATCTTGAGAGTAAATGGGTGCGACTGATCAGCGTGCCGAGTTCTTCGGCCAAATGTGGCCAATGGTGGTACAAGAGTTTTTATTTCTCTGGAGCATCTGCCATGTAAATATCTGTAGAGCAATGACTGGTCTGCAACTCTTCTTCTATGTTCTAGAGGGTGAAGGGTATCTGTGAGAGTTGAGCTGTTTATCAAACGAATAGCTCTTTTCTGAATGGAATCTAGAAGACGAAGAGAATGCCTTGGTGCTGAACCCCAAATGTGCGAGCAATACTCCAGTAGAGGTCGGATTTGAACCTTGTACGTCGTCAACAGTTGATCAGGAGTAAAAAACTTTCTGGCTTTCCACAGAAAACCTAGCCTCTGGCTTGCCGACTTTGCGATGTTAGCAACATGGTCATGCCAAGACATATTATTGGACACCGTGACTCCCAAAATCGAGATGGAAGGACTTGGTTCAAGGGTATTTCCGGACATTGTGATGGGATGATTTGAGGAATTCACTTTCTTGGAAAACGTGGCACTTTGTGTTTTTGTCTGTCTACTTGAGGTGGCAACAAATGGGAAACTTTTTTATTATTTATATTACGAAAAAAAGTTACTCTTCACCAAAAATTCTGCATGATGTGCAACCTATAATACAATCATCGGATATCAAGTCTTTTTAGTCATAGACGACATTTTCATTTTACCAGCCCCACTCTCTTTTCCACCAGAAATGAAGCACACACGAAATACAAAATAATAAATAAAGCAAAAGTAAAAACATGCTGTGAAAAACTAAAACAAATCTTAAATATACAGTGTCTACTTGAGTTGGCAACAAATGGGAAACTTTTTTATTATTAATTTTACGAAAAAAAGTTAATCTAGTCTTAACAGTAAAATACTTTTATTTTCGACAAAATCGAAAACTGTAATAGTATTGTTACGAAATTACTTCTTTCTTAATTTTAAATTCTCGATACCCTAACAAAACAATTTTTATTCCAATACTTTTACACAATAAATTTTACTTTTACAAATCACTTAGATATTCACTTGGATATTCAACTAATTACAACTATTTTAATTTCATAACTCATAAACACTTTTAAAAAACTCTCCTCTTCGGAACAATTCTTCTACCTTCTGGAAGCCGCTAGACCTTGCTTTTGCGATTGTGGAGACCGGCATAACAAAGCGCTCATTAATATGCACCCTAGTTGTTATCGACTCTCGAATGCCGACAAATAGGGCCGTATTGTAACAGTATGTCGAGAAAATAGGCTTTTTTCGTGCACGGAAAAATCATTTATGGACGTGTAATAAACGATATTTTTTATTATATCTTCCTGAAAATCACAAATTGTTAAGATATTATCACTAAAAATATAAAAAAATTGTCAAAAAACAAGCGTTATTTACCCCGTTGCTAAGAAAATAAACAACAAATTTGCGATTTCTAGAGAACTGTCAATAACACATTATTTTATTTTGACATGCAGGTGGTAGGCAGCTGATGACACTAGTGTACCGTAAAATTTTCTGTGCGGGCGCACGGAAAAAACCCACTTTTGGTGCGCTAAATAGGCATGTAAATATAGTGTGATATAAGCTAGTCTGAATCAGAAGGAAAGCAATGTTTATTCTGACAGATAATAAATATATAATAACAATAATGTCATCGTGGTTGTCATCTCAACACTCCTCCTCAACCATGTGACTTATCCAATCGAATTTCTCCTTGTGCCAGTATGTCTTGTACAAAATGGTAGCGAATATCGATGTGTTTCGTCTTCGGATCGAATCCGCAATTACTTGCGATAGAAATTGCACTCTGGTTATCACAGTGCATCATCAATTGAGAGTCAAGTCCCAATTCTTTAGTAAAACCTCGCCACCAAATAGCCTCTTGCATAGCCGATGACAGAGAAATGTACTCTGTTTCACACGAAGAAATTGAGACTGTTGGTTGCTTCTTAGAACACCAAGATATGGCTCATCCTAAAGCTACAAAGACAAAACCAGTGACTGATTTCCGGTCATCATGATTTGTAGCATGATCGGCGTCGGAGAATGCGTTGATGTAAATATTCTCATCTTTACGATATGTCAATTTCATTGAGGACATCCCTTTCAAGTAACGTAGTATGTGCTTGGCGGCGATCCAATGATTTCATCCAGGGTTAGAACTGTAGCGACCAAGAAGATTGACACCATAACAAATATCTGGTCTTGTGCAATTCGCCAGGTACATCATGCATCCCACAAGTTCCCGATACGGGAAATTTCGCATTTTTGCTTTTTTGTCTTTCGCTTCATTAACTCGAGATGTTACTTTTCCATCACTATCAACTTGTACATCCACAACGCCAGTCCATAGATCCTCCAGCTCCAAAACATTTTGAATCGTCTCCAGCGATGTGTTGTAATTTTCGTGACCAAGAAGTTTCTCGATAGATACACCTCCTGTATTGAAAGTAGCCATATTCAAATTGTCCTACGACTCACACTTAATCTGTGCCGATTCCCCGATGAAAATTTCGCCTCGAAATCAGTGATTTAAATCAGCAAAAGGCCCATAACCTGATATAAGCTAGTCTGAACCAGAAGGAAAGCAATGTTTATTCTGACGGATAATAAATATATAATAACAATAATGTCATCGTGGTTGTCATCTCACCATAGTGTTTTTAGGTAGGTATAATGAAAATAAATTTACAATTTACTACAACAATTTGAAAAAATTTGAAAACTGTCATGATTAAAACGACTTAATTGTGACAATTGTTTTCCAACTTAATTACTCTCCATTTGGTATACGAATCATCCAAAAAATTCTTGGGACCACTCGTTGGTCCTCATTCTAGACGAAGATAAAATATAATTGGCGTTTATTCAAATTCGTTTTCAATTGTTTAAATTACGGTTTTAGTTGTGAGAAATATGTTTTGATGAAAATATAAAAGATACCAATAGCTATTAGTACGTAAATTTTCACATTATTTAAATAAGACAATTGCTTCGTTATTATTCCATTTAGCTCGATTATTATTATCAGTGCTATTTTTCATATTATGTTAGTTGTTAAATTTTGAGAAATTGGATCAATCTCCAAAATTATTTACTTTTATAATTGAAAAACCATATGGCTGATGATAATTCGACAAAATTTTGAAAATTCAAATCATTGGTAATCGTTAATATAAGTAGCAGCACGTGTAATAATTATTGACTGAACAATGTCTGTGTATCTCTGGAATACATTCAACGTTCGCCGGCAATTCATTGGACATTAATTATTGCAATTTAAAAGGGACAGTAGCGGTGGGAAGACAGTAGCAGCAGGATAATGATATTGTTTCCAGTGTCAGTAAAAAAATTATCGGCGTTTCATCCAAATCGTGTTGGATATCATCAGAAGAGTAGAAAAAGCGCGGTAAATAACCTCAGAAGTTTGGAAAAAAGGACAGAAAGACACACTGCATATATACTGGTTTTTAAACAAAAAAAAAGTGTCGACCCATTGCAATAACATTTTCCATTTTATTTAAAAAAATTTAATTTTCTTTCATCAAAAAAGTATCTTTTTAAATTTAAATATTTTAAAATATTTCCTAGCGATTTATGCTCAAATTATTAAGTCATTTTGCTTAAGCGTCGTTTACAAAACAATTACAAGCCGGTTTTTCAATCAGAAAAATGTCCAACTGCATAGGACGTACTGTGTCACAGTGTTGGTCCAGGTGGTCTGAAGAGGGAATCCATAATTGTCGTCATGGATCCAGACGATTTCGAGAAACTTCACGGGAAAATCGTATTTTAAGGATTGCGGCTTAGAGGAATGCATAAAGATACCGAAGTGGTCAATATTGTAAAACAACGAAAACTTGAATATTTCGGACATATCATGAGACACCCCGAAAAGTATGACATTCTACATCTTATAATACAGGGTAAGATTAATAGTAAAAGACGCCACGGTATACGAAGAACTTCCCGGCTCAAAAATCTCAGACAGTGGTTTTGTCTCACCACTATACAACTTTACCAACAAAATAATAATTGCAAACATGATAGCCAGAATGATCGCCAACGATCGTTAAACGGTCATGGCACCTAGAAGAAGAAGAAGACTTTACAATACAGAGTTCTATTGGAAATTCTTTGTTAGAAGATTTACAACAAAGATTTTTTATGTCGTTAATTCATCGAAGAATAAATACCTCGACACCATGCTGCTAGGTTTAAATGGTATACTCTCTGACGAGTCTCCATTCCGTCATTAGATTCAAGTTGGTCGCAGAAGAGTAAGACTAGAGCTCATAAATTTAGAGTTTGCTGCAGAATGGTGGGTAATTTACCCATTTTACCCCAACCACCAATAATCCAGTTGTCTTTCGTCACCGAATTCAAGAAGCATGTGGAATGACATTCCTTGAGCTACCATAAATAATTTAATGTCGAGCATTCCTTAAATAATTATGGAATGCTTAATAAACCGCGGCGGACGTACTTATTTATTGTATAACTTTGTTATTTTTTAATATTTTAGTTGGGAAATTTAATTTTTAAGTTTAATTAAACACATATTCTGTATAAATTTTATTAAAAGTCATAACTCTTACTGGGTGTTCTTTTAATCAGTATATGTTAAATTTGCAAAAAAAATTGTGTGGAAGAAGACTTGGATTCGATCTCTACGTGGTGCTCAGTCTGGATGTTACCTCTTAATTCAGATAAGTGTGTAGTTCTTTACATCGGCAAAAACAATCCGCGACATAAATATTTCTTAAACGGTCACGCCTTAAATGAAGTAAGTTCTTATAATGATCTTGGTGTTAAAATTACTACAGATTTGAGCTGGGCTGAACATGTTGTTAATATTACCAACAAAGCAAAAGTAGGCTGTACCTCCTCAGCAGGTCTTTCGCAAAAGAGTCATTGCATAGTTCCGCTCGTTTATATAAAACTTATATTCGTCCAATTATGGAGTACTGTGGGATTGTATGGTGTCCGGAACTAGTGCGGGATAAAGACTTCATCGAAAAAGTTCAGCGTCAATCAACCAGACTATCCTTCGGGCGTAGAAGGCCTAGTTATACAGAAAGACTAAACATAATGGATTTACCGACTTTTGAACAACGTCGTCTTCGTGGGGACATGATAATCACCTTCCGCATTTTAAATTTTAATAATGGAAACTTAAGAAGCATATTTTTTGTAGATACTGATAATCGGCTTCGAGGACACAAATGGAAACTGAAAAAAGAAATATTCACTTGTAGGACAAGGCAACATTTTTTATGTAATCGTGTTTTCTCAACATGGAACTGTCTACCTGAGGATATTGTACGGCACCATCTGTCAATATTTTTAAGAACAGACTGGATGCTTTTTTATTTCCTAAATAATCTTTTGTTGTAATTTTTAATTTTCTAATTACTTCATTTTTGTAATCATTGTATAGTGCAATTCAGGGCTTATGGATCTTAGGGTCCCTGCCCGTACCTTATTGTAATAATAATAATAATAATAATAAGTGTACACATACCATGCCGGTAAGACATTCATAAAAGTATCATTAAAAAATAAAAGATACAGCACTGTTACGTTAAGTTTGGTTTTATTAGAACTTCACTTCGTAAATCAGCAGACGGAAAGGCTTTCTGGCTCTACTGACAAACTAGATCTTTTGTAGCAAAAACGACGACGACAATATAAAGATTCGCAAAATTTGTTTCAAATGATATACTTTGAAAAGGTCTATAAAAATAAATCACGATGATTGCAAAGATGGAAAGATTGTTGATGTAAGTGTAGGAGTAAGTAAGGGTGAATACCAAAGGGATCTAGAAGACCGAAAAATGATCATAAACAACAAATGTACATAATGATTGGATTAATGACAAAAAAAGGTTCAAACGAACTACCAATAGGTCCACAACCATTCTGCGGATATACAAAACCGCACATTAAAATTTAAGATGGGAGCAAGGACTGAAATCAACACACTGGAATAACCTCGAGCAGGTCAAATAGACCAAATGCCTACTGGACTGGCGATATTATGGAAACAACAACCTTTTACTTCTAAATAGAAAAGACCTAAAACTTATAGTTACCAAATTACTGCAGGTCACTACCCAGTCAATGAACATCTAAAAAAGGTGGGTAAGGTGATGAATGATTCCTGCAGATTTTGCGGCGAAGACAAAGGTCTTTTGATAGAATGTGAAAGACTCTCACAAAAGCGAGTAAGATCATTCGGTAAAGCAACTCCTACTTACGAAGATCTTAAAAATTGTAACGAAAGATTACTAATCTCTTACTTCAAAGCGCCAAATTGGAACCAAAAGACACACAATGGTCGAAATGCCCAAGGGTTTGTGTCATACTCGACCCTATTGTTAAATAATAATGAGAAAAGTTAAAAAACTTGTAAACCAAGTAGATCCAAGACCATTCTTGCAAAGTTTATTAAATGCCAAAACCATAACGATAATCTGGCATTATTGCTTAAATTTATAATTTAAAAAAAATTAAATGGTTGTTTTTGTAAATAAGAAAGTCAAAATGATGAATTTTCACTTTGTAGTGTATTTTGTTTCGTCTTCTTCGAGTGCCCTATCAGCTATCTGACCACTTGGGAAAACGCATCTCTGTCTTCGGCCAGTCTGAAGAGTTCTCCTGCAGCTCGGACACCAGTCCAGTCTCGGATGTTACGCAGCCAGGACATCTGCTTTTTGCACTCTACTCCAGATATGCCACCTTCCTACGTTTTACTACAATGATGAGCTCACGATCTGTCCGCGCTCTTCTTAAAACCTCGTCGTTGGTCATTCTTGCAGTCCAGGGAATTTTTAGAATCCGTCGCAGTATCCACTACTCAATTGCTTCCAGGCGATTCAACGTATTGGTCTTTAGTGTCCAGGATTTAACTTCGTTCAGAAGAATGGGCCAAACATAGCATTTAATCATTCGTTAAGCCACTATTACAAAATAGTGGCTTCATCGCACAGAATGTTGAGCTTGCTATCTCAATCCGACTTTTAATTTCTACTACAGGATCTTATCTATTACAAGAAAGCCTAGGTATTTGAATTTTCTTACTCTTTCTATTTGTTCCCCATTCAGCTTCATCCAGTTGGGCGTATGCATGATGTGTACGACCGTATCATCTGCTAATAAAAAAACACGAGGGTTGACGAATAACCCTGCTTAACAATAAATAAAGAAGTTCGCTTGTATATTCTAAAGCGGGAATTTGTAATCATAATAAAGAAGTAAATATGTGATTGGGTGGTAACTATTTCGGTTTAAATCGGCACCCGACATCCGCTTCGATGAAAATAAAGTGGGGACATTTGACAGGTCCGGTGCTAGGGGTTCGAAATGAAGTCCGTCCGGTACTAGGTGCCACTTGCAGAGACCGCGTTTTTTTTTTCACAAAAGTTTAATTTATGTTTATAAAAAAGTTGCATTTTTGTTCTTTTATTTCGATTCTAAAGTTGGTTGAGTAAAGTCATTTATAAATAAAGATGTATTTTATTTATTACTTTTTAATTTTTTTTCATTGCCACTAGGGGACTTACCCCTAATTAAATTGGCTAAATGTTCTGAAAAACTAATAATATGACAACAACGTTGGGACCATCTTATTTGCAAAACGGCAATGATGAATTCTCGTCATCGCCAGGCATCATATCAGTTGTGTCTTGATCATTACTAATATCATTTCGTCATGAATATTGATCGTGTACGGCCCGTTTTCAGGCCCGCTCCTAGCACTTTTGGCGCTCTTGATCAAATTTAAAACAACGCCCCAAATTTGTATTACGTTCATATGTGAGTACAGATACGGGTTGAGTTAGGTATTATTATCTACTATTGAATAATAATTTTAAAATGTATTTCATAAATTTATTTTCATTTTTAATTTTTACAAGTACAAGCCATATGCCATATAAGTATTTTCTCATTGAGGTATATAATCGGGCATCTGGCAACAAATGAAATCGCGACCGATGCAGCTCTTAATATATAAAGTTTCGTACATTGCAAGCTCAGACAGGAAAAAAACGCTTGTCAGCTCGTTGGCTCGTTGCAAGCCAAATTTCAAGCTCAAACATGAATAAAATCGGATTTGTTTTAGTTTACACAATTCATGTTATCATGTTACGTATTCGATCGAATAAATGCTGTTATTGCGTACTCTCATTTGGAAAATATATTAATTTCGAGAAATTCGGTTTCCTCGTCTCAAAGAGTAAAAATAAAATAATTAACAAATAAAAAACAATGTAATAGCTAGTATCTGTTTGTTTGCTTGTATGTATGTAATTGATTCTTTGGCCTCGATTTTGCCCTACTTTAAGCGATCAGATTTAATTTAAACTTTGCACACTTGTCAAAGACCGACGACAATGCAATTATTCGATCAAAATATCCGATTATCCTGATTAATTTTGCCAGGATTTATAAATTTCTTCATGGATCCTTTGCATGAGAGTAAGAGAGATAGAACTAGTGCGTGAACTACGCATGCGCGAAGAACAAATATTAACACAGTTCATCGCATCCGTGGTTCAGTGGAAGAATGCTCGCCTGCGGCCCGCGTTCCATTTAATACATAATTTTTTAGTGAGTAAAACAAATCAAACTAAAAAGCAGAAAATAAATTATAGCTTAAGAAAACTAAAAACACGCTTTTAGAGTTAATCAAACTATAAAATAAAAATTAATTCTATGTTAAGAAATATTTTTTACTTTTTAGTTTGATTAACTCTAAAAGCGTGTTTTTTAAACTATAATTTATTGATATTGGCAAAACTACAAATTCTCTCAATAAATATTGTGCAAACTGAAACATTTGAAGCGTTACTTAGACTCACATTTTATTTTAAAACAGGTATTACGCCAAATTCGAAGAATCCTTGTCGACTGGGGTTGGATGAGCTTCTGAGTCAGCAATTGAATGGGGCCGAATGCGAAGTGGTGGTCGAACAAGGAACCCGTAGCTTAATGTGACAACTGTAAATCTTTAACATTGAACACGGCCCAATGCATAACTCCGTAACATCACAACTACAAACACAAGATTAATACTAAAATTTGCTGCCGTCGCTGCTCATTATTACTACGATCTTTCAGGTAATTTTTGTCTTTTATTACCATCCACATTTTTTGTTTATTAATACGTCGAATATTTACGATAATAGTGTGTATATATCAATCTTACTTAAAAATTCATGCTACGAATATTAACCACGGCTACAAAGTCATTACGGCCGATGCTTCAAAAAAAAATTACCTACCAGAGTCCATGATAATTAAAAAATTATGATTGTGAATACATAATTAGTTCTTAATCTAAGATCTTGCATGCAATCTGTTTTGATAGCCAAGCCAAGAATGCCCTAGAGGACATTACAGACATAATTAATGTCACACTGATATGGATCCCAGGATACTCGGTATGGGAAGGAAACAAGGAGACAGATACACTGGCCAAGTGGGGCCAAAGACTGTCACCATCAAACCTGAACCCCATCGTGGGGTTTCAAAAAGCATCAGAAGGAGCAAGACAGGAGCTGACAGGACATTGTCAAATCTGCAAATACCTTTTTAGTTTAAGAGTGGCTAAGAACAGTGTCTGTCTTGAAGAAAAAGATACGGCGGAACACGTCCCATGTCTGGTACTGGCAAGGTCCCGGTTCCTGTGCTTAGGCAAAGAAAAACCTGAGACAGAGAGCTACATCAGGAAGTTGGAAAAACAACTGGGGCTGAGGAGGAGCTCCAACCACAGGGAGGGTACACTAGACCTCGTCAGGTTGGCTAACAAAATATAATCTTATCCAAGGTCTTACACAGTTAGAGAGCTAGGAGAGGAAGAACAAACTTCACATGAAAATGATTTCCATAATCTTAAATCTGTCCCAGTTGGATCTGCCTGAATTAAGTCATTACACAATTAGGTCCTCTTGTGGCGCTTGTTGGCAAAGCCATAAGAAGTATTATAAAAGACAGCTTCTTAAAGCATTATACATGAAAGTTTCTGCAATAAAAACAAAATCAAATTTCACATGAAAATGATTTCCATAATCTAAAAACTGTCCCAGTTTGATCTGTTTGAATTAAGACATCACATAATTAGATCTACTTGTGGTGCTTGCTGGCAAAGCCATATTATAAAAGAATGCTTCTTAAAGTATGAAAGTTTCTACAAAAAAGCTCCGACGAACGACAGGAGTTAACTCCTTACGAACGATACAAAGATTAGTAAATGAGGGTATATGCATTTTTTATATTACTTAAAGCATGCATGATACATTTATTTATATTAATGATGCAATAAATTCATCAAAATACATAACATAGTCATAAAAATATAGAAAATACTAATTTTATACAATAAAGTTTTTATCAAAATAATTCAATTACTAATTTATGTAATTTATAATCGTTTCTAAGGAGTAAACTCCCGTCGTCGTGCGTCGGAGCTGACACACACATTGATTATATTATACACATGTTCACATGTATACATGTCGTATGCGTTTCCATCCCGCCATGTATACTCTGTACTGTGGAATGCGCAAGATGGGTTGCGAATGAGATGGACATAACTTTTTTCGAGTAACGCTTAGTTTGATTTTACTCCTCATAAATTTTCGTACCCCGGGCTTATTATATGAAAATCGATTCCTAAGAAGTAAACTCCAATAAAAACGAAATCAAACTTTACATGAATGTGATTTCCATAAAAACTCCCAGTTTAGTCTCCTTGAATTAAGACATCACACGATTAGAGCCTCTTGTGGCTCGTAAAATATTATCCATGAAAATTGCTGCAATAAAAACGAATTTCGTGAGTGCTTTAGGTAGGATATAATAGTTCTTTGTCAGGCCTGGCTCGTTGATCAGTTCAGTAACTTTGCGTACAGTATTCATAAATTGGCTAACTAGAAGACTAAACAAGAATTCCAACTTTTGAGTAGCCGTCGTGGCAATGGCCAACCTAGGTACTACTTAAGCAAAACCTTTTTACGTTTTTTTTTGGAGAAATAAACATGACACTAAATTATGTGTTGGGTTACTTTCACCCTCATATCTTTGTATAGGACTGTCTTTACTGTTGAAGAAAAAAAGAAGCAGCGTTTGTGCCGAAACGAATTCTTCCCATACGTCTAAGTACTTCATTATTAGCTTGCCACGTCTTTTTTTTCGTTTTCTATAGAGTACTCTGCCAGTGGTCTCTCTACTGGCAAATTATGCCCGAGCTCAGCCGTAGAGGGTAGAAGAAAAAAAAATATAAAAGTGAGCCGCGCGACCGACTTAGACGGTTCAAGCCGGAAACCCCTAGGTCTTATAGGCACTAGCAGAGCCACACGATAAACAACTAAGATTATGGTGAACCAAATAAATGAAATTATAGCTAAAATATATTGGATACTTTACTCCTACAATAAATCAAAGTACACAGCTCAATAACAAAATTATAAAAAATATAGTCAAAATCAACAGCTAACAATAAATCAAAATCCAAAGTTTACGCTTCCATAAAATAACCACAACAAAAGTAAGAGTAACAAACTTTACCAAGTTACCAAAAAAAACGTATACAAGTCAACTTTTTAATAATACTTAATCAAACGTTCACATAAGGCTGCTAATTTACTCATGTTTTTACCATTTACATAAAGATTTACACTGTTAAAACAATCGAGCTTATTTAAAAATATTTCTTTTTACAATGGCTGTCCTTCAAAATATCAATATTGTAGGATATTTACAAATAAGTATGAAGAAAACATTTTTACTTGGACACAAAGAACTATTGAGAAGATTACTTTAATCAAAGTTCAGCCTTGGCATATTATCCAATGCAATAAATAGTTTTCAACAATGTACCATATTAATAAATTAAAACAAAACTTAATCGTGGTGTCAAAAACAAATCACGCCGTTTAAATATTCTAAAATAAATCACTTGTAACCTTTGGGTATACGAATTCACTACTCCTGTGGCCGGTTTGATTATGGAACGGCACCTGCTAATTAACAATGGCTTCCCTCCATCAAATCCCGCATGCGGTTATTTTAACTCGACACCAAAATCCAAAATATCAACAACGAAGGTTAGATAGAATGGTCAAGTTAAAAATTAAATGGTTTTACTTCAAAATCCAATTAAGATGGCCCAAATACAGCCAGATATGAAAGTAAAACCGTAGAGGTTCTGCACACTTGCCAATATCACAACGCCCCAAAAACTCTCCCCACACCACTCCCAAGACTGCCACCAAAACGACTGACACTCCCCAGGCCGGATATCAAGAAAAATGACACGGAACCGACGTCAACCAACAATATTCGCAAATCTATGTTCCACACTCAGAATCGCACTCGTCCGTGTTGATAGCGAGCCCCATCCACACAGAAATGCAAACCAAACAATAATATAACCGACAACACACAACAATCGAGGCCAAAAACCAAAGCAAAATCTAATAACGAAACACCCCACTCAATCTCCAGCGAACAACAAAAATGCCACAGCCATTAACAATCGAATCCTATCACTACAAGGTAACAACACTATTTACAACGAATGATATATTTAAGTTACAACAAAATACGGTACCTGAGGAATACAAAACTATCAGAGACACAATTATAACGGAACTGTAGAAGGGAGAAAATAGGCACGTTACAAGCTACATGTTGAGTCCATGGTATTTTTAAAAGTCTGCGGAAGATCCACATTTCAAAAGCCTCAAGTCTGTTCAGGGTATCCACCTTTGGTGTGTCCATGTTTCCGCTCCATAAAAGAGAACTCGGTGTACGTACGTCTTTACGAAACGGTATCGTATTTGTAAGTTTAATGTTGGATTACATAGTAGGTTCTTCATCTTTAGAAATGTGACTCTGGTTCGCTCTATACGTGATCTTACTTCAACGTTGGGGTCTACGTTTGTTGTTATGTAGCTGTCAAGGAATTTAAATTTTTTAACTTTATTGGTGTACCGTATATGTTTATATTGTTAACAATATAAATATGGATTTAGCAACAATTCTCGAATGGGGATCCAATAACTTGGTAGAATTCAATGCAAACAAAACACAAGCATGTCTTTTCTCTAGAAAAGCCGATCTCACTGTGCCTAACATAACTTTGTCAGGAGTAAACATACCACTGAAGTCATCCATATCGATGCTTGGTATTACTATCAGCAATAATCTTTCCTGAGAAAATCACGTGAGGTCCATTGCCAAAAGTGCATCCCAAAAACTTGGTTTTTTGTTTCGTGCCAAGAGCTATTTCACCTCCAGTCAGCTGCTTATGATCTATAAGGCACAGATCCGACCTGTACTGGAGTACTGTTCCCATATTTGGAGTGCAGCACCTAAACATATCCTGATGCTACTGGATTCTGTCCAAAAAAGGGCAATTCGTCTCGTCGGTGATGCCTCGCTTACAAACTCGCTCACTTGTCTGGAACACCGTAGAAAAGTTGGCGATTTGTCTCTATTTTATAGATATTTTCATGGGCGATGCTCTTCTGAAATATCAACAATCGTTCCTCCTTTGGCAGTCTCTTCGAGATTAACCCGTCAAGTTCAGTCTTCACACCCCTTCGTGGTCACTTTGGAGACCTGCAGAACATCACTTTCCAAAGACTCATTCATCCAACGAATTGCGAGGCTTTGGAACTCATTGCCTAGGGAGGTGTTCCCCGAGGCATACAACCTCCAGAAATTTAAGAAGAACACCATTTCCTACCTTCTTTCCCTTGGTTCCCACGATGTTCTCTGAACATTACAGGATATCCCTTTTCGTGGGAACCAGAACATAAAAAAAAAAAAAAAATATTCACTTGCGGGTTTGGCAGTCTTGTTATGGCCATTACTTTTGTTTCTCTTGCATTAATTTTTATATCTACCTGATCCTCTACATCTACAACTTTGTTGATCAGTCGTTGCAGGCTTTTAGGATTGTCCGCAATGATAAACGTTTATTATTTATTCTTCTTCCGTTAATTTTTATTCCATCCTCGTCGACGACTAACCGTCATCAATAATTGTAATATTGCAATTGTACTAGTTCAAAAAGGAGCTATTAAAGTCATATGTTTCTAATGAATGATCATGATTGTTTTTAAAATTATCCGTATCCCACTAAAAAAGAACTCGATTTTGTTTTTCCGATGTATTTAAAGCCACAATGTCAATTTGAAAACAATCCTGCTACACATCCTGTAAATAATTTATCAATCAAACTGTTAATGAAATATCACAAAAACGTTTCGAAAAACGTGGAATTTTTACAATAACGGCAAAGAGTAAATCGAATGAGAGGTTCATAAATATGGAGGATTACGACAATCACTACCTCTAAAATGTCCATCTATCAAAAAAATCCTGTGAAAATTCGTTATTTTCACCCGATAAAAAGGAAGTTACAAATCAAAAGTTATTCGTGATTTTATTTAGAGTAAAAATTTTGTATAGCAATTTGGTGAAATGTTACAGTTCAAACTAAACGAAGGTTAAAGTAAATTTGAGACTGTGTATTCTTTAATACAATGCTTACGTTGCTATTTTTTTAAGAGAATGTATGTAACCGGAATAATAATGTAATTTAACTTAGTTATAATTCTGCAAGATATTTTTATTAAGACTATCAGCGAGAATACAGAACAAAATGCATGCATTTTATCACCCGATTCACTTCCTAGCTTCTTCCGGCACACAAAAGTTGCAATTAAAGCCATTCGCAATGCAGGATTTAAAATTTCTTGAACAACCCCCTTATTCTCCAGATTTGGTCCGCAGCTAGTACCATCTATCCCCAAAATTAAAATAACATCTTCGTGGAATCCGCTTTGCTGTTGATAACGAAGTGATGTCGGTGGTAGATGAATGGCTGTAAACTCGAAGTTCTGAATTTTTTTCAAACACTTCACCACCGATATACCAAGTGTATAAACGTTGCAGGTGACTATGTTGAAAAATAAATAAGTTTCATTATTCTCGTGTGTTTGCTTCTATGTTAGGGACAACAATTCGTGAACTATCCAGAAATGTGCAAACCTGTCGACCTAACTTTAGCATATCCTATACATATTTTTCTCTTGATTTATAATAAATTTATCCTAAAACTAAAAAACTATGAATTTCTAATAATAATAATTTTTTATAAAAAATAGCTTTGCAGGGACTTGGGTTGTCGACCATATTATGATCAAGTTTTGTTTATTTATACATTATTTTGTCAAAAAATTTCATTAGGTATCTCGATGGGTAAAGGTCAATCCAAGTCGGGATCCTAGACTAAAAACTATTTAACCAGAAATAAGCACTTCTGAAAAGATGATTTTTTTGGTAAAATCAGGATCAAGTTCTTCTAGAGCTCAATCAGCAAACACACGACGCTTATAATAGTAACGTGTGGCTTCTGTTTTTGAATCAACACATAATTTAAACCCAAATATTTTCTTAAAATTTGCCGAGTTGTCATTTTTGAAAGGCCAAGTTGTTGAGAAAGTCGTTTAAAGTTAAATTTGTTTTGGATTTTTCAACGGTTTGACGTATAACAGCACAGAGGAGAAAAATTATACCAAAGACATATGATAACTAGTGACATTTCTATCATTTTAAACAGTGCTGTCATGAAGTGTTAAAAGTATATTATGCAACTAGTGCGATAAGTTGGCGATTGCTTACGAGAGCGAAGTTGAACGCACGAGCGAAGCGAGCGTTCATTCAATCGACAACATCGCACGGATTGCATATACTATTTTTTACTGCAAATGCGGAATAAACGCGAGCATAAAACAGGGGTGCAGACCAAAAATATTAACTGAAATAAAAATATTAACTTTGTAATGTCAACTTGATAGTTGCGCGTTCGGCTGTTAACCGAAAGGTAAGTGGTTCGAATTTTCGTGCGACAAGGATAGTTTGCGTGTGCTGAATAAAATTGGCGTGCGCCAAGTAACCCTAAAATGACGTAAGCGTGCGCCAAGTAAAATTGTCTCACTCAAATGGGCAAACAGCTATTTTTCAACCGCAACAGCGTGCTCTAAGATACTACTTATCCCGTATGAGTAATAAAAAAATATATAATATTTTTTGGAACACCTCTTATATCAATTTTCAACAAGTGTATTTAGTCATTTTGTACAACTGCATTTTATTATAATAAATTGGGTCTTAACGTCTTAACGTCTGTCGCATTAAAGCATTAAATACGGCGTGAAACCGCAGTGATTTATTTGGTGGAAAAAAATCTACTTTGCTGCCAACCATCCGTCCGTCGTTCCATTTGAGAACATCTACTTGTGTGAAATCATTTCGAATCAGTTTTGATAGGAGGTAAGGCTCTCCAATTGACGAGTCAATTCGACCAATCTCGTTTTCGATTTTACGCTGACCAAAAAAGACTAACGAGAGATGTCTAAAAATAATCTCAATCGTCGAACATTTTTCAGTAAAATCGTTAAAAGTGTACATTTAAAACCAATTCTCATTTTTGTAAAAGCTACATTTCTTTTTTTCCCGAATAATTTTTGTTGAATGTATAAAATTCACTGATATGGAAAAATATTTGCGGAACCAAGAAATTTCAATGCAAAACAAGAACCTGGACAGTAGCCAGTGATAAATAATCAGGTAATTAACTACAACACTCTAATTTGAATTGTCCCCACTTCGCCGACATGTGTTTGCGACGTTAAAAATCAGCATAAAAATGTTAGCGACGGTGTGTACATCTGCCTGATCAGGAAAGAGACTACGACAAATAATTTCTCTTTTAAAAATGTGTTTATTTTTACCACAACGGCTTTAAAAATAAAATAAAAATTCTATGAATTAAAAAACATAACATTAACTTATGAAAAATAAACTAACTCTGTCAAAACGGAAGCAGTAATCGGCCATATGCACCCTCCATTCCGGTCAACACTTAATTGATGCTAATTATTAATTATATCACCTTTTTTCATGCGGATCGGTCAAAATTTTCTGGAATTGGACACTCATATCAGTGACTATTTTCTTATGTTTAAACGATTTAAACAAAAATCGGCTTTCTGCCAGCGGATTCTTGTCCTCCATAAAATAAGTATTTTAAAAAAAAAAATTTTTCTTTTTTTTGTCGGAAAAGTGCCGCTTCTGGACATTTACCGAAAAGTTAAAGGTTTCTTGATGATCCGCTAGAAAAAGTAATTATTGCACACCCTGTATTTTATATGTCCAGTGTTACGTAATGGTTATTTATGTACCAAGGACGAAAAACTGTACATTATAGTCGAGTCTGCAAGCAAGCGAGACATTAGACAGTTTTTCGCCGAGGTGCATATTAGGGATGGCGATCTGAGATCGATTAATCGAGGGATCGATTTCTTGGACCGAAAACATCGATTTTTTTTAATAGATATATAGCCCTAAAACGATCTAGTGAATCGATCTTTTGCACGAAAAATCGAGAATCGATTCGAAAAAAAAATTTAAAATTTTCACAAGTCACTTGTAAAAAAGTAACTATGCATGTAATGCATTTGAACACGAAAGTCGGGGTTTAAATGAATAATTAAAGCACTATCTATCGCAGGCAGTTGTGCACCTGAGGTATGATCCTATACTTTACTAGCAAGAACAAAAAACTTGATTTGTAAAATAAAATTGTCTTTTTTTATACATTAATATATTGCCTAATGTTAAGTAGATACTGCAACCCAAGGCATGGACGCTTGCTAAAGCAGGGGTATTTCGAGCGTGCTGCCAACTCTAATACCTGTTCACTGGTAGTAAAAATAACTTTAATTAGTGAAAAAAGATACAAAATCGATTATTATAATGTCCTTTTTGTTTTCCACAATATGGATTTATATTTATATCATAAATTAAAGCTCAAACAAATAAAAAAAAAAGATCGATTTTTGAGAAATCGATCTTTTACACCTCGATTTTTGTATGAATCGATTTATTGGATTTCGATTCGAATCGATTTAAAAATCGATCTTTTTCGGAAAGAATCGCCATCTCTAGTGCATATTACATTTTTTCGTCGACCTCTACATACCTTTATGAAAGTAATGAATGTGTTGTATTGTTTTTCGTAGAAAATTCGTGATTTCTGGGGGAGTAAATCTAACGTGACCGTAGTTACCAATCCCTGCAGCTCTGGAGGAGTGTCACTGGTATCCATATCGCTATCACTATCCATTTTTGAGTAACATGAACATTAATATTCACACCACAGTCTTATTCACACGTAAAATCGAGCGTATTTCGTAAGTAATTAATTTGAAAATTTGAATGAGTTATTGTCACAGGCGCCTATGTTTTTATTAAATCGTGGGTTTACGAAAATTACCTAATCGCCGCTCTCGCACCATGCCGTATCATAGCGACCACAGTGGACGAAAAGTAATTCTTAACATAAGAATAAAATTACTGACGAGAAAATAAATGTCGCTGCTCCAAAAGCGTGGGGGTGGTTTGTATGACATTTTTAAACTAACTCTGCGTTTCGGAATGAAACTATTGAAAAATTAAAACGATTAATATCGAGCAGGTAATTATATAGTTGACTGAAATATTAATTCCAGTACGTGTCTCGGATAGCTTAATTGGTAGAGCTCTTAGCGCGTAACCAATAGATCTGGCTTCGGTTCCCAGTCTGAGCCGTCCGAATTATTTTTTTGTTTACCGAAAATTACTCTCTGAGTAGGTTTCCCTTTTTCTTTATCTATTCTTTCCTCATTTTCCTAATAAATTCAAATATTTCACTAGTTTCATTCCGAAACGCAGAGTTAGTTTAAAAATGTCATACAAAGCACCCCACGCTTTTAGAACAGTGACATTTTCTCGTCAGTAATTTGATTCTTATGTTAAGAATTATTTTTTAGTTTGATTAACTCTTAAAGCGTTTTTTAGTTTTTTTAAACCATAATTTATTTTTCGCTTTTTAATTCGATTTGTTTTACTTACCCTTTTGCCATTCATCCCTCGGCATGTTTCTCACCAGTATATTGGATTGGGTGAATTATAATATGACATTGGAACTGCGCGATTGCGTAGTTCGCGCACTAGTTCTATCTCTCTTACTTTCATGCAAAGGATCCCCGAAGAAAGTGAAGCAAAATCGAGGCCAAACAGTCAGTTACGAACAAACATACAGGTCAAACTAATATAAGCGTGATAAAAATACACCTGTTACACTGAATACATTGTTAATATAATAAAACAAATTTTATTTAAAGAAAATTTGGTTTTATCATTAGCTTTTTTAAAAAATTAACACTATACTTTTATGCAACACAAAATACAAACTACCATTTGTACTACTGCAAATTGCTAGTGGAAAACTGTCGCGTATTTTTGTTTCGTTTAATATAATATTTTCTGCATTTCTGCAACACTATGACATTGGAACTGCGTGCTTGCGTAGTTCACGCTCTAGTTCTATCTCTCTTACTCTCATGCAAAGGATCCCTGAAAAAATTTATGAATCATAGCGATACTTATCAGGATAATCGGATATTTTGATCGAATTATTGCATTGTCGTCGGTCTTTGACCAAAGTTTAAATTAAATATGATCGCTTAAAGTAGGGCAAAATCGAAGCCAAAGAGTCAGTTACAAAGCGTGTTAAAAATAGTCGATTTTTCGTTCGGAAATTAGTACGTAAAATGTCATTTTTTGTAGAGGTCGGCGAAAAAATATAATTTTATTTAGGTTTTAACCTTTACGAAACCGAATGTGACTGTTTTGCTAAGTTGGGTGTGTTATCTTCCAGTAATGACATGTCTGATATTTTTTTATACAAAAAATGCTCAATATTTGTTAAAAAACGACAAGAGTTAAGCATATAACACCAAAAATAAATACGTTCTATATTCACTTGAAGAATTCATAAAACCACTTAAGTTCCATTTAAAAAAATATAACTTTACGCCACTTTGCTTTTTTGGAACACCCTATATAGTTCGAAATATTTTTAAACTAAGCACAAATTGTGACAACTATGGCAAATGAAAAATATCGACTAGACAAGAACTTATTTAAATTAATGTGTTTTTTTTTGGCAGCATTGTTAGACACGATTTGTAATTGATATAGTTAACATTATTGTTATTACTAAGAGAGATAAAAAGTGCTGATCTTTTAAACGGTAACCCTCCGCGTCGCATTTAAAACCCTCGCCGTGGTCCAACGGGTGACTTGACAATTGCAATCACATCTGACAGTCTGCCTAGCGTAAATGCCCAAAACCAATTACCAAAATAACCATTGGTAACAACGTGAAAAGCTCTACCAGAGCAAAAGCTCATTACCTGCGATTTCGTGCACAAAGCTTTCGGATTAGCGGCACGTAGAAAGAGTGAGAGCAGTGAAGGGGTTTTAGGGAAGCACAGTGATAAGATTTTTTAACTATAAAACCGATTGCGATGTGTCTTCTAGGGGTTTGTCATTCTCTTTTTTTATTTGTTATTCTTTTTGTGCTTTTTCTAAATGTAAAAAAGAAAATGTTTCGTAAAAATTGCAGCTCATACTACAAGTTCGACCGAACTACTCATCCTTATCAGAAGCAGAGTTAAATGAAACCAATAGCTTCTGATTAACGATGATTTATCCCCAGTTACAAGTATACCTATACTTCATTCCGACACTTTTTTAACGAAAATATCTCGTAATAATGTTTGGTACTCCATAAGAGTGATTTCTACAATTACAATCGAATCAATAAGCAATTTCTTTTAACCCAACTTTACTAAGGCAAATTTCTTAAAAATTAAAGTCCCTAGTGCAAATCCTAACAATATTTTGCTTTTACCTTGTACAGTCACTGAACTAGCCCAAAAAACATGACTCTTTTGAGTCTTCTTACTAAATACGCATTATCGAGGAGCTAGATAACCTCAACGTTCCCATGTCGAAACAACATTTGTTCGGGGCTATTGGCAAATTTGTTGCTGGATACCATAAAGGCAAACGGGTTTCAGTATCTATTTGTAGTGAAGCAATTTTTTGTGTATGGATAACTCCTATCTCCTTTCTTCCTCCATTCAGAATTATGGTTAAACAGAAAAGGAGGTAGCACCCACACTGACGCACACCTTTCTCTATTGCGATTTATTCTGACATTACACTGATGTCAGTAAAGTTCCATTATTATCTATCTGTAGATCTACCGCATCCTTAACTCTAGTTTGTAATATTTCTGCCATTTTTTGATGCGATACGCAGTCAAATGCCTTTTGGTAGTCTTTGCATCTCTACGTAAGCACGTTCTTCGAAAAAAATGGTACACTAGTCCACAGGTCTTTTTTAAAATCAAATTGAGCGGGGTCGATAGCTCACATTCCTGGTAGATTCGGGTGTGTATTATGTGTAGAAAGATATTCAGCCAAAATTTCTTTTGTTATTAATTCATTAACAAATGTGTTTATTTGTCCTTCCCAATATCCACCTTTTTGCGTAGTTAGTTTTTGATAATATAAAGGGAGGGATTCTTCTTCTTAACGTGCCGTCTTCACTGAAGGTTGGCTACAATTTCGGCAAATCTCTCTCTGTCCTGTTCTGTAACTCTGAATTCAGGCCAGTTCAATCCCTAACATTCTTTAACCACGAATTCTGTCTCCTGCCTGGTTCTCTTTTACCTTCAATCTTGCCCTCTTTTATCAGTTGTAGGAACTCGTATCTCTTGCCTCTGTATATGTGTCCCAGATAGCTTGTCTTGCGACTTTTGACCATTCCCAAGATTTCTTCGTCTACTTTCATCCTTCCTAGAAGGGAGGGATTAGAATTTGTAAATTAAAAACATTAAGTAGCTTTGTAATAAATAAAAAACCCTTTAAAGACACGAAAAAGGTCCGCTAGTGGTTATGCGGGTCTTTTGTTAAACGCACGTAGTGGCTAGTAGCAACTAGCTGCAATTTGTTTGTGATAATAAGCGTATATATACAGAGTGTTTGGTCTACTGGACACACACATATACAGACACGTACACACACACACACAAGCCCACATCCAGTATCGCAACTTCGAGAATCCCCCGAAGGGCCTCGGGTATATGGTCAGCAGAAACAGAGCCCGAGGGCCGACAAACTTCATTGTCTTTGAACCAACTAATTCGATTGTCTTTTGTTTCGACGATGTCGTAATTAGAGTCGAATGTTAAGCCTTGAGGAATTGTTGCATTTTAATGTGAGGCTGCGAGGCAGAGTTGTGTGCACGCTGGCGCTGGTCTGATATTTCGCCACGGTGAATTTCCAAAGGAGATATCTTAATTTAGCTCAGGTATTTTAAAAAAATACAGAGTGTCAAAGCGAAGAATGGCAAAAGTATTTTTTTTTAATGGCAAAGGACATTTTTAAACTGTACGCTTTCTTAAAATCGATAATCGATAAACAAACCCCATTCTTTTTGGAGTTTACCTACTTAATTTGATTCATTAGTAAAACACAAAACGTTAAAAATAAGATAACTAGAAGTTCGTTGAAATAATTTCGGATTTTTTTTAATTTCTGTTTGGGAAAGATCAGATCTAAGCATCTCTTTCGAATTTTTAGTAAATAACTTTCAGAAAAAGTGCAGTAAAAGTTATTTCAACCAAACCTCTGCAGAACCGATTTTGGAAAAATTTTCTCCACTGAATGAGTTGTAGTTCCATTCATGATTATAAAGAATAACACTGGAGCTGATCGAAAAATTATAGAACTGGAGTTTAAATAAATCTTCTTCTTCATGTGCCTATCTGTTTCAGACGTTGGCTATCATATTGGCTAATCAAACTTTGTTTACAGCTGCTCGGAATAGTTCGGTGGTTGTCATGGAAAAGTTTTCTCCTTCCGGCGCTTCTTATTCCTTTTACTTTCCTATGTAATATGCGCTGCAAGAGATTATATATGTTTTCATTTCGCATGATGTGGCCTAGTAGTTTTCTTGTTTTAATTGTATTAATGATTTCTTTTGCTTCGACATTCTTCTAAGGATTTTAATGTTAGTTACATGCTTTGTCCATGATACCCTTAGCATCCTTCTATAGATGCACATCTCGAATGCTTCGATCTTTTTCGTCATTGCTTCTATCAGTGTCCATTACTTCACTTCGTTTAGTAACACGGAAAACACATAGCAGCGTAACATTCTTAATTTTGTATTCATGGTTAGGTCTCGACTTTTAAAAACTGCTGACATTTTAATGAAAACATTTCTGTTTTTTTCAATTCGGCATTTAACTTCTTGCTTTATGATGATGCCGAGATATTTGTATTTGTCGACTCTTTCAATTGTTCAACCCTCTAATCTTAGTTGTCGGGTGGGAACGTTGTTTTTGCTAATGATCATATATTTAGTCGGCCATGTTGATATCCAGTCGATATTGGTGGCTACTGGTTGTTTATCTATCCATTAGTTGTTTCAGGTCTTCCATATTATCGGTAAATATTACTATATTTTTTTTACTGAAAATGGTAGACCTATCGTGTGGGCCGCGGACGGCCCGCACTGCGACTATTAGAAGGGGTAGGAATTATAGAAAGGAGATGATTGTGGACCCGCTTTTTAAAAAGTTGTTTTCTCTGGAAAAACTGATTTTGGAAGCTTGTTCCATTCCGTAGCAGTCCCGTAAAAGAAGGATTCTTGATGGAGATTGGTCCTTGTAGTGTCAGTCTTGAGAGTAAATTGGTGAGACTGATCAGCGTGCCGAGTTCTTCGGCCGAATGTGGCCAATGGTGGTACAAGAGTTTTTATTTCTCTGGAGCATCTGCAATGGAAATATCTGTAGAGCAATGACTGGTCTGCAACTCTTCTTCTATGTTCTAGAGGGTAAAGGGTATCTGTGAGAGTTGAGCTATTTATCAAGCGAATGGCTCTTTTCTGAATGGAATCTAGAAGACGAAGAGAATGCCTTGGTGCTGAACCTCAAATGTGCAAGCAATACTCCAGTAGAGGTAGGATTTGAGCCTTGTACGTCGTCAACAGTTGATCAGGAGTAAAAAACTTTCTAGCTTTCCACAGAAAACCTAGCCTATCTTCAGCGTATCTGATGTTATTTAAGCGCTGTCCATTTACCAGAATCCTTCTCCAAATTTGTGTCTCCACGCAAAATCTTAACTGTCTCAGTTTGGTCTTCTTCCACTCTCACACTCGCTGTCTGGTTCCAATATATATATATATATATATATATTAAATGAATAGCAAATTCATATTATTTTAATTAAAATTCGAAAGATGAAATACGAGTATTAGAATGAATGTGATATATTATTTCGCAATCTGTTCCATTTTCAAGGAATAATCGAAGCAAACATAAATGTTGCTTTCATTTCATCCTTATTAACAAAATGAAATTAATGGATTTCTAAAAAGAAATAACATAATTATGATGGGCGTCAAAGCAAATACAATCGACTTTCCATATCAAAATTCAAGAAAAAATGCAAATTTTTGTATCGCTGTTTACCATGAATTTAAAATATCTTTCTAAAATAAGAAAGTGGTAATTTCTTTTTAATTCACTCTGGTAGGTGTCCGAAATGCATAAAAAAAATTGTATTTGTTGTTAGTGTAATTTGAATAAGTGTTCAAGGTTTTAAAAATTAAATATTATAATTATTATCATTTCAAACTCTAGTGCTCGTAACAAATACCGTAATATACTTTTCGTGCTTAAACTGTCTCTCAAAGAACGGAAATCAAGGTTTACGAAGTCAATTTTTATGCCATTAAAACACCAAGTTTTGCAACTCAGTTCTTCTACCGTAAAAAACTGTGTGTTCCATGTAATACCAAGTCGGTTAATTTATTCAGTCCCTACCTAAGGGTCCTTCTGTCTTAAGTTATTACGTATTTAGCTAACCTAACAACATCTTATTGTAACGATATTAATATTAAAAATCTTTTATGCTCTAAATAAATAGATTGACTTGGCCATCGCATGAAAACACATTGTATCTCACAAGTAATACATATTATGTAAAATTAGATTGTTTAGTGGCTGTCTGTTTGTTGGCCACCCTGTGGATGTTGCAAAACAATCGTCGGAGCTGACACGCACCATTTTTTTATTTGAGTTTTAATCTACAATTTTTACGATGTAAACTGTGAAGTCATTAGTTTCCCAGTGTAGTGTTATTTTTAAATATCCAACAACTTTTTGATTAATTAAGAGAAGAAAAGACAAAGGGCCGCAACCGATCGGTCTAATAGCGGATGACATGTGCTGGATGTTTTTAGAGAGCCCTAGGGTGTCACCTGTGCGTCTCCACGACTTCGGGACTACATTCAGTCCGTGAAGAAATGAAAAATTAAAAGTCTGAATATTACGCCACGAGGCTGTCATCGAAAAAACAGAAAAATTAAGTGGGTACGCACTTAATGGTATGAGGAAGTGTGAACAACAGTTGCATGATGGAAAACAAAATTGTGGAGGTCGCTAAATTTATACAGGGCTATGTCGACCTGCCAACATTTAATATACACTGCGGTCCATATGTATGGAATAAATTTATTTTTAGCGTTATTATGTATTTGTTCAATAAAAACTGAAACAGGTCGATTTTTATTGTCAATTTGACAATTTACAGTATGAAAATATTACCCCCTTCTTGCACCCCCTCTGAATTATGAGCTCCCCCTCAAAAATTTTAAATGAGAAGGGGGGTCGTGTGGCACCTAGTTCGGAAGGGATCTTCATTCTCTGTTCAGCTAAACCAAGTTTTTCAAATTTGGTGCAA
Source organism: Agelastica alni (assembly GCA_950111635.1). Classification (NCBI taxonomy): domain Eukaryota; kingdom Metazoa; phylum Arthropoda; class Insecta; order Coleoptera; family Chrysomelidae; genus Agelastica; species Agelastica alni. The sequence continues at coordinate 40,825,076 of OX467709.1, forward strand.
TTATAGCTGAGAAAATTTGTTTTGAAAATGTGAAGTTTTTATTCTTTACGTAGAATGAAGGAAATATTTATTAGGAAGTGGTTTTTATTTTATTTTACAATTAAATGAAATGTTCAAAATGACCACCATTCACTCCTTGACAATAAGCAAGACGATCTTGGAATTCTCGTACAACATTTTGTAGGACCTCAGAGGTAATGTTGTTAATTTCTTCCGTTATCCATATTCATCCATATTATACATATTCAGAATAAATTTTTTCAGTTATGATTGCACCAAATTTGAAAAACTTGGTATTGCTGAACAGAGAATGAAAACCCCTTTCGAACAAGGTGCCACACAACCCCCCTTCTCATTAAATTTTTTGAGGAGATGCTCATAATTCAAAAGGGGTGCAAGAAGGGAGTAATATTTTCATACTGTAAATTGTCATATTGAGAATAGAAATCGACCTGTTTCAGGATTTTTCAACGGATACATAATTTACAGTGCCAATATTTTTAAATTTTAATAACAAATTTTCTCAGTTATGATTGCACCAAATATGAAAAACTTAGTATTGCTGAACAGATAATGAAAATCCCTTTCGAACAAGACGCCACACGACCCTCCTTCCCATTTAAATTTTTTGAGGGGGTGCTCATAATTCAGAGGGAATGCAAGAAGGGGGTAAATTGTGAAATTGACAATAAAAATTGACCTGTTCCAGAATTTTTTGATAAAATACATAATAATCGTCGAGTGGGGAACCAACAATCTTGTTCAGTTCAACGCCCAAAAAACACAAAGTGCCACGTTTTCCAAGAAAGTAAATTCCTTAAATCATCCCATCACAATGTCCGGAAATACCCTTGAACCAAGTCCCTCCATCTCGATTTTGGGAGTCACGGTGTCCAATAATATGTCTTGGCATGACCATGTTGCTAACATCGCAAAGTCGGCAAGCCAGAGGCTAGGTTTTCTGTGGAAAGCCAGAAAGTTTTTTACTCCTGATCAACTGTTGACGACGTACAAGGCTCAAATCCGACCGCTACTGGAGTATTGCTCGCACATTTGGGGTTCAGCACCAAGGCATTCTCTTCGTCTTCTAGATTCCATTCAGAAAAGAGCCATTCGCTTAATAAACAGCTCAACTCTTACAGATACCCTTCACCCTCTAGAACATAGAAGAAGAGTTGTAGACCAGTCATTGCTCTACAGATATTTCCATGGCAGATGCTCCAGAGAAATAAAAACTCTTGTACCACCATTGGCCACATTCGGCCGAAGAACTCGGCACGCTGATCAGTCTCACCCATTTACTCTCAAGATTGACACTACAAGGACCAATCTTCATCAAGAATCCTTCTTTTACAGGGCTGCTACGGAATGGAATAAGCTTCCAAAATCAGTTTTTCCAGAGAACTACGACCTGCAACTTTTTAAAAAGCGTGTCCACAATCATTTTCTTTCTATAATCCCTTCCCCTTCTAATAGTCGCAGTGCGGGCCGTCCGCGGCCCACACGATAGGTCTACCCTTTTTGCGACTATTTTTATAAAAAAAAAAAATAACGCTAAAAATGAATTTATTTCATACCTATGGACCGCACTGTATAATAATAGCTAACTCATTACGCACATTTGTTCTTAATATAACTGTATGTTGAAAAATAGCTGGACCAACAAAAAATTATAAAGAATCATACTCGGGGTCCTCTCGTGATAACAGAACATTGTCCCGTTCTGATGTTTTTAGTTCCTAACGAACTAATGGATTAATGCGAAGTTTTCGACTTGTCATTGATGTATGTATGTATTTTATTGTTCTATTAGTGCAAACATGACTTTCTATTCCCCCATTTATGGCAGTCGTTGTTCTTAAATGGTAGCTAGTGTCTGTATAACAATTACCAAAGCTATTTTGGCTAGCTAACTTCTTGTGTACTCTTTATTTGGTTTTTTTTATTCTATACTTATTTCAGTCTTTAAATTTTTTTGTCAATTTTTTCTTTTGAAAAAAAGTGAGCCGTCACGGGACGCCTGGCAGATGTAAAACATGGAAATTAAATGTTATTGAAAAATAATTAATTGAGTTTTATAAGTAAAGGATGCAATGAACAACTGTTAACAAAATTAAAATTATAAAAAAATTTTTTTTACTTTTATGTTATCAAGGCAATGTTATTTACATAACAATAATAATCCAAATAAAGTTTACAATTCAATATCATCAGTTATTTCTGTAATATATTAACACTCGATGATGTTTCTGATGGTATCAAATTTACAATAGCCTATGATAACTAAAAAAAGCAACGAAAGTGTTACTTGTGACGTAGGCAGAGCCTAAGCGATGGAGCGAGACGAGTAGTTACGAGGCTTCCCAAAGCTTTCGCATCACGGCATCGCGGCACCAACAGTAGTTGTTACCCCCCAAGCGCGTCATTAGATGTATTACATCAAAAACGTTTCCAAATAAAAGAATCCTATTTCCATTTATTTAATACTTAAAGTTTTTTAAAGCTTGTTTTTTTTAAATCTTCAAATAATATCATTCACATTCCTTGCAGTTAAGTTTATCCTTGATCCAATATTATTAATTGACTTGTATATCTATTTTTTTAATTTATTCTTTGATTTCGTATTATTTGCCGTTCTACTTTTCTATTAAGTCCATAAATCTTTGAATCTGCAATCCATTTCTTTTTTCATTATTTTTTTTATGGATTCATTTTCACAACATTCCCTATGGAGGATATCCCTTGCAGTTGAATATATTCTTTGATCTCATATTTTTTTCTTTTTTATTTCTATTTATTATTACATAAATCTTTGAATCTTTAAACAATTTCTTTTTTAAATATTTTTTGATGAATCTATTTTCATAACATTTTCAAATGGATAAATTTCTTGCAGCTAATTTATTCGTCGATCTCATATTCTTTACTCTTTTGTATTTTTTTTTATTACATAAATCTTTGAATCTTTAAACAATTTCTCTTTTAAATCTTTTTTGATGAATCTATTTTCATAACATTTTCAAATGGATAAATTTTTTGCAGCTAATTTATTCGTCGATCTCATATTCTTTACTCTTTTGTATTTTTTTTTATTACATAAATCTTTGAATCTTTAAACAATTTCTCTTTTAAATCTTTTTTGATGAATCTATTTTCATAACATTTTCAAATGGATAAATTTCTTGCAGCTAATTTATTCGTCGATCTCATATTCTTTACTCTTTTGTATTTTTTTTTATTACATAAATCTTTGAATCTTTAAACAATTTCTCTTTTAAATCTTTTTTGATGAATCTATTTTCATAACATTTTCAAATGGATAAATTTCTTGCAGCTAATTTATTCGTCGATCTCATATTCTTTACTCTTTTGTATTTTTTTTTATTACATAAATCTTTGAATCTTTAAACAATTTCTCTTTTAAATCTTTTTTGATGAATCTATTTTCATAACATTTTCAAATGGATAAATTTCTTGCAGCTAATTTGTTCGTCGATCTCATATTCTTTACTCTTTTGTATTTTTTTTTATTACATAAATCTTTGAATCTTTAAACAATTTCTCTTTTAAATCTTTTTTGATGAATCTATTTTCATAACATTTTCAAATGGATAAATTTCTTGCAGCTAATTTATTCGTCGATCTCATATTCTTTACTCTTTTGTATTTTTTTTTATTACATAAATCTTTGAATCTTTAAACAATTTCTCTTTTAAATCTTTTTTGATGAATCTATTTTCATAACATTTTCAAATGGATAAATTTCTTGCAGCTAATTTATTCGTCGATCTCATATTCTTTACTCTTTTGTATTTTTTTTTATTACATAAATCTTTGAATCTTTAAACAATTTCTCTTTTAAATCTTTTTTGATGAATCTATTTTCATAACATTTTCAAATGGATAAATTTCTTGCAGCTAATTTATTCGTCGATCTCATATTCTTTACTCTTTTGTATTTTTTTTTTATTACATAAATCTTTGAATCTTTAAACAATTTCTCTTTTAAATCTTTTTTGATGAATCTATTTTCATAACATTTTCAAATGGATAAATTTCTTGCAGCTAATTTATTCGTCGATCTCATATTCTTTACTCTTTTGTATTTTTTTTTATTACATAAATCTTTGAATCTTTAAACAATTTCTCTTTTAAATCTTTTTTGATGAATCTATTTTCATAACATTTTCAAATGGATAAATTTCTTGCAGCTAATTTATTCGTCGATCTCATATTCTTTACTCTTTTGTATTTTTTTTTATTACATAAATCTTTGAATCTTTAAACAATTTCTCTTTTAAATCTTTTTTGATGAATCTATTTTCATAACATTTTCAAATGGATAAATTTCTTGCAGCTAATTTATTCGTCGATCTCATATTCTTTACTCTTTTGTATTTTTTTTTATTACATAAATCTTTGAATCTTTAAACAATTTCTCTTTTAAATCTTTTTTGATGAATCTATTTTCATAACATTTTCAAATGGATAAATTTCTTGCAGCTAATTTATTCGTCGATCTCATATTCTTTACTCTTTTGTATTTTTTTTTATTACATAAATCTTTGAATCTTTAAACAATTTCTCTTTTAAATCTTTTTTGATGAATCTATTTTCATAACATTTTCAAATGGATAAATTTCTTGCAGCTAATTTATTCGTCGATCTCATATTCTTTACTCTTTTGTATTTTTTTTTATTACATAAATCTTTGAATCTTTAAACAATTTCTCTTTTAAATCTTTTTTGATGAATCTATTTTCATAACATTTTCAAATGGATAAATTTCTTGCAGCTAATTTATTCGTCGATCTCATATTCTTTACTCTTTTGTATTTTTTTTTATTACATAAATCTTTGAATCTTTAAACAATTTCTCTTTTAAATCTTTTTTGATGAATCTATTTTCATAACATTTTCAAATGGATAAATTTCTTGCAGCTAATTTATTCGTCGATCTCATATTCTTTACTCTTTTGTATTTTTTTTTATTACATAAATCTTTGAATCTTTAAACAATTTCTCTTTTAAATCTTTTTTGATGAATCTATTTTCATAACATTTTCAAATGGATAAATTTCTTGCAGCTAATTTATTCGTCGATCTCATATTCTTTACTCTTTTGTATTTTTTTTTATTACATAAATCTTTGAATCTTTAAACAATTTCTCTTTTAAATCTTTTTTGATGAATCTATTTTCATAACATTTTCAAATGGATAAATTTCTTGCAGCTAATTTATTCGTCGATCTCATATTCTTTACTCTTTTGTATTTTTTTTTATTACATAAATCTTTGAATCTTTAAACAATTTCTCTTTTAAATCTTTTTTGATGAATCTATTTTCATAACATTTTCAAATGGATAAATTTCTTGCAGCTAATTTGTTCGTCGATCTCATATTCTTTACTCTTTTGTATTTTTTTTTATTACATAAATCTTTGAATCTTTAAACAATTTCTCTTTTAAATCTTTTTTGATGAATCTATTTTCATAACATTTTCAAATGGATAAATTTCTTGCAGCTAATTTATTCGTCGATCTCATATTCTTTACTCTTTTGTATTTTTTTTTATTACATAAATCTTTGAATCTTTAAACAATTTCTCTTTTAAATCTTTTTTGATGAATCTATTTTCATAACATTTTCAAATGGATAAATTTCTTGCAGCTAATTTATTCGTCGATCTCATATTCTTTACTCTTTTGTATTTTTTTTTATTACATAAATCTTTGAATCTTTAAACAATTTCTCTTTTAAATCTTTTTTGATGAATCTATTTTCATAACATTTTCAAATGGATAAATTTCTTGCAGCTAATTTATTCGTCGATCTCATATTCTTTACTCTTTTGTATTTTTTTTTATTACATAAATCTTTGAATCTTTAAACAATTTCTCTTTTAAATCTTTTTTGATGAATCTATTTTCATAACATTTTCAAATGGATAAATTTCTTGCAGCTAATTTATTCGTCGATCTCATATTCTTTACTCTTTTGTATTTTTTTTTTATTACATAAATCTTTGAATCTTTAAACAATTTCTCTTTTAAATCTTTTTTGATGAATCTATTTTCATAACATTTTCAAATGGATAAATTTCTTGCAGCTAATTTATTCGTCGATCTCATATTCTTTACTCTTTTGTATTTTTTTTTATTACATAAATCTTTGAATCTTTAAACAATTTCTCTTTTAAATCTTTTTTGATGAATCTATTTTCATAACATTTTCAAATGGATAAATTTCTTGCAGCTAATTTATTCGTCGATCTCATATTCTTTACTCTTTTGTATTTTTTTTTATTACATAAATCTTTGAATCTTTAAACAATTTCTCTTTTAAATCTTTTTTGATGAATCTATTTTCATAACATTTTCAAATGGATAAATTTCTTGCAGCTAATTTATTCGTCGATCTCATATTCTTTACTCTTTTGTATTTTTTTTTATTACATAAATCTTTGAATCTTTAAACAATTTCTCTTTTAAATCTTTTTTGATGAATCTATTTTCATAAAATTTTCAAATGGATAAATTTCTTGCAGCTAATTTATTCGTCGATCTCATATTCTTTACTCTTTTGTATTTTTTTTTATTACATAAATCTTTGAATCTTTAAACAATTTCTCTTTTAAATCTTTTTTGATGAATCTATTTTCATAACATTTTCAAATGGATAAATTTCTTGCAGCTAATTTATTCGTCGATCTCATATTCTTTACTCTTTTGTATTTTTTTTTATTACATAAATCTTTGAATCTTTAAACAATTTCTCTTTTAAATCTTTTTTGATGAATCTATTTTCATAACATTTTCAAATGGATAAATTTCTTGCAGCTAATTTATTCGTCGATCTCATATTCTTTACTCTTTTGTATTTTTTTTTATTACATAAATCTTTGAATCTTTAAACAATTTCTCTTTTAAATCTTTTTTGATGAATCTATTTTCATAACATTTTCAAATGGATAAATTTCTTGCAGCTAATTTATTCGTCGATCTCATATTCTTTACTCTTTTGTATTTTTTTTTATTACATAAATCTTTGAATCTTTAAACAATTTCTCTTTTAAATCTTTTTTGATGAATCTATTTTCATAACATTTTCAAATGGATAAATTTCTTGCAGCTAATTTATTCGTCGATCTCATATTCTTTACTCTTTTGTATTTTTTTTTATTACATAAATCTTTGAATCTTTAAACAATTTCTCTTTTAAATCTTTTTTGATGAATCTATTTTCATAACATTTTCAAATGGATAAATTTCTTGCAGCTAATTTATTCGTCGATCTCATATTCTTTACTCTTTTGTATTTTTTTTTATTACATAAATCTTTGAATCTTTAAACAATTTCTCTTTTAAATCTTTTTTGATGAATCTATTTTCATAACATTTTCAAATGGATAAATTTCTTGCAGCTAATTTGTTCGTCGATCTCATATTCTTTACTCTTTTGTATTTTTTTTTATTACATAAATCTTTGAATCTTTAAACAATTTCTCTTTTAAATCTTTTTTGATGAATCTATTTTCATAACATTTTCAAATGGATAAATTTCTTGCAGCTAATTTATTCGTCGATCTCATATTCTTTACTCTTTTGTATTTTTTTTTATTACATAAATCTTTGAATCTTTAAACAATTTCTCTTTTAAATCTTTTTTGATGAATCTATTTTCATAACATTTTCAAATGGATAAATTTCTTGCAGCTAATTTATTCGTCGATCTCATATTCTTTACTCTTTTGTATTTTTTTTTATTACATAAATCTTTGAATCTTTAAACAATTTCTCTTTTAAATCTTTTTTGATGAATCTATTTTCATAACATTTTCAAATGGATAAATTTCTTGCAGCTAATTTATTCGTCGATCTCATATTCTTTACTCTTTTGTATTTTTTTTTATTACATAAATCTTTGAATCTTTAAACAATTTCTCTTTTAAATCTTTTTTGATGAATCTATTTTCATAACATTTTCAAATGGATAAATTTCTTGCAGCTAATTTATTCGTCGATCTCATATTCTTTACTCTTTTGTATTTTTTTTTATTACATAAATCTTTGAATCTTTAAACAATTTCTCTTTTAAATCTTTTTTGATGAATCTATTTTCATAACATTTTCAAATGGATAAATTTCTTGCAGCTAATTTGTTCGTCGATCTCATATTCTTTACTCTTTTGTATTTTATTTTATTACATAAATCTTTGAATCTTTAAACAATTTCTCTTTTAAATCTTTTTTGATGAATCTATTTTCATAACATTTTCAAATGGATAAATTTCTTGCAGCTAATTTATTCGTCGATCTCATATTCTTTACTCTTTTGTATTTTTTTTTATTACATAAATCTTTGAATCTTTAAACAATTTCTCTTTTAAATCTTTTTTGATGAATCTATTTTCATAACATTTTCAAATGGATAAATTTCTTGCAGCTAATTTATTCGTCGATCTCATATTCTTTACTCTTTTGTATTTTTTTTTATTACATAAATCTTTGAATCTTTAAACAATTTCTCTTTTAAATCTTTTTTGATGAATCTATTTTCATAACATTTTCAAATGGATAAATTTCTTGCAGCTAATTTATTCGTCGATCTCATATTCTTTACTCTTTTGTATTTTTTTTTATTACATAAATCTTTGAATCTTTAAACAATTTCTCTTTTAAATCTTTTTTGATGAATCTATTTTCATAACATTTTCAAATGGATAAATTTCTTGCAGCTAATTTATTCGTCGATCTCATATTCTTTACTCTTTTGTATTTTTTTTTATTACATAAATCTTTGAATCTTTAAACAATTTCTCTTTTAAATCTTTTTTGATGAATCTATTTTCATAACATTTTCAAATGGATAAATTTCTTGCAGCTAATTTATTCGTCGATCTCATATTCTTTACTCTTTTGTATTTTTTTTTATTACATAAATCTTTGAATCTTTAAACAATTTCTCTTTTAAATCTTTTTTGATGAATCTATTTTCATAACATTTTCAAATGGATAAATTTCTTGCAGCTAATTTATTCGTCGATCTCATATTCTTTACTCTTTTGTATTTTTTTTTATTACATAAATCTTTGAATCTTTAAACAATTTCTCTTTTAAATCTTTTTTGATGAATCTATTTTCATAACATTTTCAAATGGATAAATTTCTTGCAGCTAATTTGTTCGTCGATCTCATATTCTTTACTCTTTTGTATTTTTTTTTATTACATAAATCTTTGAATCTTTAAACAATTTCTCTTTTAAATCTTTTTTGATGAATCTATTTTCATAACATTTTCAAATGGATAAATTTCTTGCAGCTAATTTATTCGTCGATCTCATATTCTTTACTCTTTTGTATTTTTTTTTATTACATAAATCTTTGAATCTTTAAACAATTTCTCTTTTAAATCTTTTTTGATGAATCTATTTTCATAACATTTTCAAATGGATAAATTTCTTGCAGCTAATTTATTCGTCGATCTCATATTCTTTACTCTTTTGTATTTTTTTTTATTACATAAATCTTTGAATCTTTAAACAATTTCTCTTTTAAATCTTTTTTGATGAATCTATTTTCATAACATTTTCAAATGGATAAATTTCTTGCAGCTAATTTATTCGTCGATCTCATATTCTTTACTCTTTTGTATTTTTTTTTATTACATAAATCTTTGAATCTTTAAACAATTTCTCTTTTAAATCTTTTTTGATGAATCTATTTTCATAACATTTTCAAATGGATAAATTTCTTGCAGCTAATTTATTCGTCGATCTCATATTCTTTACTCTTTTGTATTTTTTTTTTATTACATAAATCTTTGAATCTTTAAACAATTTCTCTTTTAAATCTTTTTTGATGAATCTATTTTCATAACATTTTCAAATGGATAAATTTCTTGCAGCTAATTTATTCGTCGATCTCATATTCTTTACTCTTTTGTATTTTTTTTTATTACATAAATCTTTGAATCTTTAAACAATTTCTCTTTTAAATCTTTTTTGATGAATCTATTTTCATAACATTTTCAAATGGATAAATTTCTTGCAGCTAATTTATTCGTCGATCTCATATTCTTTACTCTTTTGTATTTTTTTTTTATTACATAAATCTTTGAATCTTTAAACAATTTCTCTTTTAAATCTTTTTTGATGAATCTATTTTCATAACATTTTCAAATGGATAAATTTCTTGCAGCTAATTTGTTCGTCGATCTCATATTCTTTACTCTTTTGTATTTTTTTTTATTACATAAATCTTTGAATCTTTAAACAATTTCTCTTTTAAATCTTTTTTGATGAATCTATTTTCATAACATTTTCAAATGGATAAATTTCTTGCAGCTAATTTATTCGTCGATCTCATATTCTTTACTCTTTTGTATTTTTTTTTATTACATAAATCTTTGAATCTTTAAACAATTTCTCTTTTAAATCTTTTTTGATGAATCTATTTTCATAACATTTTCAAATGGATAAATTTCTTGCAGCTAATTTATTCGTCGATCTCATATTCTTTACTCTTTTGTATTTTTTTTTATTACATAAATCTTTGAATCTTTAAACAATTTCTCTTTTAAATCTTTTTTGATGAATCTATTTTCATAACATTTTCAAATGGATAAATTTCTTGCAGCTAATTTATTCGTCGATCTCATATTCTTTACTCTTTTGTATTTTTTTTTATTACATAAATCTTTGAATCTTTAAACAATTTCTCTTTTAAATCTTTTTTGATGAATCTATTTTCATAACATTTTCAAATGGATAAATTTCTTGCAGCTAATTTATTCGTCGATCTCATATTCTTTACTCTTTTGTATTTTTTTTTATTACATAAATCTTTGAATCTTTAAACAATTTCTCTTTTAAATCTTTTTTGATGAATCTATTTTCATAACATTTTCAAATGGATAAATTTCTTGCAGCTAATTTATTCGTCGATCTCATATTCTTTACTCTCTTGTATTTCTTTTTATTACATAAAATCTTTCAACAATTTCTGTTTTTAATCTTTTTTTCATGGATCCCTTTACATAACATTTTTAAAAGGATTGACCTATTGTATTGCCCTCTCGGAACTGAATTATCAAATATCCAACTCTGGAGTGGCGAAATGGGTGTTTTTAGACGGTCATTGGGAATATCCAGACGATGAAGTTCGATGGAGAATGGGAGTAGATGGACAGCTAATAACCGACATTGAAACGAGACAACTCTTATGGTATGGTCATGTCCAGCGGATGGATGAAACCGGACTTCCCAATAAAATAATGCAATGGATACCACGAAACCGGAGAAATAAAAGAAGACCCAAAAAGACCTGGAAAGAGGGTATCACAAAAGCAATGAGCTCTCGAGAATTAAGAGAAGATCAATGGGAGGATAGGAAGTCGTGGAAGTTAGTCATCGGACAACGTCGAAAGACGTTTTGAACCCGATAATATATATAGTTAATTTATTCTTTGATCTCATATTATTTGCTGTCTTGTATTTTTATTTATTTTATAAATCTGTTATCCCTATCTTTTTTCATTATATTTTTATGGATTCATTTTCACTACATTTCCAACTGTATATATTCCTTGCAGTTAAATTTATTTCTTTGATCACATATACTTTGCTGTTCTGCATTTCTGTGTATTTCATAAATCTTTAAAAAAGTTCCATTTTGAATATTTTTGTTGTTGATCTCTTATTCTTTACTATCTTGTTTTTCCATTTATTATATAAGTACATCAATCTATCTATGATCTGTAAAAAACTTCTTTTTTGAATAATTTTTTATGAATCCATTTTCATAACATTTCCAAATGGATATATCCCGTATTGTTAATTTATTCTTCGATATCATATTCTTTGCTGTCTTGCATTTTTATTAATTTCATGTATCTTTGAATCTGTAATCAATTCCTTTTTCGATTTTTTTCATGATTCATTTTCAACTGCACAAATACCTTGCACTGGAATTTATTCTTTGATCTCATATTCTTTCCTTTCCCACATCTTTATGTATTCCATAATTTTTTGAATCTTAAAAAATTTACTTTTTCATGGACCCATTTTATTATATTGTTTAAATGAATAAGTCCCTTGCAGCTAAGTTATTATATATTTTCTAGTATTCATTCCATTCATCTTTTTTAGTTCTTTTTTTAAGGATCCTAGAACAACATCAGACTTTATAGTTTCTTCATTTTTTTCAATTCGATATTATTACCTCTTTTTCAGTTTTTGAATCGCTTTTCGTATCCCTTTTTATGGATCTTCGAATGTAGTTTCCTGATAGATGACCCCTTTTTTTTACGGAGTAAGCAAACAAATGTAAATAAAAGGAGGTAAAATAAATATCCAACATTGTCGATTGCAGCATCGTAGATGCCTTTAATTAATTATAAAAAGTGTATGCAACCTTTGTGTAATCTTAAATCAGTATTAAAAAAAAATATCAATTTTTCATGATGGCCCGAAGCAGTAATTTTGTAGATTGTTATTATTAATCTCGGTAGGTGTCAAGCGGTAATTCCGAGGTGTGAAACTCACCTCCTCTGCTTGTTTTTTGCATGACTCTGCGCATTTTGGTCTATCAATTAAAATGATCGTTCTCGATGGACTGACTATCGCAGAAGAACTACGCGCGGCAACGACAGATGCTTCTTTTTGTTAGTCTCGAACACCTGATCCATTCGATTTTTCCAAAAAATAAAAAACTTCGAAATCGGAAGAATCTCATTGGCAGTTTTCTTTTTTAATACGATAGCAAATCTGAAAAATATTTTCTACTTCTTTATTGCATTGTTAGACAACTTTTTCACTTAAAATAATCCTGGAAATTAATTATCAGAAAAATAACAAGCTTATTTAATAGTATATTTTGTTAGGAGTCGAGAAAATAGGCTTTTTCCGTGCGCGCGCGACAAGTTCCCGTGGGAGGCGCAGCTGAACAGTTAATACTCAACTTTCACTTTTGTTATACACCAGAACCAGTTCAATATTTAATAGTTAATAATATTAGCAAATCAACCGAGTTTATTATATACCTAATATTACTTATTAATTTATGTAAATACCTTAAAATGCGTAACATTTTTTTAATGCCCAACATTAAATAATAGAAGGTGACATTAATAAGATATGAATCAATACTACTATTTAACAAACTAAATTTCAAATAAAATTTCATTTAATAAAACTACAAGTTAAACAGATAAAATTTTTGCCATGTCAACACATTTCTTTAAAAAAAATGGCTAAATAAATTTACAATATGATAACTATTATTAATTTTAAGTTTTAATATTTGAACATATTATAAACTTATCGCACTTATTTAAAAGTCTAACTATACAATGTTTTTAGCCGTATACGTTTTTATAACCAATAAACGTCGCTGTCAACTTGTAGATGTAGAAGGATCCAGAATACCAAAACAATATAATTTAATTTTTTTTAATTAGATTATTCAAGCCAATCACGTAATATAAATTATCCCCGCCAATTATTCAAATTCAAATGATGTTTTGTGATTGGTTCAGTCGAATTACACTTTCTCTCTCCCTCTCTCCGCAGGCAATAAGTGTAGAGGAAGAGAGATAGCGACTAATGCATTCTTGACATTCTTGTTACGCACAGTTTTTGTTGGCTTGTCCCGGTTTTCGCAGTGTGAGGTAGGGACCTTCGTTGTAAAAGCGGGAAGTCCCTCCATCTCGATTTTGGGAGTCAAATAATATGTCTTGGCATGACCATGTTGCTAACATCGCAAAGTCGGCAAGCTTTCTGTGGAAAGCCAGAAAGTTTTTTACTCCTGATCAACTGTTGACGACGTACAAGACTCAAATCCGACCTCTACTGGAGTATTGCTCGCATATTGGGGGTTCAGCACCAAGGCATTCTCTTCGTCTTCTAGATTCCATTCAGAAAAGAGCCATTCGCTTGATAAATAGCTCAACTCTCACAGATACCCTTTACCCTCTAGAACATAGAAGAAGAGTTGCAGACCAGTCATTGCTCTACAGATATTTCCATGGCAGATACTCCAGAGAAATAAAAACTCTTGTACCACCATTGGCCACATTCGGCCGAAGAACTCGGCACGCTGATCAGTCTCCCACATTTACTCTCAAGCTTGACACTACAAGGACCAATCTTCATCAAGAATCCTTCTTTTACAGGGCTGCTACGGAATGGAATAAGCTTCCAAAATCAGTTTTTCCAGAGAACTATGACCTGCAACTTTTTAAAAAGCGTGTCCACAATCATTTCCTTTCTATAATCCCTTCCCCTTCTAATATTCGCAGTGCGGGCCGTCCACGGCCCACACGATAGGTCTACCCTTTTTGCGACTATTTTCATAAAAAAAAAATAATTAAATTTAATTTAAAAGGATTTTTAATTTAAGTGGGTTAAATAATTAGATGTGGTAGATGTAGTAATGGTTTGGGGGGGCTATTGCCTATGGTAACCCATCACCACTCTTGTTTATTCGAGGCAGTGTGACAGCTGCGCGATATGTTGATGATGTCCTACAAACCTTATCTAAATGTCCGTCTACATGTCCTATTTCAAGAAGATAACGCACGTCCCCATATTGCTCGTAGAAATATGGACCTTCTCCAAGAAGCTAGTGCTAATGTTTTGGCGTGGCCACCCCGTTCACCGGATTTAAATCTCATCGAACATGTGTGGGATCTTATGTGTAGGATACTGTTCACTTTACACTATCCCTCACAGACTCTAGCACAATTATTCATGTACTTTATCAACGGCTAGAAATGTACAGGAGTGTACTAAGTTACGAGGTCGCAAACCACATTATTTTTCTTCGGATTACATGTTAATTTCTTGCAAACACTACCACATTGTCCAAAAATCAAGTTCAAGAAATTATTCTTTCTGGGTGTACCTAACGCTTTCAATGTCGCCGAGTATATTTATTTTACTTTTCCGGGGTGTTATCGCTGGATAACTTCCCCGATCATGCATCCCTGCAAAAAAATTTGCAGTAGATTTAAAAATAGTTACAATGAAGAGACTTTTTAAATTGTGAATCACAAAATACTACTTACGCATTTAAAAATGTGGGGGGTTATAACTGTCACTCGAGGGGTGTTTAATGTAGGGATGAAATTTTTTTCACCGCAAGATGTCATTTCATGATCTAAATATGCACAATAATTAAAATAATGAATATATTTTGCTGTTCCACGTTTTATCTATAAAAATATTTGTGCACGCCATATTTTCAATCAATTATTTAATTCTTTCTGACCAAACTGAATAAAGCGTGAACAAACAAAAAATGTGAGTTCCACGATAAATATTTCAAGAATTATTTTGTTCGTGTCAAACATTCCGGAGTCATCGTTATTCGTGATGTTGTTGGCTGTCGATGTGTCGAATTAATTTTTTTAATTTGCCGTAATAATTTGATAATCAATACACGTACAAATTCCGAAAATTAAACGACCTGTACTGGAACGATAAAGCTACTTTGTTTTCAAAACAAAGTAGTGGAGTCAAAAATACCGGAGAAGAGTGTCCCCCTTTAATAGAAAATCGACGGGTCTGAGCGTTTTTCTAAAATGTTGACGATGTTCCTGCAAATGGCTCTGTTTCGTTTTCGGTTGGCCGAATGTATGTATATGTATGTATTAGCTTGTTGGCGTCTTTTTGATCCTATGTTTTTTTGAAACTATCTTTGCACCAACCTTTTTCACGTTTAAATAGTCATGCAAAATTGCTCTAACTATATCCCTGAGTAGTGCTTAGGTTCGGATGGTTCGCAATGTAATGCCTCTACATACGCTTCTTAGGTACGTGGAGTTATTTTAATGTTTCATTAACTGATTGGATACTATATTTAATTATACTAAGGGAGACTTGTGTATCTCTCTTGGTTAAACTTACAATCAATCGTTAATACATAAACGTAGGATACTAACTACTACGCTAGTAGAGTATCGTATTCCTACTGGTTTTTGGTGCTATCAAGGGCCTGTTTGTATTTAGGTTGGTGTAGGTTGCTACGTGAGTTTAGCGATCTGCACTAACACAAATTGTACGGTAGTAACTTCGTCTATTCGCTGATATGGCAAGGTTAAGCATGACAACAAATAACACTTTAGCAATAAACAAATATTGTTTGTACCAACGGTGGGTGGAGCTTATTTAAAATAACATCCGGTTAAAGTTACTTACTTACTTTTCGTGTCCGGCTCATACGACATCTTTCCAAAAAACAGCGGCTTCAATAGCCTTGTCATTACATAAGATTAAGTCTTCTTGCGTGCATGCTTTTTCCAGTTGTGGGTAGACCAGTAGGTGGCTCATATCCTGGGGCTGGCCACACGAACACAACACATCTTCGCTCTCAGACATTTCCCACTGCAACATATTTGTGCTGCACCTTGCCACTCCTGTCCTTAGTCGATTTAGGGATTTCCATACCGCGAAAGGGAGGTGTTTTCCTGGAGCCATATCTTCTCTTGGGGGTTCCCGAGTTTTTAGCTGTTATGTCCACCCAGTGATACGGCTATTTTCTATGGACCCCTCGAGTATGTGTGATCTTGCCATGAAGCTCTACATTATCTTAGACGTCGACCGGCTGGCTCGTGTTGGTGCAGAGGATGGCGTGCATCGGTTTCCTGCTTCGTCCTTCCAGCATCCGTGGCGACAGCTCTTCGCACAGATGGGGGTGCCACACCAATAAGTCAACATGGTTCGCGTGAGTTGAAGCTGTCCAAACCGGTGCGGCGTATTCCGCAGTGAATACGCAGAGCGCCAGAGCCGAGCTTCTGAGCGTTTCTGGTTGAGCTCCCCATGTTGTACCTGTGAGTTTTCGCAGTATGTTATTTCGCGCACTAACTTTATTGATGCAGTGTTGTCTGAAGGACAAAGTACGGTCCAGGGTCACGCCCAGGTTTCTCGGCGTCGGTCGGACAGTACTCCAGTCTTTCGCCTCGCCAATGTATCTCGAGCTCACGCCGTGCTTCTTTGTTTTTCAGGTGGAAGGTGCAAACCTGTGTCTTGCTGGGATTCGGCTTTAGGTGGTTTTTCTGGTAATAGATTGCTAGTTTCTCAAGGGCGGCCTCCAACTTTTTCTCCACCTCGACAAACTCAGTGCCCCGAGCTGCCACAGCTGTACCATCGGCAGAGATGAATTGCTTTATTTTGTCAGGAATCGGCTGGTCGTTCGTGTACATGTTGTACAGGAGTGGGGACAGGACACTGCCTTGCGGCATTCCATTCTTCTGGACCCTCCATCTGCTATTCTTGTTTTGGAGTGAAACATAAAATATTCTGTTCTGGATGACCATAGGGAGCCTATAATCGGTTAAAGGTAAGTGCCCTAATGATTAAAGTTGATCATATCAGCAATCATGCTGAAAATCAAATGTCGTTGATCTTTTCTTTACACTTTCTTAATTTTTTTAACACGAGTGACATCTCTCATGTTAATCGTCTTCCACAGCATTTCAAAAATCTCTTATGTCGCACAGGAATAATTGTTAAACGGAACATGCAAATTACTACGAAACATGCAGTTATCTTTGTACAACTGTGGTTTTTTATTAAGTTTCACTAGGAATTTTAAATTGACGAGCTGCTCGAATATTTTTTTGGCAGTTTTCGACGCTACGCTTTTACTTTTTTTTTATTACTAAGTACACCCAAAACTTGGCAAAACGAGACAAACTGAACATAAAAAGTCAGATTTTGAACAAGTAAAGCAACTAGTCCTAGAGCTATAGACCTCGTATATGTACATCTCCCACTCTCCCTTATTCGCAGACACCAAACGGATTTTTAGTTTTACAATGTCAACACTTATACTCGTCCACACTTCTCTACGTATGTAATTAAGTAAACGATTTTGATGTTATAAAGAACAAGATAAAGCAAAATAATATGGTGCTAATAGCGTTTTAGAAAATACGATATCTACTTCGTCATTAATGATGATAATCGCAGAGGCCAAATGTTGTACTCGTTTAATTGTGTCATCCTCTCCAATGGCTCTTTGAATCGTCGAGATTAAATTAGTTAGTTTTCTACCACAATTATTGGTAATTTGTAGACGTCATAACGGTTAAGTGAGTGTTTTATATTCAATATTTTCAGATATTTTACTTTAATATTTGTCTAATTTTTAACAAAAATTAGTTTTTTAAATCTACACAATTTAAATAGTTACGCCACTGATTAAAAGTTCCGGATTTTCAACACGACTCACACGTCACACTTTCGTATTTATTTTTATGACGTAGGTGTCCCATGTACGGTTTTAAAGTTAAAGTCAGAAATAATTTTTCCTGTTTCACGAATTCGGCACCTCAAAAAATTTAGCCGACGGCAGGTACGATATCTCGAACCCAAAGAATGTAGCACTTTTCCAATAGTATCATTGGATTTTCATGGGAAACCCGGTATCAACTTGATTATATTTTTAATCACATGAAAAGTCGAAACAATGTTATTAGAACAAAAATTATAAACCTTTTTCTAATATTTTCCATCATACAGTGATCTACGAAAATCTCTGTTTCTGCTTATTTCTTGAAAGACATTTCTCGTTTGATATTACTTTTATGATAAAGGGTTTTGAAATTTTTGTCTCAACGTAAATCCTTTTTACGACACCCTAATTAGATCCATTATTTTCTAATTTTAGTGGGTGATTCATATTTTTAATAACTGTTTAAGTTGAAGGTGACATTCACATAAAAATACCTATTTTTTGTTGCATGTCGTCATTCTCCTTTATTCTTCTGTACTCTCAGAAGAAACTTCATCCCGGATGGAATATGCATGGAAGTATTCATTCAAAATATGGGTCAATATAATTTAAAAAAATTTAATAAAAACTTTCTAGGACTACATAATTTTTATCACTTTTAAAAAACCTCCAAAAAGCTATTTTTAAAAATTTAAAATCCAGATACAACACTAAAATAAGAAAACACAACGATGCGTGCCAGAACAACGATTAAGAGTGGATACAAGTCTATAAGAAATAAACAACCACTTGTCCATGTGGACTATTAAAAACAAAAAATTAGTGAAAATTGTCAACAAATAGAAAACAACGCACATTCAATAGGGAATATGCTTGTGATTAAAATGGAAGTAAAACATTTTTGTTAAAAAACTTTATTACTTAAGAATTATGCCACCATCAATATTTTTTATTATATTTTTTTTTTGAATAAGAAATTAATTTTTAAAAAGTGCGAAAATACTGTGGGAAATTCAAACATTTGAAAAGCGACATCATTGGGCAGAGCGAATGTGACGTAAAAGTCTGTATCAACAAATGTCAATAACATCGAGTATCGAATAAGTCTGGTTAGTCAGATTGGGTATTTAGTATTTGCTTAGAAGTGTTTGTGATTTATTCAGTTTCGTTACGATTTTTTTGCACATTTAGAAGTAAAATTACATTTGTTTTGTAAGAAGTAACTCGAAAAACTTGGGTAAATGACTGAAAGCGGTTTTGTAAAGGAGCAATCAGATAAGTGCGTCAAAAACCCAGTCGCTTAAGAATAACAAATTACAACTTTTTTAGCAGTTTGACAACTGTGTAGATTGTAGATTGTAGGGTGGGTCGTGAAGGCCATGCTGCCTCTCAAACACTTCGACCTTTCAGATCTTTTGTGCATAACCCATAATCTATTCGAGGCCCGGGATTCCGAGACTACGAGTAAAGTTTATCAGTTTCCTGGGGGCTAAGTTTCTGATATCGAGGGGCTTTAGGAAGACTCCTTCCAGAAACTTGAGCCTCTTGCAGAAAAGCACTGGGCATTCGCAAAGCAAATGTTCTGCAGTTTCAGCAGTAGCGGCAACTATCACTCTTTGTATTGCCCATCTTTTTCAGGTAGTACCTTGGAGGGCAGTGTCCAGTGAGGAGTCCCGTCACCAGTTTCAAGTCTTTCTTGTCCAACTCGAGAAGCTGTTTAACTTTTCTTGGCGAAAGACTTTCTAGTTAAGATCCGTTCTCTGTGCAAACTTGGTGGTTGTTAGTACCACTTCAAACTGCATTTCAAAGTCGTATCTAACTGGCATAATATCTGTCGGCTTAGACATGGATTCTAGGAAAATATTTTCCAACATCTTCAAATGTCCATTCCGATTTCTTGCTCTAAGATTTATTGTCTGGCTCAGTCTAAGGGCACTGATTGCTGCTTCTTTCATTACACATAAGTGCAATGGTGGAAGGTTCAGCATTACCTCTACGGCTGCAGTAGGGCACGTAAATGTTGCCCCTGTGATTCCCAGACAAGCTAGCCGCTGCACTTTCTGCAGCTTGACTTGTGCCGAAATTTGTTGCATTTTTGGCCACCATATCAATAAAGCATGTTAAATGACAAAGCAGTTTAATGACAAATGTGTACTTGGGTATTTAAGAATGCGGTGTCTTTATGTATACATATGTAAATAGATATATTCATAATACTGGTAAATAATTATGGAAAGAAAAAAAATATCACTGATTTCAACTATACTTTTTTTCCACTACTGGTACATTTATACCTACTAAAAGATAAATAATCACAAAATTGGGTTATTGGAAACCGTCATTATCAAATTCCCATTCACCGAAAAGTCGACACTGAACACACGTAATAACCCGAATGGCTTTTCTACAAAGAAAATAAAAGAAAATAGAAAAAAAACAGCTGAACGTCGAAACAAAGACCTGCCAATTACGTCGATAAGACAAAATAAGACTCAACAGGTCTCTTATCTCTCTCTCTCTCTCTCTCTCTCTTTCTGACTCTTAAAATTTTCAATTCCCGTATTGAACTTAATAATAATAATCTACAATGAAGTTTCTTTTTATTCGTTTGTTTTTTATTTTGACGCACTCCGAAACAAAAAGGTAGGGATGTCACACAATCGATATCGAATTTCGCCGTTTGGTACAGTAGTATAAATAAGACCAATTGACAAACATTTAAAAAATAAACAGGACATTGTTTTAATTGCGTTTAATTGCTAAATAGGTGGGTGGTCACCAATCAATAAAGGATTAAACAAAATCCAATCGTTTTAAGGTTTGTATTTCCTTAAAAATACCAGTTTTTTTTTATACCTCACAAATTACTATTTAGTTCAATAAATTAATCTAACTCGCTATCTATTTTCTACTAATTTTCTACTAATACCTATTTCTCTTTATTTTTAATTCATTATTCATCAACTAGCTCTTTATCAATTAACTAATTGTTATCTATTAAGTCTCCGCGGCCAATACGCGATCTTATATATCATCACGAAGCTTTCTCCAGAACACACCAATTTAGAATGATCGAGTTTGGCGAATGCGCCGGAACACTTCCGAACAATGAACTGGATAGGTCCCGCTTTTAAGATGATGGCGATTCATAATAGTATGTTCAGGTCTAGCTCTCAATATGTTCTAACCACTTTAACATTTGTTCTTTACTTTTATTCACTTATTCTTCACCTTTTAATAGGTACTTGTAACATTTCTCTATTTGTTCCAATTCTAAATTAGCCATCTTCCATTTTTGCAGCCTAATCCAACCTTTTTCACTCAGTCATCTCTTTTCGTCGTGGTGATAACTTTCTGAACAATTTATATTTACATGATTATTGTATAAAACCTACAGTTGGGTATGACTTATTTATAAGATATGTTAACATACTCGAATTGATAAAATGAACAGCAATATTTTTAATTTTATTTTTTCCTATTTCATCTTAATACGATGAACCGTAATGTATGTTTTTATAATTAAAGACTACAACAGTTCATGTAGACGAAGTCGCAGGAACTAGCTAGTTATTTATAATTTACAATTCTGGTATAATAAATATGCCCAGTAAAATGAAAACAGGAATACTGAACCAAAGTACATAGAAAGCTGGAAGCGGCGCAAGTCCAAGCAAATACGCGTGTAAAAAGACAAGTCCACAATGGCCTTGTCAGAGCCAGAAACAGCAACGGCGGCAGTGGCTTTGTCCCACCGCCTCCGCCAGAAAATACTATTGCCAATATTGTTGTTCTTTTCCGTCACATTTTCCGAGAAAACAGGAAGCTGTCATTTTTTCTGTCTACACTTTAAAAAATATTCTCGTTAAACGCACGTTACTAATGAAATTTGTATTTGAACATTTTACTATTTTAAGTAGGTAGCTATAGCAAAAAATATGTAGAACCAAAATCTTTGATAGACATTTGATGATTATAATGATGATCTGTTTTTTGTATCTTTCCAGCTACTTAGTTTAGTCCCATTTCTTCAGTTCTCCTATTAAGGAGTAGAAGCTCATGTACTGCTATTGTCCAGGAGGATCACTCTTTTGGTCTTGTATACAACCCAGGTAGTGCCTCCATTGGGCGGTGGCTTCACATTCGAAGATAATATGAGTGTTTGTTTCCTCCTCCTTATTATATAATCTGCATATAGGTTCTGTGTCAGACACGCTTTTATTGTGCAGATGTTTTTTCAAAAACCAGTGTCCGGTACAAAGCCCTTCAATTGTTCTGAGTTTTTCCCTACTTAGCGAGAGCAGCTCCTCTGCCTGCTTGGATGAGGGTTCTTTCAGCATAACTTGCTATGCCTAGCTCCCTCTTCATCTGATGCTGAGAGTGGACCCAGCCATTGATCACTGCTTTAACACTGACCTTGGCTATCCCTATTATTGGTTCTGGCCTAATAAAAGGTGTTCCAGTGCCCCGCCTAGCTAGTTTGTCCGCTTCTTCGTTACCAGAAATAACTTAATGCCCTGGCACCCACAACAAAGTGACTTTTTTATGGTTAGCCAAGGTTCGTAGGTTTCCGGAACATTCCCGGACAATTTTTGAGTCTATTCTCCGTGATGCCAAAGCTTTAAGTGCCGCTTGGCTTGATAAACATTTAAAATTAAGTGAAAATAATGTAACCATCCGTCCTGTAGACTAGGTACAACCTTATTTTACGTTTATATGTATTTACCACAAATAACAAAAAAAAACATTGGAATCTTGACCGATTTTTATTGCTTGCCACGTGTGTTTCCTAAATATATTAAATGACATTAATTTTAATGTCAAATTTTAATTGCGGTTTTTGTTTCATACAGGGACTCCCAAAAGTGTCGAGCCAAAACTGAAAAGTGACTTCAATTTAATAATACTAACATAAAGGTCGTGAAAGTCTAAAAAATATAAGTATTTCATTTTATTTTCGACGTTACATAATCTTAATGGGTCAAATATTTTTCAAGTAAAATTTTTATCGTTTTAGAAATTTTAACAGTGTAAATTCCCACTCAAATCCGCGATGATAATGAGAGAATAAAATACTTATTGTCTCTGGCCTGCTAGTGCTTGTCTTTGGTAGAGAAAATGGATTTATCAATCCAAAACATGTGTTTTATGTAAAACACGTTAACCGCCATGTGACAAGGAAACAGAACCTGCCAAATGGAACATTTTTTATTTACAATGAATAACCAGTTGAATAACCATTAATAACCGGTATACAATAATTTTCATCTGTATCTTTTAATTGGCAATAAATTAGCTGCTTCAGTGGGAGAGGTTAGGATTGGTCAATTAATTAGATGAGCCATTGGGACAAAATATACGTACTTATTTTATTTTTATTCCGTATTTTATAGTGATTTTGAATATAAAAAAAAATTACAATAGATACAAGGATGCCTTTTTTTGTAATTTGTCAATAAAAAAATCTACCAAGTTGTTAGTAAGAAAGTATCGATATCAAAATTTTGCTTTTAATCAAAAAACCACTCGGAAACTTTTGCATAAAGTTTGAAAAAAAAAGTAAAAAATTCCATCTTCCACCTTCTCTTGCACATTTTCCTCTAAGCTATCCTACGCCGACGCCTTATGGCGTAGTAGTTACCGTCGGCGTCGCGACGCATCGTTCCTCGTTGTACGTCCGTTGTTTTAGAGCTGATTGGACGCCCGCCGACCGCTACAATCGATACTGGCCTTTCACCAATCACGTGACGCCCCTAGTTCGACCCCCTCCCTCATTACCCGCTCCCCACCCCTCTCTCACTCAATCTTTCTCTCTCTTTTCGCGGCCCACTAGATCGCGACTGCCTTCTTTTGTCTTTGCCAACCCGATGAACAATGGAGGAGCGATTCACTCTGCACTGCATTCTAGATCGGATACTCGTATTCATTACTTACGCACTTTTATTTGGGCCAACTATCTAAACCGCTGAATAACCTTTGATATTCGAGCAGTCAAATTTGTTGACATTACTGCCGATTAAAACTACACTTAGAAAAATTATTATCGCCACTTTGTGTCATCGAAAATACAATATCCTGAACAGAGATACTTGGAGTATTTGATAAAGATTTCATTGGACAAAGACCTTTAAATAAATGGGAAACACCTTATAAGTTGCAGTAAAATATTTTGTATTATTCTTGAAAAATTAAATTAGAATATATGTAATAAAAAATTAATATCTATCTAATAAATAAAATTGTATAAAAAATGAAAATATTATCCGAACAAAAGAGAATGAAACAACCTAACAATGACCATACTTTGATTTTTGTCGTGATTTTATCCAAAAACTAGCAAAAAATCTCATGAAATGAGTCCCCTTCAATATCATTAATAAAAAATGAAATTTTTTTAAAGTTGACCCTAAATCAAGTCCTAGAAAAAATATTGTATTTTAGGTACACAACACTTGAACCCTAAAATTTGGCATGCTTTGATTTTAATCAGGATCTCCAACAAAATTTAGCAAAGGACCATGAAATGAGTCATCAAGTAGGTATTATTTTTAAAAAAAAAATTATATTGATTAAATTTGACCTAAACCAAGTCGTAGAAAAAATATTGGATTTTACTCGTTGATTTTGTTTGGATCTCCTTAAAAAATTAGCAAAAAAGTCATTAAATGAGTCATCTAGTAATATTCATTAAAAAAGTAAAGTTGACCTACATCGAGTAGACAAAGAAAAAATATTGTATTTTACTCGTAACTTGTTTACCAGCAATAAAACATTAGGCATACTTTAATTTTGTTTGGATCTCCTTAAAAAATTAGCAAAAAAGTCATTAAATGAGTCATCTAGTAATATTCATTAAAAAAGTAAAGTTGACCTAAATCGAGTGGACATAGAAAAAATATTGTATTTTACTCGTTATTCGAACCCCAAAAACATAACAATTGCTGTGCTTTGACTTTGTAAAGATCTCTTCCGAAATCTAACAAAAAATCATAAAATTAGTCATTTAGTATAATTCATTTGAAATGAAGAAAGGTCAGGCAAAGAGTACCAACAACAGACGAGCATGTATGAGAGCACTGATGAAAGTAGAAGAAGCAAAAGATGTGTGTAAGAACCGTAGCGGAAGTGGAAAGAAGTGGTCTCTGCCTACCCCTACATAAAAAAGGCGTGACAATATGCAGGAATATTTATTATATTTTCTAAGTTGACCCAATTGTAGTCGTATAAAAATATTGTGTTTTACTCGTTATTTCAAAAATAAAACGACTACCATTATCGTTACAAAAAAAAACGAATAATTTACAATTTTTCCTTATTTTTTAAGGGGATGAAAATGGATATAATAAACAATAGATATACCGTTTAATAAATAAACATACACTGCAATTTATTACAAAAGATACGAAGGACTATTAATAAAACTACTAGGTAATTTGCTGTTATACTCTCATGTAATATTTCTAACTCAAAAACCACCAGTCAAAAGAACATAATTCATAGTTACAAAACTGCATTTACCGAAAACACCCAATTACGTCATTATTTGTCGCTTTTCCATCCTGTATTTACCTCAATAATGGATGTTTTGTCCCATGGGCGTCCGCCAACGAATACTCGTACACTGATTGATGTATGCATTTTTTAAATCCTTCAAATACATTCCACACAATTTCAAAAAGAAGGTGAATTCGCTAGTGTTTAAATGTGGTGAAAAAAAGGGATGTTTCATTCGTTGCTTGATTCTATTTTTACGTATATAATGATCGGTTTATCTGGCTTGTTTAAATTACGATTGCTATATTTTTAAAAATAATCTACTTTAAGGATGTTCAACGGTACTTTTAGGAGGGTAGAGGATTTTTCTCCTCTTCCCAAAAACTGAATACGTAATGTACACGGATGGCTCAAAAACCCCAGATGAAGTTGATGCCGGTGTTTTCAGCAGGAAATATGCTGCAATCCTTCAGGCTGAAGTCTTCGCTATCGAATCGTGTGCAAGAGAGCTGACCAACAGACCTCTAGCAAACAAAAACATAAGTATAATATCAGACAGCCAGGCTGCTTTAAAAGCACTGAGCTCCAACAGATAAATTCTAAACTTGTATGAAATTGCATCGAATCCCTGGAGTACCTTAGTGGGAATAACAGAGTGACCCTGCTGAGGGTACCTGGGCACCAGGGGGTGGAGAAAAACGAAAAAGCCGACACCCTTTCAAAACAGGGGGCCGAATCTGCGGTCATTGGACCAGAACCGGTCTTTGGAGTTACTACAAGTGCCGCTAAAACAATTATTTCGGACTGGGCGGAGAGGAAAATACTCACATACTGGTCCGATATACCAGGGTTGACTCACTCGAAGGCGTTCTTACCTAAATCCCCGAGAAACACAACTAAGCAGATCCTAGAATGGAGCAGGAATGACCTGCGAATTCTAACGGGACTGCTTACAGGACACTGTCGTCTAAGATACCACCTCGGAAGGATAGGTCTAAATCAACAAACGGACTGTCGGTTTTGCTGCGTGGAAGACAAAACTGCTGAACTTATACTATGTTCATGCTCCGGCCTGGGAAGAATAAGGTTCAACATATTTGGTTATACCAACCTAGAACCTACCGTTTTCAAGAAATTCTCACCTCACACAACTAGAACTTCGTGAGAAGAGCTGGATTTTGCGGTGAACTGTAACTTCTAGGGGTGAGCCACAATAGACCTACTAAAGGTCGTAGTGGAGGAGCGACCTACGCCCCACTCATACGATACCTACCTACCTAATCTACTGAAAGGGTAAATGGGGTACATAGACCATTAGCAGGGTTACAAACATTTTTAAAGAAATTTTATAAAATGTATTGAAATTTATTTATTTGATCGTTTTTTGAATAAATAAAATGTTTTTAACTATTATATTAAAAAGATATTAATATTTTTAAACTCGTATAGGTATGACATAGCGCAAGCAATTGAATTTTGGCATAACTTTTTACTTATACTATTAGTTAAATTTAAGTTTAAAGTTAAATATATGATTTAAATAATTTTTTTTATCTACATAAACTTACTTCTAAATAAAGTAATCATATATTTTTCTTTACTATTCTATCAAATTATAGGTACTCGTATTAACCTAAAAATTCATAGTTTACATTGGACAGATAATTCACGAACTAATTGTTTCAAATGTACTTCTTTTAACGCTACAACCTTTGCAAAATCTATGACAGTTATTAAAAAAACGTGTGCGTGCAGTTCACACGCAGTAGAAGTGAAACTTTAGAAAATTAAACTTCGAGAGAATGAGATGAATATACACACTCACCGCTTGCTCTATCGATTTGACTCGACAATATACAGGCGCACACATATCTAAAATGCTTGGTAGACAAGATTGGGAAGGCTACGAAGCAGCGCACAGAGAAGACCGAGTAGTATGAAAAGCTGTATAAAGTATTCTATCTGATTCTCTCGCAGGCTTAATCCTATAGATTTATGTGTTTGTCTCTTTTTCGTTTCATCGAGTTTCAAATCACAACGATTCTAAAGAAATTTCAATTCAATAAATATTTTCTTCGTAAAATTATGCTTAAACAAACTTAGCAAATTGTTCCCGAAAAGACAATCCAACGTTATAAATATAACTATAAATCGATATGTAGGGTATAAACAAAAATTGTTCGAGAAACTTCAAAATCGGGAACTTGCCATAAGAACCCATGCTAAGTAAAGATATTTTTAGAGTCATATTTTTTGTAAAAACATACGTTAAAAAATGATGAAAAAAGTTTTTTTGAGTTTAAATTTCACAAATATCTGTATTTAATTTTGTAACCATTAAAAATCCTTAAGTTTACAAGACAACGGTTATATAAAAAAAAAAGTATCGCACGCAAAATGCGAAGAAAAAATATAGTGTGCAACATGCAACGATTGCACTTTTTTTATACCAAAATTTTTAGAAGAGGGATGCGTCCCTACGCCTGTGTGTAAGCATTAAAATATTCACAAGGGATATAATTCAATAGGAATTAGTGAGTGGGGTCGGCTATCGAAAAATCTATCTGCCTACACATGTCCCAGAAATTTACCTATGAATTATAGAATTATTTCTGTATGTTGTTATGTCAGACTAAATCGGACACTTTCCGATTTTATCTTAACTCCTGAATCAATAAAACACTGACGTTAAATGGATATTGGAAGCAATTTTCCTGTGTTTTTACTGATAATTATTTAGTTGTTAATCAATAAAATTATACACGGTGTCCTTAAAAAACAGTGCTTCCTTGAAAGGAGGTGTAGAATGAATAATTAGGAACAAAAAATTCTTGTAAATTTTTTTCCTTAAGTCATCGGTTTTCCTAAAAAAGTTTTTTTTTTATGAAAATAGTCGCAAAAAGGGTAGACCTATCGTGTGGGCCGCGGACGGCCCGCACTGCGACTATTAGAAGGGGAAGGGATTATAGAAAGGAAATGATTCTGGACACGCTTTTTGAAAAATTGCAGGTCATAGTTCTCTGGAAAAACTGATTTTGGAAGCTTATTCCATTCCGTAGCAGCCCTGTAAAAGAAGGATTATTGATGAAGATTGGTCCTTGTAGTGTCAATCTTGAGAATAAATGGGTGATCAGCGTGCCGAGTTCTTCGGCCGAATGTGGCCAATGGTGGTACAAGAGTTTTTATTTCTCTGGAGCATCTGCCATGGAAATATCTGTAGAGCAATGACTGGTCTGCAACTCTTCTTCTATGTTCTAGAGGGTGAAGGGTATCTGTGAGAGTTGAGCTGTTTATCAAGTGAATGGCTCTTTTCTGAATGGAATCTAGAAGACGAAGAGAATGCCTTGGTGCTGAACCCTAAATGTGCGAGCAATACTCCAGTAGAGGTCGGATTTGAGCCTTGTACGTCGTCAACAGTTGATCTGGAGTAAAAAACTTTCTGGCTTTCCACAGAAAACCTAGCCTCTGGCTTGCCGACTTTGCGATGTTTGCAACATGTTCATGCCAAGACATATTATTGGACACCGTGACTCCCAAAATCGAGATGGAGGGACTTGGTTCAAGGGTATTTCCGGACATTGTGATGGGATGATTTGGGGAATTCACTTTCTTGGAAAACGTGGCGCTTTGTGTTTTTTGGGCATTGAACTGAACAAGATTGTTGCGACGATTGCTTTAAGATCTCTATTGATGGAATCAACCTGTTCCTGCCTGAGTCTATTTGTATCATTCACCGAAAGTGATCGATAGGATGTGAAAGTTGAGACAAGTGTGCTATCGTCTGCGAAACTGTAAATGGGGTTTGTGGTGGTTTTCAAGAGGTCGTTGATGTATAAAAGAAATAAGGTGGGGGACAGGATGGAACCCTGGGGGACCCCGGCATTGGTTTTAAACACATCAGAAGAAATACCATCTACTGCCACATGTATGGAGCGATCTTTCATGAAGCTTAAGAGCCATTGGCGCAGTTTGGTTGGGAGACCGTAGGCAGATAATTTACTTAACAATGCCTGGTGCCAAACGCGGTCAAAGGCTTTAGATATATCCAAGGCTATTGCACGGGATTCACCAAACTTTTCAATAGTGTTTGTCCAGAGCTGAGTGACATAAGCCAGCAAATCTCCAGTAGACCGAAGTTATCGAAATCCATATTGTCTGTCATGAATTATCTCAAATTTCTCCAGATATTTGATGAGTTCTGTGTTAATCGCTTTTTCCATAACTTTGGATATGACTGAGAGCAATGCAATAGGGCGATAATTCGCAGGAATAGTCTTCTTTCTTTTAAATGCAGGCTTGGCAACCATGCGTTGTATTCTAGTTAAACAAAAAGTTCACACAAAAAGTACCACCGATAAATTTAATTAGTTATTAACGTGTTACTCGCAAGAATACAACGGTCGTAATTTTTGTTAAAATGCCTGCGTTTTCGATTCGCGAATATCACGATATGTTATTTACATACGAAAAGGCTCACGGTAATTCTAATGCAGCTGTTCGACTGTATCCAGAAGTTATCCTCGATGACAATGTCCCGCAGTTTTGTGAATGTGTCTCAAAGATTATTGTCTACGGGTTCTGTGGTACCTTAAAAAACTAATGGACAAACACGAAGTGCTCGTATTCTAAACGCAGAAGACGAAATAATGGATACTGTCCTAATCCCTAATCCTATTAATTCACAAGGCATACGTAAGCAATACCATTTATTTAATTTTTTTCCATCCCGTACGACAGATATTCTAAATAGGTATCTACTAAAGTAAATAATCCACTACTTTTTAAAGTCAATTAAAAAAAGTTTACAAGAAGCACCAGATTTTTTGCTTCGATTCTAATGACTCACTATAAACATTTATAATTAACCGTAACAACGATCAATAAAGGTTTACTTTTATTTCAATAAACAGTTAAATTAAAAGGTTTAGAATTAAACACAGAACTAAATTTATTTGACGTTTCGGTTTATCTAACTAAAAACCAATTTTAAATATTGTGCTAATCGGCATTTTGCTTAACAAAGTGATCTTAAAAGTACATTTTAATTAAATTTGAGGGCCAGATTTTATTCCTAACAGACAGTGTTATGTCATGACTCATGATAGTAAACAAATAGATTATTTTCGTATAGAGATGCAGCGTTGCCGGCGTTAACTGAATTTCTTAAGACAATAATATTAACACATTGTCGGACAATAGTAAGTGAAGTTCGAAAACTAACACTATATGTTTTTGTAATTTTTGGAATGTTGTATACTTTTACTCTTTTCTGCTTAAATTAACTTCATTTTAATTAATTCAGCACCTTTAATTAGATGGCGGCTTTAACAGCAAAAATTTTAAAACGTAAATGACAGGTTTAATGACTCAAATAAGCAATTTTGTGCGTTCAACAAACTATTTTTGGGAGTTTTACACGAAATATTAGCTCAATATTAAACAAAAATAAATAAATTTATTATAATTTTATAATTATTACACATTATGCAGGACACAGTGCAGGTTTTGACATGCATTTCTTGCAGCAATACACTGTCAGTATTATATTCAGATTCACTTTTGCTTGACCCACTAGTCATTTCCTCAAAAAGCTTTAGCAGCCTAGGATCTTTTTCCCAACTGGCCATTTTCTGTAAATATTGAATAAAACATTTTATTTTATATTATTATTAATTGTATATTATGTATATACTTATTATTTACATTATTATTATTATTTATTTATATTTCAAATGTAAAATCATTAAAAATAAAAAATATAACCATAAATATCGCTAATGTATCAAAAAATGCTAAATTTTAATTTTTTTATTTGTATTTAAAGTGTAAAATCAATAATAAACAAATACTTACCAGTATAAACAATAATTATCGTTAAATCTATTAATAACAACTATAAATTCAAGAGAAAACACGATCGCACTACTGCATACGTGCTTACTGACGCTGCAAGTCGTATAATAGTGAAAATCGAAATTCAACCTAAAAAATTGTTTCCAAAACATGACCGTTTCGTTTTTGATGGCTATTGCCGTCATGCCACATGTGTCCGTCAACGTGTTGAGATATAAATACTAATGTAATTGTTTTTTTGCAAACCGTTGACTTCAGAAAAAAATATTATAAGGCTTTTCTACTCTGCATACTGTATTACGCCTTGTGTCTAAAGGATCGCACTATTTTCGGGGACACCCTGTATATTCTAAATATAATTGCTCCACCCAGTTGTCACGTGCCTATTTTTTTTTCCCTTCTACGGTTACATTATTAATTGGATCTCTATGGTTTTGTATTTCTCAGGTGCTCATAAATGGTTTCGCTTACCGTGTTTTGTTGTGATTTGGGTTTGTCACTCGTTGTAAATAGTGTTGCATACCTAGTAGTGTTAGGATTTAATTATTAATGGCTGTGAAATTTTTGTTAATTGGAGTGGGAGTCTTTGTTATTAGATTTCGCCTTGATTTTTGACCTCGATTGTCGTGTGTTGTCAGCTATATTATTGTTTGGTTTGCTTTTTTGTGTGGATGGGCTGGCTATCAACACGGACGAGCGCGATTATGAGTTGGGAACATAGTTTTGCAAAGGTTGGCTGACGCGTGTCCCGTGTCATTTTCTGATATCCGGCCTGGGAGTGAGCAGTTGAGAGGAGTCGTTTGGTGTCAGTCGTGGAGGTCGGGTGAGAGTTTTTGGAACGATTTGATATTAACACGTGTACAGAACTTCTACGGTTAATTCTTTCATATCTGGCTGTATTTGGGCCATCTTAATTGGATTTTTGAAGAAAAACCATTTAATTTTTAACTTGACCATTCTGTTTTGCCTTTGTTGTGGATATTTTGGATCTTGGGGTCGAGTTAAAATGACCGCGTGCGGGATTTGATGGAGGGAAGCCATTGTTAAGTACCAGGTGCAGTTTCATAATCAATCCGGCCACAGGATAAGTGAATTCGTATACCCACAGGTTACAAGTGATTTATTTTAGAATATTTAAACGACGTGATTTGTTTTTGACACCGCGATTAAGTTTTGTTTTAATTTATTAATATGGTACACTGTTGAAAACTATTTATTGCATTGGATAATATGCCAAGCTTGAACTTTGATTAAAGTAATATTCTCAATAGTTCTTTGTGTCCAAGTAAAAACGTTTATTCATACTTATTTGTGCATATCCTACAATATTGCTATTTTGAAGGACAGCCATCGTAAAAAGAAATATTTTTAAATAAGCTCGATTGTGTTAACAGTGTAAATCTTTAAAAATACTACTTGGTGTTTCTGTTTCTTGTATCATCGATGTAACAGTGGCGTCTCAATGAAGTTTTCAATTGGTTACATAGTATTGAGTTTAATTTTATCAACTTATCAGTTATTATGTGCTCGATCTAAGTGTTTTCAATAGTTTAAAAGTAACAAATTATTTTCATTAAATTCGTACCTGCTCCAAGTTGAATCTGAATTTATACATTACTGAATATACTTTATGTAGTTATTGTGATGGTTTCAAATTATTATTTTTGTTGCAAGTCCATTTATTTTGTATTTTTTTTTGTAATCTTTTGCTATCAGGAATTCTATACAAAACCAATTATTTTTGAAATTTTAAATATTTTTTTTTGTTTTTAATTCTCTTTTGTACATCATTAGGTTTTTATTATTGTCTGAAAGATTGTTATAATTAATTTAAATATTATTTTAAGAAAAGTGTATTAAATTCGTTTAATCCACATTACAAAAATACAGAATTTGTTGTAAAAAATCAGAACTTCATTTTTACTTAATTAATATATTGCAGGAATTGTAAATATAGTTTTATTTATCTAGTTCACCATAATTGTTTGTTGTTTATCGTGTGGCTCTGCTGGTGCCTACAAGACCTAGGGGTTTCCGGCTTGTACCGTCTAAGTCGGTGGCGCGGCTCACTTTTATATTTTTTTTCTTCTACCCTCTACGGCTGAGCTCGGGCATAATTTGCCAGTAGAGAGACCACTGGCAGAGTACTCTTTAGAGAACTAAAAGACGTGGCACAGTAGATGTAGCGCGTATGCGCGTGGTATTTCGTAGTTACTATTCGTCTTTTTATAATGTGTTTTACTGTTTTAAAAATAATTTGGCAACATTTTTTTTTGCTACAAAAACGTAGGCAGGAACAATTAAAATTATTTTGATAACTGATTAGTTTTAATTGTTATAATAAACTCCCTGCCGGACAAAATTAACACAACAATATAAAATTAGTCGATAAATTAATTTATCTTTTTATTATGTCCGTTTTTGAAGTTTATCAAATATTTAAATAGTTGGCTATACATATTTTGTCTGGTTGTTAATGAGAGCTCGTTTAGATTTACAGTTTTAAAAAATTTGTTAAAAGATAAATCTCTTACAATATCACGAGATCCCAAAAGATGTAAACTGGCATTATATAACAAGAGCGTGGCACAGGTTATGTCATTTAAATACTTGGGTGCTCAAATAACCAGTAACCGTGATCTTAAGTCGGAAGTCAAGTCGCAAACAATCAAAGCAGCAAGACTATCGGGATTCCTACGAGATGTGATATGGAGGAACAAGCACATGTCTATAGCGAGCAAAACAAGAATCTATAAGACCTGCGTAAGACCGGTAATGACCTACGCTACTGAAACGAGGGCAGAAACAGCAGCAACAAAGAGAATTTTAAGAGCAGCCGAAATGAGAACCCTAAGGACCATAACAGGACATACTTTACTCGACAGGCAGAGGAGCGAACACATCAGAGCTACCTGCGGCATTCAAGATGTAGTAAGATGGTCCAGAGTCCGAAAGAGAGCTTGGAGGGATCATGTGGACAGAATGCCTGGAAACCGCCTCGTAAGAGCTGCTAAGCACAACAAGCCTGAAGGTAACAGACCACCAGGACGACCGCCCAAGAGGTGGCACGAGAGCTGGACATCAGAATCCCAGTTGCGGCTGCTATGAGTGCTAATATATGAGGAAAAACAAGACAAATGTCTTAAGAAAAAGAAGAAGATAAACAATTTAGTGCAGTACTTGCGATTGATTTTCGTTAAAAGTAAACTCATAAATTGTTCCTTTTTTGAAAGTAATATGTTTTTTGTAGTGTACTGTTTAATTTTTGACCCCGAAAAATTAGAAAAATGAATCGACCAAGGACAAGACGTAGTGCGGTCTAATTGGATGAGGGATATTGTCAAAGTTATGTTGCAAATTACAATAAGTTGTATGGTAAGAAGCTTGAATGGGGTAGAAAATTATTCTAGAAGGCCGGGGCAATGGCGAAAAGATGCACTAACAACCGAGATGAATGTTTTATTAAACAATATACGCTTTAAAAAAGGACTGTCACAAGTTCTGTGATCAGAAACGAACTCGAAGCTATCCGCAATGTCACAATTTCTTCTAAAACAGTTAGAAGACTGTTAAATGAAGCTGGATTAAACTGTTGGAGACCAGTGACTGCACCCTTGCTTACTAGAGAGAACAGAGTTGCCAGGTTTTGGTCTTGGTTTGTGGATAATTGGAAAAAAGTTATGTTCATAGATGCAAACAGGATTAGCCTGTTAGCCTCGTGAACGAGTCTGGCGAAGACCAGGAGAGAGTTTTACTGCTTGCAATATTCCTGCAAGGATTCAGCGTTGGCTCTATTATGTTATGGAATGGTATATATCCTTTAATGCTCACACAGTTCCTGTACATACGAGATCCATGAATACTAATTACTATCTTGAAAATATTTTAATAGAACATCTGAATCCGATCGAGCATTTATGGGATCACCCCAAGAAAAATGTTAAGCGTCAAATACCTGCACCTGAGGGAACTTGAAAATATAGTTAATATGGATTGTAACGAATTAGGGAAGGCGTAATGCCTAGATTATTCTTGGATAGGAACGCAATTTGCTGTCTTTAGGTCCTTCGTTCTGCGGGATACTTTACTGTTTTATTGAAACGCTTATTTACTGATTAAGCTATATATACTTATATGAAGAGAGAGATGCACCGACTTGTGTATCTTCGTGGTTAATCTTAGGTACAATCATTTTTTTTTACTGAAAATAGTCGCAAAAAGGGTAGACCTATCGTGTGGGCCGCGGACGGCTCGCACTGCGACTATTAGAAGGGGAAGGGATTATAGAAAGGAGATGATTGTGAACCCGCTTTTTAAAAAGTTGCAGGTCATAGTTCTCTGAAAAAGTTGATTTTGGAAGCTTGTTACACTCTGTCGCAGCACTGTAAAAAAATGATTCTTGATGGAGATTGGTCCTTGTAGTGTCAATCTTGAGAGTAAATGGGTGAGACTGATCAGCGTGCCGAGTTCTTCGGCCGAATGTGGCCAGTGGTGGTACAAGAGTTTTTATTTCTCTGGAGCATCTGCCATGGAAATATCTGTAGAGTAATGTCTGGTCTGCAACTCTTCTTCTAGTAGGTGAGGGGTATCTGTGAGAATTGAGGTGTTTATCAACCAAATGGCCCTTTTCTGAATGAAATCCAGAAGACGAAGAGAATGCCTTGGTGTTGAACCCCAAATGTGCGAGCAATACTCCAGCAAAGGTCGGATTTGAGCCTTGTACGTCGTCAACAGTTGATCAGGAGTAAAAAACTTTCTGGCTTTCCACAGAAAACCTAGCCTCTGGCTTGCCGACTTTGCGGTGTTAGCAACATGGTCATGCCAAGACATATAATTAGACACCGTGGCTCCCAAAATCGAAATGAAGGGACTTGATTCAAGAGTATTTTCGGACATTGTAATGGAGTGACAGCAAAAAATCGCAATTGTCAAAACTGTTTTACAAATTCCGAATCGGTCTTTAGTTTAAATAAAACTACCTTCCCATAAAAATTTTCATTACCAGGAATGTTTGCACAAGGTGTCCAAAAAAATTGCAAAATCTTGCCCAAAATACTTGCTAAGGGACCTAGAACTCTTTAAAGATGGCGCTCTAACGTCGGTTTCATTCAAATAACTTCAAAACAGATTCCTGTTAAATGATATTTTGTACATTTATTATGCCCAATCAAATTGCGTGATTACGGGTTTTTTATTGCAGTCGTTTATTTTTCACAGCCATCTATCTTAATTTGGAAATTTGTTTGTTAGTCAATGGAAACGTATGCATAAGGCACATCAAAAGTTTAAACCAACAAGCCGCTTATTAGGTACTACAATTAAAAAATCGTTATCACGCAATTTGATTGGGCATATTCCAAGATACAAGTGTACAAAATGATATCATTATTTAATATTAGATAAGGTCGTCAAATCGAAGTAAAATGAGCTAAGTATACATTTTACGGTGTTTTTCTCTATAGAGCTTTTCTGGACATAAAAACAAAACAAAAATAAATTGTATTCAAAAACCCATGAGAGATTTTTAAAAGTTCGGTTGCGCATTTATAAATAAGGACATTCTTGGTATTATTAGTATTAACATTTTAGGGTATATAAATACAATGATAATTACCAAGTCCGCAAATTTTTGTATTTTAGTTTCAAAGGTAATATCCATTATATGATACAAAAGCACAAGAAATAAAAAAAATATTTTGAACATTAAATATACTCGTTTATATATCACAGGACGAAACCGATCGACAAATAAAAACAAAACAATGTATTATTTTAATAATGCAACATGTCACCTTTTAAAGGTTAATATCCAGGTACTAGGTATTGTTATTAATATTTTAGCTAAGTGAATTTAGCTTTTCGTGTTTTAATTTTTGCAAATTGTTTAATTAAATCTTGGGTGTCTTATTCTTTTAGTTGGTCCGATTCTATTAAAATGATAGCAAGATTACTTAGTCGGTTTTGCCCCATGGTATGGTCGATCTTAAATAATTTTTTATTATTTTCAGTTTTATCTTTTTATCATTATAAATTTTGTTTTGACAATGTTGTTTGTTGCTTTATGATAATAATAATAATAATCCTCCACTTTTACAGCGAAAGGTAGACGAAAGTGTTTTGTGAAAAAATGTTACTACCATTTAAATAAGTTTTACGTATATAATTAACAATTACATTTTTTTTTATTTTATTAAAATTATCTCTAAATATAAGTATTCTAAAGCTTATTGTAATGTTTATAAATAAACATAAAGTATCTGCAACAATGGTTATGTGTTTTGTACGTGATTGCAAACATTATAGTGAACAAAAAATTTAAAAGTTTTTTAAATGCCTATAGCAAAGATAGAAGAGAGCAAAACCTGGATATTACCTTTAAGGTGGAACAACTCTTATATTAATGTTTGCTTTACAAGTAGATAGTGATCATGATTTTAATTACCTCAGAATTATAAGTTTTATCTTTCATAATAGCATAAAATTCTCTAATAGTTAAGGAGTTACATCTACTCAGAATTTTCGACTAAATCGATTTGTCGTTTTCGACGGATTATTAAAGTATGACATTTCAAACAAATTCTCTGAAAATTTTATGTCGATCCGTTTAAAATTGAGCCAGTTACGGCCATTTTTTAAAATCGGTGACCACGATATCTCAAAAACGAGTAGATATAACGATTTTCTTGAAACTTTGCATACTTTTTTTAATATCAGAAGGCAGTCCTTGATCGAAGGATTTTTTTTTCGATGCATACCTACTTTTTTTTATATCAAGGAAAATAAAGTGATTTTTTCACCAAAATCTAGACTTTCACTTTCGAGAAGTTACACTGGTCACTGCGGAAGGCCTTTTTTAACAGCGGTCCAGGAAGTATATTATATCTGCTACATTTGTGAATTTTTTACTCACTTACTTACTTAACGTGGCCAAAAACAACACTTTAAACGTTTTAGCCTCCTCGACCACCGCCCTCCATTTACAATAAAAAAATTTAGAAACATGAAAAAGAAAACAGTTCGCAATCAATTTTCAAAAAAAAAATCACAAAAACACGCCTTTTTTCGGCTGCTAACTAGATGTAAGCCCTTAAAAGCTCTGTATCAAATTGCATCTGAAGAACATGCTTTGATTCAAAAGCATTTTGCCCTCTTTTAATGTCGTTAAAAAACTCGTTAATAGATGAAACCTTGTGTACGTGTCTTTAAGCTATTCTGAAAATCATATTTTATTAAATAATATACATAACATTATTTACGTTTAATATAGTTGTAAGAAGCTAGGAAGAATCTATAATTCTCCCGCGGCACTAATGATTCTTATTATTTAAGGACACAACGATAAACACGATATTAAATTTTGTAAATGGTAAATAGCACAAAGATTTTTAAGTTATTCCTTCTTGTGTCATGAGAATGTCAGCTATTTGTGGTAAAGAATATTTAGTAAACTTAATTATACTCAATTATACTCACAAAAGACTCAGGTACCTCAATTATTATTATTATTAACTAAGAAAGTCCTTTCAAAGCAATTTATTTTTGTTTGAAAATCTTTTTAAAATCCATTTGAAACTAAAAATACTCCTATTTACGACTTTTGTCACCTTTCTTCGTTTTTAGTCGCTATCTGTCATTATGACAGCATGAAATTGCAATTGTCTACGTCGAAAGAAAGTGTTGTGTCAATAAAATGAAAACCCATTAAATCCCAATTAGTCGAACGCCTGTCGTTTTCCCTCTTATTCAATTCCAATAACAAGGTTAAAAGATTCAGATTTCTCTCTCTTGTGCTTTCACAGAAATCAAAATCAAACAGTGCATTGATAACAACAACAATGGAAGCACAATTGAATAGTCGCCGCGACTATCACTTTCCGCAAATGCCTCAATTGCTGAATCAACAAATAAGTCCTTCGATGTCGGCAATATTCGGCAACTCGCGAACGACAGGATACTTGCTAACGTTCCATTCGCGGCAAAATAAACCCGCAGTGGACGACGTAACGACATCTATCGGAACCGAGATTAAGCAAGCATCACTTTTTATTATGCATGTTGGTTGATGGAGCGACGTTTCCAAACCAAACACAATTTCTCTGCGCGCAGAGAAATCGCTTTTCTTAAATGCCACTATAACCATCTGTCACGGCTTCCATTTCTTAATGTACTCTCCGTTTCGTATATATCATGGATTCTTTGTCCATATTGAAACCATAATCACCTGAATTTAAAATAAAAAATCTACTCATACTTTTTTTTATTAAAAAAAACTCGAATTTACTGATTTATTCTTCATTGTGTTAACTTTCTTTATCAATTATTGGTCATTATTTATGTATGTGGTTGTGGTCACGGGGTAAAAATTGGTATGACAGTTATTGATGGAAGTTTTTTAAGAAATCAAAAAATTAAATCGTTTTTAATGATAAATAAAGGCCTCCTTGTTGAAAATGATCTTTCTGCTGTCGATAAAGGTAATGTAAGAATTGTTGAAAGGTGTATTGGGTAATAGATTCATTACTTTATTGAATTATTACGTTTAGATACATCTCTGGTGGTCGTAATTGTGTATTTGAATACGTTTAATTGTAATATTTCACGGTTTTTGATGTTATAATTGTCAATTTTTTGCAAGCTCTCTTTGAATGGTTTTGATCCACCATCAAAATTCCAACATTACCTACTACTTTGACACCACTTTCAGGCTAATTACTGTGCCGTATGTGTTCCACTAACTATTGAAATAAATTCTACCTAAATTCATTCCAAGGACTGCGGGTTTTTTAATCCGTGTAAAAATTAAGTCAATACGGATTGTGAAGAATTACATACACACATATAGTCACATACATATAGGCAGAGACCACTTCCTTCCACTTGCTACGGTTCTTACACACATCTTTTGCTTCCTCTACTTTCATCAGGGCTCTCATGCATGCTCGTCGGTTGTTGGTACCCTTGACCCGGCCTTTCTTCAAAACAATGTTTATCTGATCAAGATATGTTCGCCGAGGTCGACCTCTACCGACTTGTCCATTTACACTCTTCTTCTTCTTTAGGTGCCCTGTCCTCCTCGGACGTTGGCAATCATCAGCGCTATCTGAACCTTGTCTACAGCTCTGCGGAACAATGTGGTAGTGCTCACTCCATACCATTGTCTTAAGTTTTTTAGCCAGGATATCTTTCTTCTACCCGGGCCTCTTCGTCCTTCGATCTTCCCTTCTATAATAAGCTTTAAAAGTCGATACTTGTCATTTCTTAAGATGTGACCAAAATACTCCAGTTTGCGCTTTTTTAGTGTAAACAGAACTTCCAGCTGCTTGTCGAGGCGTTGAAGTACCTCGGTGTTACGCACTCTTTCTACCCAGGAGATTCTTAATAGCCTTCTGTACGTCCACATTTCAAAGGCCTCCAATTTTTTGCACATCGCATCTGTCAAAGTCCAAGCTTTCATTCCATAAAACAGTATGCTAAACACGTAACAGCGAAGCACTCGGACGCGCAGAGGCAAGCTTAAATTTCTGCTGCAAAGCACTTTACGCATTTTCAGGAACGAAGCACGAGCTTGTTCTATTCTGGCACGAATCTCCTGCATGCTGTCCCACTTCTCATTTAGTTGACACCCAAGATATTTAAAAGTTTCTACTCGCTCAATTCGTTGACCGTTAATTGTCAGGTGTCCGTCCACGTTGTTTGATTTGCTAACTGCTAGCCACTTAGTCTTTCTCACGTTCAGGCTAAGTCCGGCCTCTGAGCTTGCAGCCGTCACGCGGCTTACCAGCTCCTGCAGTCCTTCCAGTGAGTCGGCAACAAGAACCGTGTCATCCGCATACCTCAGATTGTTGATATTAATCCCATTGACAGATATCCCCTCGTCACATTCATCCAACGCCTCTTGAAATATCCTGTCGGAATACAAATTAAATAACAGTGGTGATAAAATGCATCCTTGACGAACGCCTCTCAGGATTTTGATCTCGTCGGACGCGGTGTTATCGATTCTTATTTGAGCACTTTGGTTCCAGTAAATGTTGGCTATTATTCTAAGGTCTCGTTGTTCCAGTCCTATTTCTTTAAGAATGTTGATCAGTTTTTCGTGCTTTACTTTATCAAAGGCTTTTTCGTAATCGATGAAACATGCGTAAACGGTCACCGACATGTCCCGGCACCTTTGGATAAGAACCTGTATGCTAAATAGTGCCTCCCTTGTTCCAAAGCCATTGCGAAAACCAAACTGAGAGTCCCCCATCATTGTCTCGCACTTCGCATATATTCTTTTGTGTATTATTTTCAAGAAGAGTTTAAGCACATGGCTCATCAGGCTAATAAGACGATAATCACCACAGTTCTTGGCCTTCGCGTTTTTGGGGAGCGGGACAAAAGTAGATTTTAACCAATCAGAAGGTATACTGCCGTTTCGGTAAATAAGATTGAATAGCTTTACCAGCGTGTCCAGTGATTCTTCGTTTTGCAGTATTTTTAGAACTTCTATATAGACGTCATCAGGACCACTAGCTTTCCCATTTTTTGAAATTGACAGCGCATACTGAACTTCTGCCTTCGTTATGTCCAAGCCTTGGCCTTGATTAAAGAATTCTTTCTGAAGTTCTGGCCGGGTATCGTGAAATAGGTGCTCGATGTAGTCGCACCATTCCGTCAGTTTTTCTGAAGTATCCAGTATCAGCCTGCCCTGTGCGTTCTGTAAAGTCGTCGCGTTTCTATTTCTGCAGATACCTGCTGCCTCTTTTATCTTCTTGTGCATGTTGAAGGTATCGTGTTTTGCTTCCATTGCTTCTATCTCTTGGCATTGCTCGTAAAACCATTTCTCTTTTGCTTCTCTTATCTTGTTTTTGATTATGCGGTTTTGCGCCCGGTATTCGTTGCTCTTGCCTTTGAGTGTCCGTCTTTTTTCCATAAGATTAAGGATTTCCTCTGACATCCATGGTTTCTTCTTGTGGTTTTGTTGAGGTTTAAGTATTTTGGTGGTACTTTCTGTGATGGTATTTTTTATATTGGACCACAATTCATCAGTCTCGGCTGCCTCCGTTATGGGTATCGCATCAAGTCTGGAATTCAGTTCATGTTTCAGTTTACTCATTATATTTATGTCCTTTAGCCTTGAAACATCTGGCTTATTATGTCTGGGTCTTTGCAAGCATCTTTTGAGTGTAAGTCTTGCTGCTGCAACAACTGGATTATGGTCTGAGTTTATGTCTGCACCTGGATATGTTTTTGCATACTTTATGCAGTTTCTGTATCGCTTTTTAATAAGTATGAAGTCTATTTGATTACGAATAATTTTTTCAGGGGTATGGGCGCTAGATGTCCACGTATAGAGCCTTCTTGTTGGAAGTTTGAAAAAGGTGTTTGACACAATGAAATCTTGTTCCTGGCAGAACTGAACTAGCCGGTCTCCTCTATCGTTTGCTGTTCCCAATCCGTATCTACCGATAATATCCTCTCGTGGTGTACTTCCTACTTTGGCATTAAAATCGCCCATGATAAAAGTCACTTCTGATTTTTTCGCCAGCTTCAGGGTATCTGTAATTTGTTGGTAGAAGTCTTCTATTTCCTCATCGGGGTGATCACATGTTGGTGCGTAA
The DNA here is from genome assembly GCA_950111635.1 of Agelastica alni. Lineage (NCBI taxonomy): Eukaryota > Metazoa > Arthropoda > Insecta > Coleoptera > Chrysomelidae > Agelastica > Agelastica alni. The sequence continues at coordinate 40,868,263 of OX467709.1, forward strand.
ACCTGGATGATGTTGATGTCAAATGGCTGCGAGTGTAGTTTTATAAAAAGCACCCTGTCCGATACTGGAACAAACGACATTACTGACTTGCTGGTTTTCTTGTTCATTATGATGCCCACGCCATTGTAGTGTTGGTTGTTATCGCTACCCGAGTAGAATACTTGATGTTCATTTATTTCACATTGTCCCGATTTGCTCCATCTCATTTCGCTAATTCCTAGTATCTCTATGTTAAGTCGTTTCATCTCCTTGATAACATTGTGTATTTTACCCGCCTGATACATGCTTTTAACGTTCCACGTAGCAATCTTCCTCATGACTGGCCCGGTGATTCTTAGCACCCTCTGGTCATTTAAGACCTGCCGGGGACTGAGGGCCTTGGCACTTTTTTTTCCAGTCATGCTGATAATTATCCTGGGGAATTTAATGAGGTGGTTTCCCGTTTCCTTCCTCATCGCAGCCTTACAATCGATTTGATCATAATATGAAATGGTCGCTTGTAAGTATCTGGTAACGAACCTTTAAGGACGCAAATCTTCAGTAGCTTCGCTCCAGGAATGAAGCAGCTGCTGCCCTGCTTCATGCTAGTTTTGGTCAGCCCCGGGTATTTCATTTCCCCGGTACCACCCATATCTGGGAGGCGTTCCCCTATCCGCCATCTGGGGAGGCTCCCGATGGAGGGCTAGCAACCCCACACGGGGTTGCTAGCCTTATAAATTTGTGCCGTCAATCTTTCTTTAACCATCCTTTCTACGTGTCCAAACCATCTAAGCATTCCTTTATCTTTGTAACCACATCTTCTTTTTCACCACATCGTTCTCTTATCTCACTATTCTTTACTTTATCCAACCGAGTCCCTCAGGCTGTACTTCTTAGACTACTCATTTGTTTTCCTACCAAAACCCTTCGTGTCACTGTCATACTTTCCATCTCTCGTAAACTTTGAACCTAAGTACACAAGTACACAAAACAATGTTGATCTGGTCAAGATCTGTTTGCCGAGGTCGACCTCTACCGACTTGTCCATTCACACTCGCCTTATAAATTTGTGCCGTCAATCTTCCTTCATCCATCCTTTCTACGTGTCCAAACCATCTAAGCATTCCTTTATCTATCTTTGTAACCACATCTTCTTTAACATCACAGCGTTCTTTTATCTCACTATTTTTTACTTTATCCAACCGAGTCACTCCGGCTATACTTCTCAAGAGTTAAGGGAGGTGTGATGCCTAGTTTATTCTTTGATAGGAACGCAATTTGCTGTCTTTAGGTCCTTCGTGCTGTGGGATACTTTACTGTTTTATTAAAACGCTTATTTACTGACTTAACTATACTTACTTATATGAAGAGAGAGATACACCGACTATATCTTGGTGGTTTATCTTAGGTACAATCAATAATTAATACATCTTAGGCCACTAACTAGTAGGTACGTTGGTAGCCTATGGTATACACACTCTCCTTTTCGTACTGTCGACGGTCTATATATATATTTAGGTTGCTATAGGTCGCTACGTAAGTTTAGCGATCTACATAAATAAAACATGTTTGGTAGTAACGCCAGCTATTAGCTGATATGACAAGGTTAAGCATGACGAAATGACAACTAACGCATTAACAATAATACAAAGGTTGTTTATACAAATGGTGAGTTAAACTTATTTAAAATATTATCAGGTTAAATGTAAGTGACCTAATGGCACTAAGAATAACTTTATCTGAAAGTAAAAAACAAAGTGTATGCACCTCCGAAGCTTCGAGGTTTAAGGATGTCTGAAGTTTAAGATTTTTTACCAAAACCAGAAGGAACAACAGTTGCAATAATGCTAGGCATTAGTGTAGAAAGATCCACACGGTGAGCCTGCAAAGAGCTGAAAAGGTGTGAAGCTGGACAAGGAAGTGGCTAAAAGTGGATAAAACTAGGCGAAGAGTAATCAACGCATTTCAACTTCACCAGCAAGCGAGTAGGTCACTTTCTCCAACACAGCTAAAAATCGCCAAAAAGAAAAAAAGAACTCAAGGTTTGGCTCCTTTGTTACCATATAAAACTAAGCATTTATAACCAGATGCTCCACTATTAAAAAATGCTTAAACCTGTATGGACGTATGGGATACAGCTATGGAGCTGCACAAATAGAAATAATGCCAATCTCATCCAAATCTTCCTGAATAAAGTATTAAGATTAATTACAAATGCCCCCAAGTATGTGAAAAGCTTTATGCTCCATCGTTATCTAAAAATCCAAACCATCAATGAAGAAGTAAAGAACATGTAGGAAAGCTTGATAAACAGCTCAACTCTCACAGATACCCTTCACCCTCTAGAACATAGAAGAAGAGTTGCAGACCAGTCATTGCTCTACAGATATTTCCATGGCAGATGCTCCAGAGAAATAAAAACTCTTGTACCACCATTGGCCACATTCGGCCGAAGAACTCGGCATGCTGATCAGTCTCACCCATTTACTCTCAAGATTGACACTACAAGGACCAATCTTCATCAAGAATCCTTCTTTTACAGGGCTGCTACGGAATGAAATAAGCTTCCAAATCAGTTTTTTCAGAGAACTATGACCTGCAACTTTTTAAAAAGCGTTTCCACAATCATCTCCTTTCTATAATCCCTTCCCCTTCTAATAGTCGCAGTGCGAGCCGTCCGCGGCCCACACGATAGGTCTACCCTTTTTGCGACTATTTTCATAAAAAAAAATGCACCAACACGACTCGTTGCTCACTCCAACGTAGAAATCAGAAAGATGCCATACCGTATCAGCCGCCTTAATATAACAAAGAATTCTGATTTAGTTTGGAGTCGGTAACTATGTACCTGTAAAGTAACAGCTACTGATCTGTATCCCACCAAAAATGAAAAAATTTATAGAGAATAAACTTATTCGGTATTTTTAAAAGACCTAAAAGTCTCAAACAAACTTATCGTTTAATTCAATATTTATTTTTCCTTAAAGTATTTTCATATAAGTGATTTTTACGCGCTAGGTTACGTTTTTGATAGTGTGAGAGTTTGGTATAGTTGTGGTAAAATTCTAAAAATAAGTTTGGCAACATCGTCTACTAACTAATCGTTATTCGGTCGTATCGAGAGTTGAATGTCACATTCGAGATTTATTTTAAGCCTTTTCATATCTCGCAGCTTCATTAATGACCACCGTTCATCAAATAAATCATTTATTATTATCATTATTATTATTTCAACGACTATAAACTCGTGTTTTGATGCGTGCAATTTTTTTCTTCTTATTTTCCAAGATTTATTGGCTACTTGTCGTTGCTTTATGACCGTTGAGGAATGTGCAAAATAATACTACGAACTCAACGTCTCAAACTCGCTTTTAATTTTTTTTTTTTTAGAAAAAGGTCACATCAATTTTGAAGTAAAAAACTCGCTCTGACGTAGTAGCTACTTCCTAATAAGATATTTTGGTACAATACAAATTTATTGATAAAAATATCCATATAATTCAATAAAAAGTGAAAAAATTAGCAAGTCCGCTTCCCGAAAACTGGACCTTCTGTTTCGTACCAAAAAGTATTTATTTACTTCTCAACAACTGGCAACGACATGTGCCGCCGTGCCAACGGTGTGCCAACTAAAATCGCTCTAGTGTCGGTCTACTATAAAGAAAGCCAATGAGAGCGGGTAGTGGGGACTTGCCAACCGTTGGCTCCAAGCGGCTTCGGTTGTGTCTTGTTCTTGGACAGCGCTGTATTCGGTCATAACCAACTCGACCAAATGCCAACAGATGTAGAAGGCAGTTGGCTTTGCCACATTGGCAATGCCAACGGCCAACCGCGACATAGTATGGATGCGTCTTTACATGGCTCAGGTTAGATCGGCACTGGACTTAGTTCAATCTCTGTCTGCATCTCTACCAACGCTGAGTCATAAAAGAAATATATAAACGGCATGTCTTTGTGTTTCGTTACTACCACGACAAATCCATTAAATTTTATAATCTTGAATCACAATTTTCTTATTATCTTCAGTTTTTCTCCACCTAAATCCAAATATTTTGACTAATCTTCCAAAGGAATCTATTTCTCCTGCTAAAGTGTGTATATTTTATCGCAATATATAATGATACGTCCATTCTCTTAATATATTGTTACAAATCACGACCAACATCTTAAAGGCTGGACCTTTTCAGTCAGTGGCGTACCGAGGGGTGGTGGAGGGGCGTACTACCCCAGGCGCCACCATTAGGAGTAATGATAACCTCAGCTTCGCCTCGGCCAACTAAAACATGTGCTCTGATACATTTCTTACTTTACTGCCCTAGATATGTAATATACTATCTCAACCTTGACTAAGAATCTCTTTCGTGGCACTACTCATTTTTGCAGATGTTTAGAATTGTTTCTCAATTAATTCACTTACTCACATGGGTTCCTGGGCACACAAGGATAAATGGCAACGATGTAGCCGATAAACTGGCAAGAAATGGGACCCTGGTGGAACCAACAAGCCAGTTGGTCGGATTGCCAATTGCCGAAGCAAAACATGAATTAAAACTAATTCTTAAGCAAGAGCATATTGCTCAGTGGAATGCAAATACTGGCTGCAGAACATCAAGACAGCTGATGAAAAACCTCTCCAGAAGAGAGCAGACGCACTCTGGACTATGAATCGCAGTAGGCTAAGCAGCACGCTTGGCCTGCTCACTGGCCACGTCGCAGTAAGGGCGCAACTCTTCAAACTTAAGCTGGCGGCTGAGAAAACTGCCGACTATGCAGCGAAGAAGAAGAGAGCAGCATACACGTTCTGTGTTGCTGCCCGATGCTAGCGGTGTACAGGTATCAAACCTGAGGCCGCATGATAACGGATCCAAGTGATTTAAATGAGACAGGGCCAACAAAAATCCTGCGGTTTGCCAAAACCAGCGGACTGGAATTTTGATGCCCTGAAGACACAGCGGTAGTCCCAAAGGATCAAAAGATCTAGGTGACATATATGCCTATACCAATGTTCCAACCGCAAGATTGTAATGTAATGTAATTAACTCACTCACTCACATTTAAGACATTTTTACAAGTAATAATATTTAACCAACTAATGCAATAAAAGAAAAACTTACGAACAATGTTACACTTTGCAAAAAAAAATGCAAAGCCAACTTGATTGTGCTAAAGCACAATTAAACCTCGGAACAGATTTCACGATGTTTTTAGAAAAGAGACTAAAAACAAAAAAATCAACTTTAAATATGTAATGTTCCTTTTTTTTGCGAATACCCAATCTCTGGAATTTGCTCCCATCAGCGAACTCTTTCCAGAATAATACAACTTTCTGCTTTAAGAGAAGCGTAAACAAATATCTATCGTCTCCTGCTTGTGATGCCCCCGAGGTATATGGACGTGTCCTTTGCAAGCAGATCAAACTAAAAAAAAAAATTATTCTGTGGTTTTCGTTTTCCGATCTGACAAAATGTACCGAGGTCAAAATTAAACGGCGTCCATCCACCCCCTTCACGTTGAAACATAAAAAGAAGCCGGATAATGTTAATTCTAGGCAGTTTTTACCCCGATTCAATTATCTAGGCGAAGTGGAGAGAGCCAAACGGCAATTTATCAGTTTTAAGTCGGCGGCGGTAGAGGGCGCGCCGATGTAATGCCGGAAACAATGACATGTCCCTCGCGTAAAAAACACGGGCTCCTTGATCATACTGACACAATATAACTTGTAATCATCGGGATTGCTCTATCTCAGAATCTCGTCCCCCGTTTTTGGGGTGTACGAGCCATTTTACACGGGTTTCTTTAAATTAACGGTGGTTGGGGGGGAAAGACGTCGAATTTTCGGCGAGGTAATTTACTGTTTCAATGTCAACTACTCAGAACACCATGATTATTAATTTTAAAAGTGGTTGTTTGTTTATACGGTCTTTGAACAAATGAACGATGTAAATGTTTTAATCTGGAATCCCTATTATTAAAAAATCTTGCGTGTCTGGAGCTGCATAGTGTTTAAATTAAGCCTTATTGTAGTTCTTATTGATAGCTAATGATATATGTCATTTTTTTTATTAATTAATAAATCAGCAATCAAAATACATGCATAGATATTATCTCGTCTTTTTCCCGTAAGAGAAGACAGAGACCACCTCTTTCCACTTGCTACACACGTCTTCAGCTTCTTTTACTTTTATACATACTCGTCGGTTGCTGGTGCTTTTGACCTGGCCTTTCTTCAAAACAATTTCGATCTGATCACCTTGGCCGACCTCTTACACTTGCTGTGTAAACATGTTTCGTCAATCTTCTTTCATCCATCCTCTCTACGTGTCCGAACCATCTAAGCATTCCTTTATCACTCTACACCTGTCAGCCCTAACCAAAATTTCTCATTTTATAAATTAGTAGGTACATAAATCGGGTTTAAAAATTTTCGGGGTCAATACGCGTGAGTCAGTGGTTCTCTCTCTCTCTCTTTCTCTCTCTGTAGCTTTTACAACCCCGGGTGGGTCTTAGCTGACTTTAAGATTTGCCTCCATTAGTTTCTGTCCATCATAAGCTGTTCGGCATTGGCGATATTTAGAGTTCTTAAGTCTGCCGACAGGTTATCCCTCCAGCGCAATTTGGATCTTCCAAGTGGTCTTCTACTGGTTGAATTCTGTTCCCATACTAGTTTCACCACACGTTCGTCATTTTGTCTTTTAATGTGTCCGGCCCATCTTAGTCTTTTAGCTTTAACCATTTTGACGATATCTGGTTGACGGTATATGTTTTCCAGTTCTCTGTTGTTTCTGATCCGGTATTGTTCTGAGTTTTGGTCCTTCACTGGCCCATATGTACTCCGAAGGATTTTTCTTTCTCTTATTCTTAGTCGGTTTTCATTTTGTTTTGTCATGGTCCACGTTTCGCACGCATCTGTCATAATGGGTCTGATAATAGTGTGGTAGATACTTATTTTGGGCTTCATTATTTTCTGTAGTGCAAAGTAACAGCGATTACCGCTTTGTATTCTCATGTTAATTTCCTCTGTCATGCTCCCAAATATTTATAAATTGCTCCACTTGCTCGAAATTATATGTATCTATGGATCTCGCCTATCGGTTCTTACCGTTGCCATATATTTAGTTTTAGACTTATTATTTTTTAAACCGACTTCTTTTGCAGCACTTTCTAGCACTTTCTGTTATGTCTATGGTTGTCTTTCCTACTATGTCTATATCGTCCGCTAAGGCCAGAATAAGTCGGGGGCCTTGATCCCTGTACAAAAGTGTACCAGTGTTTGCTGTACGATTTTTTCTAGTACTATGTTAAACAGCAGCGGCGACAAGGCGACAACCCCTGTTTGAGACCATTCTTTATGAGAAAAGGCGTTGAAACTCTTCCCCCAATCCTGTTACTACTATAGATTTTAAGTTTTAAGTTTCTCGTACTGTTTCTGATATTGAACTGTTCTCTTGTGCTGCAGATTTGTTTACGGATAAAGCTTTTATTTGCTTTTTAAATATTAAAAGTGAATTTTTTACTTGGAAAGCTTTGGTGACGGAACTCAAGTTTGATTTTCTACCTTATATAATTATTCATATGATTTGCTGGAAAAAATTAAGAATGGGAAACATTTCCTAATGAGCGTGTAACATTAAATATTAATGTAATAATTTTGAATTTAATAGTGCAAGTGCGTGCTCAGGTTTCTAGGTGCACGTATTTTAGGCTTTGATGGTTGATCGGATTCAGATCCTGGCTTTTTGGTAGCCACTGCATAACTGGTATACAAACTTAATTAAGATAATCGAGTTCCTTCCCAGCTATGTGAGGTCAAGTGTTGTCTTGCATAAACAGGAAATTGGGTTCCAAATATTACAATATTCTTTTTTTATACATACATATAGTCACGCCTTTTTCCCGTAGGGGTAGGCAGAGACCACTTCCTTTCACTAGCTACGGTTCTTACATACATCATTTGCTTCCTCTACTTTCATCATGGCTCTCATGCATGCTTGTCGGTTGTTGGTACTCTTGACCTGGCCTTTCTTCAAAACAATGTTAATCTACTCGAGATATGTTCGCCGAGGTCGACCTCTACCGACCTCTACCGACTTGTCCATTCACACTTATAAATTTGTTTCGTCAATCTTCCTTCTTATATGTCCGGTATATAATTTCCCTTTTACTCGGAGAGGTTCAGTTCAAAAATTTATAAACCCTTACAAAACTTATTATTACAAAATTGACAATGAAAAAATATAATCCAGTGAATAAAATTCTAAACCTCCTGTCTAAAAAAATATTATGTAAAATGTTTATTTTCAAATAAAAATTTTCAGACCCTACATTTTAAATTCTTTCTCTTTTCTGTGCACTACGCCCTTATGGAAGATTTCTCAGGATTCTGCCAATTTTTGTAGATAATTTTATTCACTTTTTATTATTATTTAGAATATTTATTTTTATTATTTTTACTTTATTATTATTACTATTATTCAAATTACTGCTATCTTTTTGCAATACTTTATATACTCTCCAAAAAACACGTCTGCACTTTTTAGATTTTAATCGTCAACTCAACATTTTTTTAAATACGTCTGCTCTCTTTGCAAATTATTATTATACTCAACAATTTTTAATTTTTAAACAAACAATTCTCATAGAAACCCGTTTGTACAATATCAACATTTCAATCCTGTACACATCTTTCACATTTATATGTTTTCAATAAACCTAACCATAATGATACATATGTCAAGGTAACATATGTCAACTTGGGCAATTTTAATTTATTACAACAATTATAACAATATATATATATATATATATATATATATATATATATATATATATATGCAGAGTTATAGAAAACTATAAACATTTTTTTAACAAGCATCTGCATATTGTTACCCGAAATGGGGTATTATACACGATTATGTATCAGATGTAATTCAATGCCTGTCGTGGCATATAACCAGAGGAGTAGTTTTTTTTTTGATAAATAATCGACCCACATGAACCGATAATATAGGTGACATACAGCGAAATTAGCTAATTTTTTAAAAATACATACAAAATACATTTTTCATATATATATGTGAAAATTATGTTATTATATTATCTACATATTTTTTTTAATATATAGATATAAGTGGGTCGATTATATATATCAGAAAACAAAATACTTCTCTGGCTATATGCCTACGACAGGCATTGAATTACATCTGATATATAACCTTGTATACTACCCCATCACAGGAAGCAAGATATACAGATGCTTTTTAACTAAGAGAAAGGGCTATTGAATTTATTTGCTCGAAGATATATCTATATATTAAAAAATATATGTAGATACATACAGCAGTCATAATTTTCACACCTAATTTTCGCTGTCGGGCTTCATTATACTTTTATAGTTTATTGCAATAATGCAATTTTCTATAATTTTTGCACATATATATATATATATATATATATATATATATATATATATTCATTAACAGTATCCAAAGTTTTGTCTGCTTTTCTTATGTTTTCCTCAGTCCTGCCCAATTTTTTTTTAATAAGAATGTAGTTGGGAGGTTTTAAAAAACACATAAAGAATAACCAAACAACTTGTGACAATGCTATTGGCTGTCTTAAAGCACGGTGAAAACCAGAAGTGAAGAAAGGTATAAAATTTTAAAATATATTATTAGGTATTTCCCCAAACTATGAACTTTCACATTAATTTACATTGTTTTAAAATGAATTTTTTTGGCATAACTTTCGGGAAATAAAATCATTTGCGCTAATCTCCCCCAAAAATCTAGCTAATAGCCTTTCGAAATTGAGCCGGGGGTAGTTTTTAACAGTGTAGTGAAAATTAAAGAACAGTACTCACTATAAATCTGTGAGAAGAGCATACTTGAGAGTTTGTCAACCCCCATTTAATAATGACATGTGGTCTAGAGGTTGCCCTTTGTGGATATACATGTATACGGGGTAATCCCAAATACACGCGACGTCACACCCCTACAACGGAATAAGGAGGTTTTATTTTTGTAAAATTCGGATGATGATATCTAAAGTATATACACGCTCATTATGTGTCAATTTTTTACACCAAATTCAAATAAAAAAAAGAAATTATTTTATTTATGCTGATACGAAAGATTGTTTATATTTTTATTTTAGAATGAAAGTAATTTTTTTATTCGTCAAAATAATAATTGAAAATTGTTATTTCGTTAACTGTTTTTTATAAAGAATCAGCAACCGTTGAGTTTATTTGCGCAAATTCGGAATCACACTGTATAAGATTGTATATCGGAAAGATTGATTAATAGGGGCACAACCAGAGATTCAGATTCATATCTTTTTTCTATTAATTCTGGTACAAAAAAGAAATTGAAGGGGAATAACTAATTTCAATCTTCAAGGCTTACTGATGCGATGATAGTTAATTAAAAATTTGGAAATATTATTTTACGAAGCAACAATTTTTTCATCGCAAAAATGTGAACTCGTTTAAAAAATATACTTCCAAATGTAATTAGCAAATGAAGGTGTTAAATATGTAATTAAAAAAACAAATTTAGTATTTGAACTACTTTTTGAAAGAGATTCATTATTATTTTCACAAAGATAAAATTTGTCATATAAAACAAGTCGAATATTAGAAAAAGAAATTACCAAAAATCGTTTGCTTGATCAATAATAGAGCGCGGTGAGTAATACGAGGATAGTTCACGAATTGTTGTCCCTAACATAGAAGCAAACACATGAGAAGAATGAAACTAATTTATTTTTTAACATACTCACCTGCAACGTTTATACACTTGGTATATCGGTGTCGAAGTGTTTCAAACCCTTTTGAAAAAAATTCAGAACTTTGAGTCTTCAGCCATTCATCTACCGCCGACATCACTCCGTTATCATCAGCAAAGCGGATTCCATGAAGATGTTCTTTTGATTTTGGTAATAGATGGTAGTCGCTGGGGGCCAAATGTGAAAAATAAGGAGGTTGTTAAAAAATGTCAAATCCCGCATTGCGAATGGCAGCCATTACAACACAACTTTTGTGCGCCGGAGCGTTGTTCTGGTGGAAGAGCACACATCGACTCCATTTTCCTCTTCTCATGGGACAACACGAAATTTTCGAGGGGGAGAGTTTTTTGAGACCCAATCCCTGATGTAAAATTTTTTCAACGCTTTCAACAGAAAACCTACATGTCTCTGCTATAGCCTTGACTGTAATTCTTCTGTTATTTAATACTGTTACGAGTTTATTGAGTCCGTCTCTGTCAAGTTTGCCGACGGTGCCGACTGAATTTGCTTTGTGCTTGGTTATGCCGACCAGCGATTCAGCGATTCGCCTGGTAAATTCTTACAGCGTCCAGATCGTTCGCGAAGGGCCCCGGACCCTTGAGAAACAGGTAGAAAGGTCTAGAATTGTGATTTAGAGGTATAAAAAAAGGAAAGCGGCCGCGAAGAAAACAGTTGGGTATTAGTTTTAAAAGTGTTTATGAATTAAGAAATGTAAATAGTTATAAAAAGTTGTAAAAGTTGTATATCTAAGTGACTTATAAAAGTAGAATTTATTGTATTGGAATAAACATTGTTTTGTAACTGTATCGAGAGTTTTAATCGCCGAACCCACGGAAGAACCAAAAATCTTAACAATACCATATCATGGACTAAATTCACATTCTTCTTGATTACCTGGTACGGGGCAGAGTCACCCAATACTTTTATTATGTCCTATTACATTTTTTGTGGTGATAACCTCTTTTTACAGAGGTACTTTTATCGTACCTCTTATCTCAATTTTGTCCATTTTTATAAAATTACGCACACCCCAATGGAAAAAAATTAATATTTAACATTCGCGAACTGATGCGCTGATGCTAATTGGCACACACTAATGTCATACAATAAGCTTTTGCCTAACACTTCATTTCAAAGAAAAAGCGGATCTGCTGGCCGAAATGTTCAGCTCTAACTCAACCCTCGATACCAATGGGAAACAACCCACAACGATACCTAGAATAAACGCATCAATGCCTGAGGTCGCTATCCGCCATCGCGCTATCAGGAAAATCCTACGAAATCTTGACTCTAATATGGCAGTAGAACCAAATGGAATTCCGACAATTGTCCTGAAGACCTGTGCTCAAGAACTCACCCCAGAGTATTTCCGTCCATGTGGAAAAACGCTAAAGTTCAACCGATTCCGAAAAAAGAAAAGAAGACCATTCCTGCGAATTATCGCCCTATTGCATTGGTCTCAGTCATATCCAAAGTTATGGAAAAAGCGATTAACACAGAACTCATCAAATATCTGGAGAAATTTGAGATAATTCATGACAGACAATATGGATTTCGACAACTTCGGTCTACTGGAGATTTGCTGGCTTTTGTCACTCAGCTCTGGACAAACACTATTGAAAAGTTCGGTGAATCGCGTGCAATAGCCTTGGATATATCTCAAGCCTTTGACCGCGTTTGGCACAAGGCATTGTTAAGTAAATTATCTGCCTACGGTATCCCAACCAAACTGCGCCAATGGCTCTTGAGCTTCATGCAAGATCGCTCCTTACATGTGGCAGTTGACGGTATTTCTTCTGATGCGTTTAAAACCAATGCCGGGGTCCCCCAGGGTTCCATCCTGTCCTCCACCTTATTTCTTTTACACATCAACGACCTCTTGAAAACCACCACGAACCCCATTTACAGTTTCGCAGACGATAGCACACTTGTCTCAACTTTCACATCCTATCGATTACTTTCGGTGAATGATACAAATAGACTCAGGCAGGAACAGATTGATTCCATCAATAGAGATCTTAAAGCAATCGTCGAGTGGGGAACCAACAATCTTGTTCAGTTCAACACCCAAAAAACACAAAGTGCCACGTTTTCCAAGAAAGTGAATTTCTCAAATCATCCCATCACAATGTCCAAAAATACCTTTGAACCAAGTCCCTTCATCTCGATTTTGGGAGTCACGGTGTCCAATAATATGTCTTGGCATGACCATGTTGCTAACATCGCAAAGTCGGCAAGCCAGAGGCTAGGTTTTCTGTGGAAAGCCGGAAAGTTTTTTACTCCTGATCAACTGTTGACGACGTACAAGGCTCAAATCCGACCTCTACTAAAGTATTGCTCGCATATTTGAGGTTCAGCACCAAGGCATTCTCTTCGTCTTCTATATTCCATTCAGAAAAGAGCCATTCGCTTGATAAACAGCTCAACTCTCAACCCTCTAGAACATAGAAGAAGAGTTGCAGACCAGTCATTGCTCTACAGATATTTCCATGGCAGATGCTCCAGAGAAATAAAAACTCTTGTACCACCATTGGCCACATTCGGCCGAAGAACTCGGCACGCTGATCAGTCTCACACATTTACTCTCAAGCTTGTTACTACAAGGACCAATCTTCATCAAGAATCCTTTTACAGGGCTGCTACGGAATGGAATAAGCTTGCAAAATCAGTTTTTCCAGAGAACTATGACCTGCAACTTTTTAAAAAGCGTGTCCACAATCATTTCCTTTCTATAATCCCTTCCCCTTCTAATAGTCGCAGTGCGGGCCGTCCGCGGCCCACACGATAGGTCTACCCTTTTTGCGACTATTTTCATAAAAAAAAAGTTTGCATTTGTCATTTAACGCCAACTATGTTAGGGACAACAATTCGTGAACTATCCCTGTGAGTAACTTGATTCTGTACAAGTAAAGACGATGCAGAAGAGCTGTTGCAAATAATCGAGAAGGATATACCACTTATTAATTTATTTTATTTTTTGGCTGTTTTAGGTTATTTTAAAGTTTTACTATACATACTTTTAAAATTAAATTATTTTAATTTATTGTTACGTTTTTTGTTCTTTTGGGTTCGTTAATTTACAATACTCAATTCAAAAACTAAACAATTTATTCTAATCTTTCTATTTACGTAATACAATAAACTTTTATTTAATAAATCACTTAGATACTTTACAAGTCTCAATGTTCACAAAACTATGCTTCAACTTAAACTTAACTTTTCGCGACACCGCGGTTTTTTAAATAGGTGCAAATACATTCTTTCAGAAAGGGAACGTTTATTCCGGAAATCTCCAGGTTATTCCAATATCGCCGGTGGCGATAATAAATCGTCCGCACGTTTGAGACACCGAAAAACCGCGCTATCGCTCAGGCAAATAATGGCTACAGGGACGTACTTGTTGACCACAATTCTTAACATTATCGTTGTTTCCGTCGTTTGTAATTGAGTCTCCTTTTTTATTAAAAATGTCACTAACTTGAGTCTTTCCTATTTAAAACTGTTCGACCAAAAACCCAAACACTTAATTATTTTTTTCAGACGCCTCTATAACCGATATTTTTTCTTCCAAACTTAGAAACTTTCTCTTAGCCGAAGACATTGTTACACTGTGATCAGATTGTCGCAACTAAATTAGGAATGTACAACGGATGAAAACGGATGAATAAATTCTAAAACTCGAAGTACCTACTTACTTAGCTTTTGACTAAAAGTTCCTACTTATTTAATTAGTTTTATGGCTGCAATAAGGTATTTGGGTTTCCCGACCCCATTTATATCAGCTTTTATTTTCCGTTGTCGGCGGCTAGGTAAAATTACAAGAATTACATAGAAAAAAAGTGGGGAATGTCTGAAGTCGTTGTGAGGAGGGTTCGTTATTTAGGGTTGTCTTAGACTATTTACACACATAAAATCTTCGGTACCCTGAGTGTCCGTTAATAGAAGTTTCATTGGAAAAACTTCTTGATTTTGTTGATGTTTTTATCGATAGTTGATGGTGATGGTTCGTCTTTGACTGCTTCACGAATCTCACCAAATTATTTGTACCTCTTAAAAACTTATGATTCTGATAAACCTTTATCGCCGTAACACTTTGCAATTCATCAGAACAAAAATTTCACTTCTTTGACCAAGTTTCGTGCAAATTCTTTGTTCCACAGATTTTTTCATTTTATAAATCACTGGCAACAATTTTCCTTAAACAGAAAAACGATGCAATTTCCAAATTAATAAGACAAATGTCATGAAATTTATGTTAGCTGTTTACCACAGTCATACCAACCTACCAAATAAATAAACACATCGATATTCATAGCGTGTGTTTAATTTATAAGTATTATTTATAAGTAAGGACATTAAAATTTTAAAGTTATTGCACTTAGGGTTCTTAACGGAATGTTGTTCAATGGTGAATTTATTTTGTTGACTATTTCTAATGTGAGAAGAAAAATTGCTGAGATCGCAATTAAAGAATAAAAACCGCAATTATCTCTTGATAGAAATTATGTTACTAAAAATCAAAGATACATATTTCCTTGTAGGTGTATCAGGATTGGACGGATCGACAGACCATCATCATTATTATCATCGTCGTCGAGAGCAATATGATGATGACGGTCGAAGTGTGAAGGTTGGCAGTTTGAGTTCTTTGTCGGTGTTGGCTCGTCATTAGACTGTGACTCAGCACGAAAAGTGTTGTTCGTAGGGCCGACAGAAAGTGTTCAGCTTATACGCACGGTATGTCAAACCGTCGAAACGTTTGATGCCAACTAGATTAATGTTTCTCGAATATTAGTCGATTCTGACCTCCTATACCACAACGTTGCACCTACGATTTTTTTTTAAGGTTTATTTTACACACATATTACACACTCGCAATAACTTTATACAATTTCCATTAGGTAATTGTTATGTTTGTGCAGTTGTTAAAAGATTCAATTTTGAGTAAGCGGAGAATGCCAATTACGAGGTTCAATAAAACTGCATCCTCAAGTTGTTAAACTCCAACCGTACGCCATACCAAAGACACAAGTGATGTAACAAATTTTCTATTAAGAAATTTTAAAAGTTAGCGAATATTCTTAGTATCTCAAAACGGTAATATACGTTATCCTTTTTAGATGCACTTCCCTCTGACTCCTATTAACTTCCCAGTGGAAAGTTATAGTAATCCCGAATTTTGACATATCTCCACATTTCAAGGTCCCCAGAGTCGAATACAATAGTTTTTAACTGGAAGTCTGTGTGTGTGTATGTTCGTATGTGCGTTCGGAATTATATTTTGTCTCGATTATCTCGAGAACAAAAAATGATATCGTCGTGAGACCAATTGCATTCGAAGCATAATTACGCAACTTAGAACTGATTAGATTTGCAGCAAAATCGGTCGAGCTGTTTTTTATGGAGAATCAAAAACTGAAAAAAAATGGTAAACTTTCTGAATTATATTTCGTCTCGATTATCTCGAGAACAAAAAATGATATCGTCGTGAGACCAATTGCATTCGAAGCATAATTACCCAACTTAGAATTGATTAGATTTGCAGCAAAATCGGTAGAGCTGTTTTTTATGGAGAATCAAAAACTGAAAAAAAATGGTAAACTTTCGGAATTATTTTTCGTCTCGATTATCTCTAGAACAAAAAATTAAATCGTCGTGGGACCAATTGCATTCGAAGCATAATTACGCAACTTAGAACTGATTAGATTTGCAGCAAAATCGGTCGAGCTGTTTTTTATGGAGAATCAAAAACTGAAAAAAAATGGTAAACTTTCGGAATTATTTTTCGTCTCGATTATCTCGAGAAAAAAAAATGATATCGTCGTGGGACCAATTGCATTCGAAGCATAATTACGCAACATAGAACTGATTAAATTTTTAGCAAAATCGGTCTAGCTGTTTTTTATGGAGAATCAAAAAGCTTAAAAAAATGGTAAACTTTCGGAATTATTTTTCGTCTCGATTATCTCGAGAACAAAAAATGATATCGACGTGGGACAATTGCATTCGACGCATAATTACGCAACTTAGAACTGATTAGATTTGCAGCAAAATCGGTCGAGCTGTTTTTTTATGGAGAATCAAGAAACTGAAAAAAATGGTAAATTATCTGAATTTTGCAATTTATAAATTATACTATTTTTAATTCAGAATTTTAAGATCTTTTGAATAATATGATTATTGCATGTTGGGAATATTTGTAAAAAAATATGATGACAACATTTCATAAAAAGAGATAGTTTTAGAAAACAAAAATAGGAATTGGAGAATTTTAAACTTGTGTCAGTATTAAGAGAATAGCATTGAAGACGCTATAACAGTGAAAAATTATTGTTATAATAATAATCAAGCATTCTTTATAACAATTGAATATTGTTACTAACAAACGATTATTGATCATAATTATAAAAAAAAATTTCAATTGTTATAAACAATTGAAAATAGCTCCCGCTTATGAAATGATAAGAAAAAGTTTGAAAGGATACGGTTAACATAAAAAGAATATTGTTATTAATAATTATAATTTGTTATAAACAATTTGAAATCGTTTTTTATAATAATTGTAATTATAACAACAAAACATGTAGTATTTTTTCATTCTTTCCACTGGGAAGTTAGTCATGTTGACCTCTCGGGTCGCACCCAGACCACTGCTATTATTTTCTAAACTTTCCAATTAGAGCAGCATCACTTAATCTTCTCGTGTCCACTGCTGAACATAGATCTCCCTCATCATTTTCCATTCGCATCGGGGTCCTGTACCGCTTGCATCCAATTTGTTTGGCAGCGCTTTATGTCATCAGTCCATCGTGTTGGTGGGCGGCCCCTGTTTCGATATGCTTCGTCTCTTGGTCGCCACTCCAGTATCCACCTTAAGATATTATTCAAAATTTAATTAGAAGCATGCTTAGACTCATAAATGCTGTGATCCGAAGTAGAAGAGGCAACACACGCTACTAATGTCACACTTACACCAATAATTTCGCTTCAAGTTTATTATTTACACAATAATTAATTTTTTTATCATTACAATTACAATTATAATTATTATTTCAATTTTCTAGAGAAATATTGAAGCTAGTCCATTTTTAAAGTAAATAAAATTAATTTGTTGCGTTAATTTTATCCAGGATTTTATGTTTTTTTATTATTCTATGTTTATATTGCTTACCATAATTTAGTACCATATCATATCAGAACGTATAAGGGCATAACTTTTTCAAAAAACTAAAATATAATATAGGTTAGGTAAAAACGGCGGTTCGGAGGGAACCCACTTAGGCTTTTTGGCCCGTTGTGATACCGTAATGAACGGCGGTGCCTTCCTCTCTACCGTGAGAACCAGTTGGAACTTTTAATAAAAAGTGTGAGGTTTTTATTGCTAACTGAGATGAGATCAGATAAGTCATCAAAGTTTGGTTGCCCTAATATAGAAAGCCGTTTTTTGCATAGGGCAGGGCAGTGGCAGAGAAGATGTACCATTGTTTCCTCCTCTTCCTCATCGTGACAGCTTCTGCAGAAGTCGTGTAGTAGCTCTGCGATTCCCATGCGCCGCGATCGCAATTCCAATGAACTCCCTGGATTAAAACATCATTAGTTCGACGTAGATCTAGATTAGGCCAAATCTCTTTCGATGATGGGTCCATTTTGCCACCTCAAGTTGGCTTTTTAAACTACTTTGCTGTGCAGAAGGTGCCGGTAGTTTTCAATCGGTACTCCTTGCTGAGATGAGACAGATACAACTGGGAGGGCGGTGCCCTTTCTTGCTAGCTCGTCCGCCTTACAGTTACCTGGCATGTCCGTGTGTCCGGGTACCCTGACAATTTGAACTCTAAACTTAGTTGCTAGCTAATTCAGGGCGGCTCGGCATTGCACCGCTGCCCTAGAGGTCAAGTAGACTGAGTTCAATGATTTGATAGCAGCCTGGCTGTCGCAAATAATGGATATCTCGCTGAACTTTTGTTCGTTGTGGAGTGTCCAGACAGCTGCCTTGGTAATGGCTGTCATTTCTGCTTGATACACACTACAGTAATCAGGCAAACGAAACGACAGGCTAAGTGAGGGGTCTTCTGAGAAGACCCTCTACTCTAGTTAAGAGCGGTCCGTATAAAATACTGCGCCCAGAGGTTTAATTACATTCTCGGTACAATCTTCTCTGGATGGGATTTCCAGGAATAGGTTGCCTTCGAACATATTGGTAGGTTTAGTGTAGTCAGTGTTTTTTGTGCACTGGTCGTATTCTCTTAGGATTCTAGAGTGACCGTAGTGCGTTTCGGTCCATGGGCACACGGCATTGAGTCTGGGAGCCGCACTAGCTAAGCATTCTTTCCCAAATAGAGAAATATAATATAGTTTAAATAAGTTTTTTTACTATTTCGTGTATTTAAATTTTTTTAAAAAAATTTTCTTCACAAATATGCTTTTATTTATAAATAAATATATAAAAGTAGTTTATTTAGATGTTTTTTTACGTAAGAAACATGGCAGCAGTGTAATAATTGTAGGTTGAATCGTTTAATAAATAATCCGCATCCAATTCGACCCTTACCTTTTTCGATTGCAGGTACATAGCAAGGGTTTTACCGCATCCAACTTGAGCCTGCACAAAATTTTTAGCTAATTAGTTTATTTTTTAAGTTAAATGTGTAAGATAGTAAGGAGGAATATGTTCTGGATAAAAGACTCACCTGGAACGCCCACTTGGAAAAAACAATAAACAAAGCCAGGTTTTCTCTCTGGAATCTCGGAAGAGTATGTGGCAAATCTTGGGGAATGAACCCCAAACAGATTTACTGGATTTATAAAACAATGATAATATCTATGGTCACGTATGGTTCAGTAGTCTGGTGGACCAAAGGGTTACAACAGACAGCTAGAGCAAAGCTTGCTGGCCTTCAGCGGCTGGCATGCCTGGCCCTAACTGGAGCTATGTCCAGCACACCAACGGCAGCGATGGAACACCTCCTACATCTCCCTCCCCTAGATATTCTCTTAGAGAGGGAGGCCAGGATAGTTTCCTATAGATTCCTGTCTTTGGAAAAGCAAATAAATAGAGAGCAACTCGGGGATCACTCCGGGATACTGAGTGAAACAAAAAACCACCAAATTCTCGGGATGGTTCCTGACTTGCTAGCCACAAAAATACACGTAGAAAATTCGTTCAAAGTCCTCTTTCCGAAGAGAGACGAATAGATGAGGGGACAAATCCTCTTCCCAGAGACTGAATACGTAATGTACACAGACGGCTAAAAAACCCCAGATGGAGTTGGGGCCGGTGTTTTCAGCAGGAAACCAAAGATTAAAATATCTACCAGTCTTGGCAGGTATGCCACAATCTTTCAGGCTGAAGTATTCGCTATCGAAGAGAGTTGACCAACAGACCTCTAGAAAACAAAAACATAAATATAATATCAGACAGCCAGGCCGCTTTAAAAGCACTGAGCTCCAACAAGATAAATTCTAAACTTGTATGGAATTGCATCGAATCCTTAGAGTACCTTGGTGCGAACAACAGGGTGACCCTACTGTGGGTACCTGGGCACCAGGTGGTGGAAGGAAACGAAAAAGCCGACACCCTTGCAAAACAGGGGGCCGAATCTGCGTTCACTGGACCAGAACCGGTTTTTGGAGTCACCACAAGTGCCGCCAAAACAATTATTTCGGACTGGGTGGAGAGGAAAATACTCACGTACTGGTCAGACATACCAGGGCTAACCCACTCGAAGGCGTTTTTACCGTTACAACCCTCGAGAAACACAACTAAGCAGATCCTAGAATGGAGCAGAAATGACCTGCGTATTCTAACAGGACTGCTTACGGGACACTGTCGTCTAAGATACCACCTCAGAAAGATAGATCTGAACCAACAAACGGACTGTCGGTTCTGCTGCGTGGAAGACGAAACTGCTGAACATATACTATGTTCATGCTCCGGCCTGGGAAGAATAAGGTTCAACATATTTGGTTACACTAACCTAGAACCTACCGATTTTAAAAAAATCTCACCCTATACAACCATGAACTTCGTAAGAAGGGCTGGATTGTGCGGTGAACTGTAGCCTCTAGGGGTGAGCCACAATAGACCTACTAAGAGTCGCGGTGGAGGGGCGACCACGCCCCACTCACATGAAACCTAACCTAACCTAAGGAGGAATATTTTGAAAAGTAATTTTTATCCTCCTACGTATTTAAATGCCTACGTGATAAATGTTCTACGTAGAATCGTACAAATTTTGAAATTACTGTAAAAAAAATATGACATCCAGATAATCAAAGAGCCAACTGGATATAATCTAAAAAATTAGTGTCGTGACATTCAGGGTGACCGGTATCCCTGTGAACCCCCCGAACACGCGTCATTGGTCGATTTTATCGAGAAATATTTGGTGCATAGATGCAGTGACGTGGCGAATTTTTTCAACTTTGAACGGTCTATTTGGTAGGCTGGATGGAATTCGAAAGGTGGCAGGCATCGAATTAACGAATGCAATTATCGATATATTGAGTATCGACTGTGAATGTAAATCGGTTAATTAAGGCGTGAACGGAAAATTAGTGCCGCGGATGAAATATGACGTTTCGATTGTTTAATTTTCCCATCGGGATTACCGTTTCTGTGAGCTCTAATTGATTATTACTATTAATTATTAGGTGGTACTTGCATACTCGTAGTTACATTATTATTTGTTTATATATAACGGTGAAAATTAAAAATAAATCCTCTTTGATAATTTCAAAGGAGCATTTGACGAAAATAAAATGTTAAAACACGGCGCTTATATTCATATGGATAATCTATTTGCCTTGACATCTTCAAGTCTCATCTGGAATTCCAGAATTTCTCTCTGGGAGGCAGCTATCAAGGTTGTATCATGGGCAAACCTTAAGTAAGACAATTTTGTGCCGTCAATATTTACTCCACCCTGCCAGTCCTCTAAAACTCATTATAAATTGCAGAATTGTTATCACATAATTGTTGTATGAGATACACTAGATGGTCTGGGACACCCATTGACATCATAATAGACCAGAGCTTTTCCCATTTTACGTTATCAAAAGCTTTGCTATAATCGACAAAACATAAATACGCAGGAGTACAGAACTCTCTCGACTTCTCAGTAATTTGTCTAATATTCAGAATTTGCTCCCTAGTGTCTCTTCCCCTTGTAAATCCAGCTTGTTAAGGGGATATCTGCCATAGAAGATAGTGTTCCAAACGGGATCGAAGAATATACAGAAAAACCTTGCTGGTATGAGATATCAAGGCAAGTAAGCTGTAATTATCACAGTTATTGGTATCACCTTTTTTATGAAGTGGAACAAAGACTGATGTTCTCCAGTCATCTGGCCATAAACCAGTCTTCCATATTCCCCGACATAACTGATGTATTATTCTCAAGCCTTCATGTCCCATGGATCTTAGCATCAATTTCAGGAGACTTATTAGATTTTAATTTGTTTATGGCAGCTTGAACCTCCGAGATCAGAATATCCGGTTCAAATTGGGTGATGTTGTCTTCACGATTCTTAAGATAGTCATTGTCAGCATAAAGATCCATACAATACTAATACCAGACCACAATCACCTGATCTAGATCAGCAGCCAAGTTTCCCTCACTGTCTGTAACTGTCCAATTCTTTGGTTTAAATTTACGGGTAAGAAGTTTGATTTTCTGAAACAAGTTTTGGAAATATTACAGTTGAAATGAGATTGTATTTCTCTACATATTTCTTGGATGCAATTGTTTTTGTCCCTTCGGCACAGCCTTTGAATTTGCCTTGTATACTCATTATATTTAGTTACTTTGTGTTTAGCATGTAAATTCGAAGCTTTCAATGATCTTCGTTGTTCTATCACATGAACGGTTTGTGGGTCCATCCATGGTTGTCTTGGAATAGAGTTTTGTCCACTTTGAGATTGAGTAATAGCATCTGTAATACATCTTCTTAATGATTGCCACACAATATCTGGATTTATGGGAGCTGGATTCAGTAAATAATACACTACAAAAAATATTTCTTTAATAGTCAAGGCAAAAAATTTGGAGTGGTAGACTGATGAAAGTTATTTAATGGTTCAAAAAATTAACTATTTTTATAAAAAGCTTCCTAACAAAAATAAAAACTGCTTAACAAAAAGTTTTAAAATGTAGGCCTGATAAAGACTCAAATGAACATGCAAGGACCAAGTAGAAAATTATCTTAAAATATTTGAAATAGAAAAAGAGTTAAGTACACAGATCTACAAGATTCTGTTGCTAGACAGCTGGTGGTCATTTCCAAAGTATTTTGATGCGTTGAATCAGAATTGGAGGTCAGAATTGGACCGTCGCATCAGGATTTTGAGATATCTAATATTACCTACGATTTTTTTCTATAAAGTTGCGATAAGTTTAAATATGTTGTGTCATGAACATTCTCATTAAGCCCTAAACCCGAAGATACAGTATTTTAAAGACCAATATCGTTGTTTAGCAATCTGCAATCTAAGAAATGAAAATTTTCCTTTTGACGTGATATTTGTAATCAGCAACCCCGAAGACACCCAAGCAAAATTTATTGAAACGTAACATCGTTTTTTGTATATTGGGTAACGAAAATTTAAATGTTATTACTTTGTTGGGATATATATCATAACTTAAAATGATGTATGTAACGAAATATGTCTGACGTTGGGCGTCAAATTTGTGTTACTATTCAAAAACTAATCATTCTTACTCAGGGTTCTGTAAATTCTTGATTTCTCGATTGAATTAATTTT
This sequence comes from Agelastica alni, assembly GCA_950111635.1. Taxonomy (NCBI): domain Eukaryota; kingdom Metazoa; phylum Arthropoda; class Insecta; order Coleoptera; family Chrysomelidae; genus Agelastica; species Agelastica alni. The sequence continues at coordinate 40,891,787 of OX467709.1, forward strand.
GAGACAATGGATAAATCAGTTCACGGACCTATCCACCCTTTTTTTATTTAACCAAACTAACTGAAATTAAAAAAAGTAAACCACATTTTTCATGAAAATAAAAAGTAAATCACCTCAAAAAAATTCAACCGTATTATTTAATTTAATACTTTTGAAACTTAAAACGAGCGGATTTCGGCTTCAATGCTGTTATCACCTCTTTTTCTTCCGGAAAAAATTAAAAACGGTAAATATAAATACTAGTTTATTACAAAAAAAACTATTTACATTTACCCTGGAAAAGAAATTATTAAAATCAAAATGAACAAAATTAAAAATACAAAAGGAAAATCGAATTGGATCTGAAACGAAGAAAGGCGAAAATATCCAAAAAAACTGAATGGTGAACGTTTCAATGTCGAGCCGGCGAAAAATCCAAAAAACTGAATGGTGAACGTTTCGATGTCCAACCGGCGAAAAATCCAAAAACTGAAGAGCTAAAATCCAAAACGTCTAGGTGGCTAAAATGGCTGGGCAGCGAATACTTTAATTAAACTAATAATAATAAATGCGAATAATATTCTCGACATTAACAACAAGGCATATGGTATTAAAAATTTAAACAAAGTTTAAATGAACCATAAAATTTGCCGTCATACGTACATAAAAACAATTTTAACAAATAAATAAAAATACCCATTATTTCCGCAAAAAAAAACGTACAGCATATAGTTTTGGAAATAATACACAATAAGAAGATCTCTGTTATTCTTGAAAAAATAATCTAACAATTTAAATAAAATTAACTCACCAATTATATCACAAATCTACTACATTAAACTTATAATACAACAATTATCGACTTTTGATTGCTGGACTTATACCTTACCGACATACACCTTTTTATAGCAATCGTATCGGCCACTATCGCTTCCTAGCAAAAAAAACACAATCATAGACGGCCTCGGTACCAGAATAAATAGGCCGGCTCTGATAGTTTTCTATCATGATCGCTCTGAAAAATTTCCGTTACATCTAACTTATCAAGAGAAAATTCTACTTGATCTCTTAATGGCTTATTTTAAAGACTAAGAGTAGTTTCAAATGATACAACTAGAACAAAAGACCAAAAAAATGTACCACTAGTACATAACCTCTAAAGTTGACATTAAACGCATATTAAAATCAAAATTACCCAATTCTGACTTTGGATTCTGATTCTACGCAGCAAATTATTTCGAAATTGACCCCCAACTGCGTAACAACAAACAGAACCCCATTTTTTATAGACCAATGTTATTTAAAAGTATAGATGGTATGATTTAAAATAAAGCTGTAAGAAATAATAATATCTTATTCTACTCGAATACTTTATTTATCGTAAAGCGTATTCAAAACTATCCTGAACTATTACTGAGGTCCCTTCATGAAGACTGCCGCCAGCCGCCGTATCCCGCACCCCTTCTCGTCCTTTTCTTTAGATACCAGATGTGCTCGTGTACCCAAAAAGCTCTCCTTGCATACAGGGTGGATCCAAGTATCTCACAAAACTAAAACTAAGCTGTAGGACCGGATACCACGGTCGATTTAAAAAGGAGGTATGAGGTGGATGAAATCTTACAGTACTCGTAGTTGCGTCTACCGTAGTTTTCACTTTATTCGACTATTATCTTTTATCTTGCTGGCTGCTCGATGCAATAATCAACAAAAGAGGAATAATTATCACCCGGCCGAGGGTGTGTTTTGATGATTTAGTGTTTAGGTACAAAGCGATATCTCCGCGTCGCAGTAGTAGCACAGGTGTGAGTCAGTTTGTATTTTGTTTCGTATGTGAGTGTGTGGGCAAGCCTACTAGATGCTACCGGTGAGATAGATAGAGATCAACTTACAATTTCCATATTCAAACGAGCGATCCCAGTTGGCCTTGGGCACGCTGCTTCTATTCCATTTTCTTTTTTTTTCCTTTATTATAATGAGGGTCTCGGAGGTGGCCGGAAGTTGTTAAAGCAGCTTCCTACGTAAGTTAAAATCGTCGTTTAATAATCTTATTTTAGTTAAACCCGTGTTACATTTATATTTTTTCCGAACAACTGATTCGTAAATATTGCGCAGATGTTGACGATCTTGAGAATTGTTATTTTTAATAATCGACGATGATTTAGCGTTACTTTTAAGCCCTGATGATGATAATAGTGACAGAAGAAACGGAGACAGCAAAAATAATCATGGAAATAATCTAAGGATATTATTTTTCAAAATGGGTGTCTCTTCTTGAGAACGGGGGTCCATTCCATTTCTGATTTAAGGGAAATTTCAATCGACGAAATTCCTAGCAAATTCCACGATTTGAGAAAATGAAAGTCATAAATAACGGTATATTTCTGATAATGCATAAGAGTCCGAGTTGAAATGTATCGGGAAAAAAAAGCGACCAGGCCTCGAATAATCAATTAATCCTCTTCGTCCTTCTGTCGGGATTCTGAGGCAGGGATGATAAATCCTCCAGATTGAAAAAGAAGACGAAGAAGGCAAAAGAAGGGTGTTCCACTCCTTTCGGCTGTACTGGGCTCATTTTGCGGCCGGGCGAAATGACATTCTCTTTTTAGCCGGCCTGATCCGCGATTTCAATTAAATCAGGAGTCCGGACGCAGCGGCGGCTCACGCCAACACTCCAGGGAGTTCCATTCCCCACCTCCTTTCTAACTTTTTCCAATATTGAACAACGAATATTAACTAGTTTTGTCGATTTATATATTTTTTCGTTAAATTATCAGCCAAAATTATGTTTTCGTTTTTTTACTTTTGTAAAAGACCGAGAAAAATTATTTTCAAATTTTAAAATTTGCAAAATATCTTTAGTTATTTATTTGAGGTGATTTTTATTTTGTAAATTCACAAAATAAGCTCCATTGTAAAATTCTGAAGAAACAATCAAAACCCTACATCAAACTAGATGAGTTTTGACCCATTTTTGATAATATTTACGATGTAGATCCAATTGTATGCATTAAAATAGAGCTTGGGAGAACTAATACCTTCAACTAAAACACTAAAGTAAAGAATAGTGAGATAAGAGAACGCTGTAGTGTAAAAGAAGATGTGGTTACAAAAATAGATAAAGGAATGCTTAGATGGTTTGGACACGTAGAAAGGATGGATGAAGGAAGATTGACGAAACAAATTTATAAGACGAGCGTGAATGGACAAGTCGGTAGAGGTCGATCTCGGAGAACTTATCTCGATCAGATCAACATTGTTTTGAAGAAAGGCCAGGTAAAGAGTACCAACAACCAACGAGCATGTATGGGAGCACTGATGAAAGTAGAGGAAGCAAAAGATGTGTGTAAGAACCGTAGCAAGTGGAAGGAAGTGGTCTCTGCCTACCACTATGGGAAAAAGGCGTGACTTAATGTATGTATGTATGTAAAACACCAATACAACTGTTACGGTAGTACCATCGGTCATAGAATTACTGAAATTAACGAAATTTAACATATTAGTACATTGTAATAAGATAATAAACCAGTTAAATTTTTAAAAAGCTGCAGAGAACCTGAAAAAAAATTTTAATATAAAACAATTTTTGCCTTTTACCATTGATCCTTTTGAGAAATCACAGATTTTATTTGATTTTACAAAAAGTACCGTTTAGATTATAATGAAAGAGATATCAACAAAAAGAAAAAAACTTTTTGAACATTTGGGTCACTCACAAATCGAGCTTCAGAGAGCGCGATAACAGTAATGAGCCAAATGTTACGAAAAAAAAGTACCATGTTAATCACATGTGGCAACGTTGTCAAAGTGGTTATGATGCGCGCGAAATTTAAATATACCTCAAATGCGGTATGTGGGGATATTAATGTTATACACATTTTTTTAATAAAAAACATACAAAGTTATTTTTTATTAATACAGTTTCATTTATTACATAAAGTAACATAAAGCATTATAAATGTTATTAAATAAACTAGCTACTCTGTACGCTTACTCAGGAGCATGCATACAACTGGCCGTAGGAGAAATAGCCTTCTCTCAAGTCTACTTCCGCTACCTTAAGAGTTTGACCTTGAGCGTTGTTTATGGTTATGGCAAAGAAGACTTTGATAGGAAACTACACTCTTTTAAATTCGAAGGGGTAATTTGATGGTGTTAGGAGAATCCTAGGTGTAAATGCAGACTCTCCTCGAGAACAATCTGTCAGTATAGGTGCCTCAATAACATTGAGATGCAATGTTTTCACTTGCAATCTGGTGCCATTGCATAATTTTGGTGGATTTATATTGCGCAGCAACAAAATTGGCGCGACAACTTTCAATTTTAATATGTGAGTTGGGAGGCTGGGAGGCTTCAGTGTATTTAGGAACTCATCGGTGTGTATCGACAGATTTATATTGATATTTGACCCCTTCGAATAATCTTAAAAGTATTTCATTTATGACTGAGGCTCGTTCGTTTTTTGGTGTTAGGATGGCACTCTCGCATAACCATTCTGCAGGTTTATCGTAAATATTATTAATGTTTGGGTAAATTTTAGCTATAAGTTCTTCTACAGTGGAAACAATTGTACCTAACTCTGTAGGGAGAATAATATTATTAAAAATTCTGGGAAATCACAATTTCCAATTATAAGCAACAGGTCTGAGAACTGTCCGGCAGTAACATCTTCCCTAAGATGGACTCTCATATTTTTGGTATGGCTCAGTTTTGTCATTGAAGGCCACAAATAAGACCGCTTCACTTACGCTTTAACTTCGTCTGCTCACGTTCCTTTAGGCACTACTGGTAAAGTCTGCCGGAAATCGCCTGCTAAGAATACAGTTACCCCTCCCATTTGACAATTATTATTCCTAATAAAGATCTATTAGGACTTTGAACACCCCTTTATGAGCCATAGTACTCTCATCCCAAACAATTAGTTTCGTTTTGCGGAGTACTTTTGCCATATTACTTTGTTTGGGTATATTGCATAGTGGGGTTTCGGTTTGTATCAAATCGAGAGGAAGTTTAAACGCGAAGTGTGCTATAAGGTAAATTTTTCATTCAAATATTCAAGTAGATTGGAACAAGAAATCATTTTTTCCCATACAAACTTTACCCCCGTTTTTCACCCTCTTAGGGGCATAATTTCTGAAAATCCTTTTTTATCGGATGCCTACGTCATACAAAGAACTTGCACTATACCAGCATATTTACTGGTTTCATAGATGGTATGGTTAATATATATGCTGGTTTTATATGCGTCGGTCAATAACAATAAATACAAAACATATTTTTACCTAATGTTTTCAAAGTATTATAATTCGACGACCATCGACATCATCCTCTGTATCAGTGCTTACTATTTTTTACTGCAGTGTTTACATTTGTTGCAGGGTTAGGTGACACGAACTTTCCATGTTTGGTTTTTGTATTGATTTGTTTTAAATTTTTTGTGTTTTTTTTTCGTGACTCTTTTGCCTTTCCAAGTAAATATTTTTTTCGTATGATTTAATAAGTTTGACTCTGACATTTTAATAAATATTTTGAGTGAAACAGAGTATAGTAAACATATTTCTATCTCTATTGCTTTTAAGCGGAGTTGCCAAATATAAATACTACGGAAATATAATCACACATAGCACACATTTGACACATCTGTGGTACTACCTTAAAAAAACAAAAAACATTTTAATGTGAGCTGTAATTTGTCTTTTTAATTAAGGTCTTGTGGATGATAAATTATTAGAACAAATTTTATTTAAACCACGACCTATTTATTTTCAAGGAAAAATGTTTTTAGTAAAAAAAAAATATAGAAATTTGCATTTTTAATAAACCAATTGCTATGAATGCCAAAAAATAAAATAAATAAATGGTCTTAGTATAATATATTCCTATTTATTAAGTGTTCCTTCACTATCATTCTGAAAACAACGCTGTTAATTTTCCACAATAATTTCTTACTTAATTTCAAGGTCTGTCAGTCCATGAACAGTTAGCAGCACTGGTGTAGCTCTAGTTCCATCATTCTGTAGGTTCTGTTAATACTGTAAACTCTATAAAACCCCGCTTCATTTTCACATGTGATTAAAAACCTCAATTTTATATACTTTATACGTGTTGTAATGAAATTTTATAATCTCTTTAATTTGTAAAAGAGTTGTGCGAATATGCTCAAATTAAACCTTTAATTTGTATGTAAAAATGTGTTTTTAATGTTCAAAATTTTTCATCTAACATAAAATCATTATATAATTCCTGACGAAGAGCCAATAAAGAATCTAAAGCTTGAACAGAAACATAAGTACCTAAACTTTGCTTTAGTCCTATCGATTAGTTGAGGTAGGATGCTTCCTACAAAGCCTTACAAAAATTACATCGCAAAACTGTTCTTTATAGTATGTTTCATACTTGCTTTATTGCATTTAAGTTTTTTTTTACTGAAAATAGTTGCAAAAAGGGTAGACATATCGTGTGGGCCGCGGACGGCCCGCACTGCGGTTATAAGAAGGAGGAGTGATTATAGAAAGGAGATGATGGTATGCACTGAGGACGTGATAGAAATGATCACTAGTCATATTGCACTCGGTAAGCACCTACACAATCGAGGAGTTGAAAAGACTAGCGAGTATAAGATTGATGTGGAGGAAACACCGTTGCTAATTATAAGTGACTGCCCAGCGCTTGTCTAGAGCAGATTCAAATACCTGCTTAGGTATTCGCTGTACCCAGAGGATATAACCTCTACAGCTTTGGTTAAAAATGGAATAATACAGTGCGCTGCAGGTCTAAGTGTTACTAGGGACTCGAAAGTCGAGGGACTTGCTCTTAACTTCATATAGATTAATAAATAAAACGAAAAACTCAAATGTTGTGTGTTGTCCTGTTAACCAGTACCAAGTCCTGTAGCTACAAGGTGTAGGTGTAGCTACGAGTTGTCCCTTACAGTCATTCATGTTACAGAAGCTATTTCCTCGGAGTGCTTCGTTAAAAATTATGTATTGCATTAAGTAATAATATAGGTATTTGAAAGTAATTTTTTTTGTTTTTCTGCAGCTACAGAAATGTTTCTACTTTAACCAATATAATATACGAATAATGCAGTATTGTGGGTATGAAACATTTCCACATTTAGCTGATAACATATTTTCGTCGTGTGCCACTGTTCTGACGTCATCATCGGGGTCCCGAACAATGCAAGGTCTCTCCTTTTCGTCCTCCCTAAGTTATTACCGGCATCGACATGTTGGCCCCATAATATTTCGACGATGTCTCTGCTCACTCTGTGATTGACAGCTCCATACCACTAGGAAATTTCCCGTCTTTCTAGAATATATATGCGAGAGAAAACTTAAAATCGGGACGTTTTTCCAGGAACGTAACTAGAAAATTGATTTTTATGCGAAGCATTTTACACTTCTTGCATAAGCGTCTTTTTTACAGTTATTTGGTTGTCCAAGTGTTGGAAATTCATCAAATCATATTACTTACCCTTAAGTAAAAAATTCTTCTGCTTCTTTTCGCATTTAATGCACCTTGACTTATGCATTATCAACTGGGATTTACTCAGGAGGGGGCCAAGCGTTGATCAGCTATAGAAATTTGTTGCTGAGGCCAAGCAACTCTGGGTGAGACCGAAGGAGATCATTTAATCGAGGTACACGCCAAATTTTTTTAGTCGACTGTTTCAAACAGTAATATAAAAACTACACGAGGACTGACAATCAAGCTCTAGGACTTGCAGTCTTGGAGAAACACCAATGATTAAAATGTCAATAAAATGTCTAAAAGTCACGTTTTAAGTTAATGTGTTTCATGGGGTAGTATACACGATTATACATCGGATGTAATTCAATGCCTGTCGCGACATATATTCAGGGGAGTAGTTGTTATCTGATGTATAATCGACCCACATATATATACCTATATTAAAATAGGTATCATACAGCGAAAGTAAGCTGGTTTTTAAACAATCAGTTACACATTTTTACATATATATATATATATATATATATATATATATATATATATATATATATATATATACAATGAAGGATTAGATAATGGGTAATGAATAAATGAGGCTGTGGAATGGGTTTAACTGTACAATGCTTTTTAATTCGTGAAACACCTAAAAAATTGATCAACAAGAAGAACAACAGATCTTAAGCATAAGGACCTGAAGAGAGTGCTGAAATGATTTTTCTTCTACTGTTACTATAGCATTATTAAGGCAAAAAAAAAGGATGTATTGCCTTTTATAACATTAAATTTAATTTTGTTCAAGTGCCGATTCTGACGCGAATGAAATAGTTCAAAATTGTGTCTTTTTTAGTGACAGTAGTGTCAATACTAAAGCGGGAAACCTTATTATTTGTGTTCTGTGGCTGTGACTAGCTTTCGAGTGGCATTTTAAGTGCTTTAGTGGTTTCCATCCCCTCAACTACCATAGCAAAAATAAGCATCCCCCTTTATGCACGCATCAAAGGGTGCTATGCGAGATTTAACTAGCTTTGCATCGCCAAAAGTGGATTTTAAAACATTTATATTTATACCCTTTTTTATTTGCACAATTTAAAATTCGTGTGATTTTTAATTGGGGCATTTAAACGACCTGCTAAGTTTTAATAAAAATAATTAATTCTATTTAGTCAGCTGTCTAAATTTTTCAAATAATTGTTTTATTTAATATAGTCATAGTCATCGCAAAAGTCTGTACCTTTTTAAGTTCAAATCAGAATCAAAATCAAAATCAAATTGGCAAAATAAATTTCAAACTGGTATTAATCGAAAGCAAATTGGCAATATTTAAAATCATATTGGCATTTGTCGATTTCAAATTAACAATAAACAAAATCAAATTGACACCAGACAATGTCATACAATAAGCTTTTACCCGACACTTTATTTGCATTTGTCATTTAACGCCAGCTATGTTACGGACAACAATTCGTAAACTATCCTCGTATATTCGGAAGTAGTATTTACCAGAGCATTAGATGGAGCAAGTGAAGGTGTTAGAATCAACGGAAAAATCCTTAATAACATAAGACGCGCTAATAATACGGTCTTAATCGCAGGCAGTGGTGAAGAACTCCAGGCACTCTTAGATCGCATTAAATTGCTGGGAGAAAATTATGGCCTTTACCTCAACATCAAAAAAATTAAAACCATTATTGTCTCCAAAACATCCAACCACCCGCCCATTGTAGATTGTAGGGTGGGTCGTGAAGGCTATGCTGCCTCTCAAGCACTTCGACCTATCAAAACTTTTGTGCATAACCCTTAATCTATTCAAGGCCCGGGATTCCGAGACTTCGAGTAAAGTTTATCAGTTTCCTGGGGGCTAAGTTTCTGATATCGAATGGCTTTAGAAAGGCCCCTTCCAGAAACTTGAGCCTTTTGCAGAAAAGCACTGGGTATTCGCAAAGCAAATGTTCTGCAGTTTCAACGAAGTTCTCGCAGTAGCGGCAACTATCACTCTCTGTTTTGCCCATCTTTTTTAGGTGGTACCTTAGAGGGCAGTGTCCAGTGAGGAGTCTCGTCACCAGTTTCAAGTCTTTCTTGTCCAACTCGAGAAGCTGTTTAGCTTTCCTTGGCGAAAGACTTACTAGCCTTTGTCCTGGCACTTTATGCCAGTGAGATTTCATTTCATCTGTTTCTCAGCGTCGAACCTCTTCTTTCAAGTGGGCTTTGAAAAGTCCACAGAAGGGTTCTGGGCCGGAAAATTTTGTATTTGCCCCTTCTTTGGCAAGGCAATCTGCCTCTTCGTTGCCTTTAACTCCCTTGTGACCTGGAATCCACATCAGAGTAAAACCTGATTGTTTGGTGCCAGTTGTCTCAGGGACTGATTACAGTCCCAAGTTAGCTTAGACTCACAAGTGTATGACTTCAGAGCTTTTAGTGCTGCTTGACTATCTGGTAAAATATAGATTTCTGCCCTTCGGGTGTTTCTTTCGATGCACGCCCATCCGCCCATGGTTATAAACGTAAACGTAATATCATTGAGAACGTCGAGAAATTTAAGTATCTGGGGTGCTTGATAACAAAAGATATAGACCCAGATATAGAATCAAGATCACGTATCGAACAAGCAAGGAATGTCTTTCTAAAAATGAGGCAATTGTTCACATCCCAAGCACTCAACCTCAAAATCCGACACCGAATGGTATACAGCACTTTATTATATGGAACGAAGGCTTGGACCTTAAAGGTGAACTCACTCAGGCGTTTGGAAAGTTTTGAAATGTGGATCTTTCGGAGGATGCTGTGAATACCCTGGACCGCTCGTATCAGGAACGAAGAAGTCCTTCAAAGAATGGGCACCGACAGAGTAATAAAAATCCAAAAGAAACTCGTATCTGAAACACATATATAGGAATGATAAATACAGACTTTTGCAACTTCTGATCGAAGGGAAAGTCGAGCGAAAACGTGGCCCCGACAGACGGCAGGCTTCCTGGCTGAAGAATATTCGCGAGTGGACCGGCCTAGAATCTCAGACTTTGATAAAAATGGCCAGAGACAGAAACGACTTTATTGCGGTTATCGCCGACCTTCATTGAAGACGGCACCCAAAGAAGAAGAAAAAACCTACCTAATACCTAATTTTATAAAAATGTTATTGTGTTAAATAAACACGAAAAGATAAATCAACATTGTTTCCCTTTGAATAAATAATAATAATTAAACAATGTATTTGTTTACGTAACAGTCGACGAAAAAGAATTTTATGATGCGAGTACAAAAAATTACTTTATGGTATAAATTAACGAATAATTTAATTTATTATTAAAAATCTAAATTAAATAGATTTTTTTTTGGAAATCATAATCTCCGAAATTACATAATAGTTAAAACCTTGCAATTACGAATACCCTCGAACCTGTCCAAATATTTTGAAAACCATGAAATATTAGTAGGTAGTTAAGTAAATTGCTAGACAACCACCCTTAAAAGTTACCAATTTGTCAGACTGATTATACAGGAAATATTAAACGGTTTGCCGACAAAGTATCATTTTTCACGCGATCACATGCGAATATACAGTGTGTCCATATAAAGCTTTTACATTTTACGGCTAGAAAACTAACAAATTTTTCTGCATGTGCGGATCCACGTATTGGGTGGTAAATTATGCTTAGGAAAACAAAAATTGGCAGTCATTGGGACTGCCGACAGAAGTAAAAACTTAAATCTATGAAATATAATTAAAATTATTAAATAATAAAAAACCTAATAAAAGTAGGCTGTCAGCTCAGAAAATTTTTGACAGACTGATAGAATAAGAAGAGCTATAACGTCCCCATTTTTTAGTATTATTTTGACCTATGGAGGATAGAGATAAGGAGAATAATCGCGTTAAAAAAATGTCAAAAGTGTAGTGTTTATACCGTTATTAAAAAGAGCGCCCAAAGTTTTGAGAAAAAGGACAAAAGATGTGCATTTTTTATTTTCTTTTTACTTTTACGTTGACTTAAGTAACTTTTTACCGCATAATTGTTTTATTTAAAAATTATTGCGTATCTTCTTCACTTTGATATTAGTCATTACGTCACCCATATGTCGCTGACGCTGATGTCAGGGAACGCGAACCCATAAGTTTGTCCTCTACTAAATTTTGTTCAATGGACCTAAAGAAGTTTTCACTTCCAAAGTGAATTAAAATAAATGTACTGGGATATTGTTGTTGGTAATGATATGTATATACAGAGTGGCCAACCGAAAACGAAACAGAGTCATTTGCAGGAACCTCGTCAACATTTTAGAAAAACGCTCAGACCCGTCGATTTTTTATTAAAGGGGGACACTCTTTTCCGGTATTTTTGACTCCACTACTTTCAACCCCAAGCAAGGGTAAAAATTACCCCAAAATTTTTAAATGGCATTGAAAGCTCTGCCAATTCTCTTTACAATAGACTTAAAATTTTACATTTCCTCCCAATTACATGTTAAAATTTCAATTATTTTAGTTGCTTACTTACTACTTAATTGATTAAATGTTCAAACTGAAGATTGCCCTCTCCCATACAATAATGAAGATTTTGTTTAAAACGTTCACGCACATTCCGAAGAATTTCCGGAGTAATTCAACGGCACTCGTCGATAATTCTTTGAAGCAAATCTTTCAACGACGTTGGTTGTGTTTTATAGATTTTACTTTTCAGATGTCCCCACAAAAAAAAATCGAGGGGCGATAAATCTGGCGATCGTGGAGGCCATTCAATGCTGCCTCTTCTCCCAATCCAATGCCGTGGAAAACGTTGGTCTAATTACTAACGAACAATCGCCGCATAATGCGGAGGAGTACCGTCCTATTGAAAATAAAAATCATCTTTGTCATACTGTGGATTATTTTCAAAGATAAGTTTCACATTTAAAATCTAATTTCTCAATAAGTAATGGGTGGAATTTTAAAATTTAAAGACTATTGTATAGAGAATTGTAAGTGCTTTTGAAAGACATCTTATTCGACCCCCAATGCTATTTAAAAATTTTGGGGTAATTCTTCTTACCCTCGCTTGGTGCTGAAAGTAGTGGAGTCAAAAATACCGGAAAAGAGTGTTCCTCTTTAATCAAAAATCGACGGGTCTGAGCGTTTTTCTAAAATGTTGACGAGGTTCCTGCAAATGGCTCTGTTTCGTTTTCGGTTGGCCACACTGTATTAGGTTAGGTTAGGTTAGGTATTATGTAAGTGGGGCGTGGTCGTCCCTCCACTGCGACCTTTAGTAGGTCTATTGTGGCTCATCCCTAGAGGTTACAGTTCACCGCACAATCCAGCCCTTCTCACGAAGTTCATGGTTGTATAGGGTGAGATGCTTTTGAAATCGGTAGGTTCTAGGTTGATGTAACCAAATATGCTAAACCATATTCTTCCCACGCCGGGGCATGAACATAGTATATGTTCAGCAGTTTCGTCTTCCACGCAGCAAAACCGACAATCCGTTTGTTGGTTCAGACCTATCCTTCCGAGCTGGTATCTTAGACGACGGTGTCCTGTAAGCAGTCCCGTTAGAATTCGCAGGTCATTTTTGCTCCATTCTATGCCTCCAATCCCTCAGAGCCGCCCGTAACCACATTAAGCAAGTAGTTGAACGACACACCCGCAGTCTGCAGAAGAGCAAGAGCGAGGGAAAATAGTGGGCGTCACTCACCACGAAACCGCTCCCCAGAACCCTGGAGAGAAGCACGTCGGTAGCCCTCTTTTGCACTCTCACTGGACACGACTATCTGCAAGCCCACCTCTGCAGGATCGCACTGGCGGAATCCGACATTTGCTCCCTATGCAGTACAGCAAGAATCTAGCTACCTGTCCCCAACTGCAATCGACACCAAGCAATACTACACTTCGATATTGCCAACAATTATTTGAGGCTTTTAAGGAGCATGGACATCTATATTTTAACAATAAATAGATAACTTGCTTCTATTCATGCAAAGACAAAATTATTACAAATAATCGAGGAGTACACACCACTTATTAATTTATATTATTTTTTTTTTATAGCTTATGGTTTGAATAAATAATTTATCATTTGCAAAACCACCTAATCTCCCAGCAAGCAGGGTTTAGACCTGGGCAATCCTGTACTGGTCAGGTTTTAAGCCTCACACAACACATTGAGGATGGCTTTGAAAGAAAGGCAAAAACGGGGGCCGTCTTTATAGATTTAACGGCGGCATATTACACTATAAACCATAAAATATTACTGGAAAAAATCTTCGAAATGACAGGTGATTTACAGTTGACGAAAGTGCTAAACACAATGCTGTCGAATAGAAGGTTTTATGTAGAGTTCTAAGGATCAAGAAGCCGCTGGAGGAACCAGAAGAATGGCCTTTCCCAAGGGAGCGTGCTCGCACCCATGCTCTTCAATGTGTATACCAACGACCAACCAACTGGCCCAACAACAAGAAACTTTATCTACGCCGATGACGTAGCTATCACCTGCCAGTCAAAAAACATCGCAGAGATAGAGGAGCACTTAACAGAATCTTTATCAAGGCTGAGCGGCTATTATAGATCTAACCAACTCCGCCCGAATCCAGCAAAGACGCAGACATGCCTATTCCATCTCAATAACCGACAGGCGAGAAGGGAACTGCAAATAGAGTGGAACTCAGTTAGACTGCAACACTGCCCAAACCCAGTCTATCTAGCGGTTACATTGGACCGCTCCCTCACCTACAAGAAGCATATCGATAAAACCAAGGCCAAAGTCAACACCAGAAACGGCATTCTCCGTAAACTGACTAGCGCTCGTTGGGGGGCTAACCCTAACGTCCTGCGCTCCTCGGCCCTTGCACTGTGCTACTCCGCGGCCGAATATGCATCTCCCGTATGGCAGAGATCAGCACACGCCCATAGGCTGGACCCTGTCCTGAATGAAACGTGTAGATTAATAACGGGATGCCTAAAACGCACCAACCTTGACCAACTCTACATGCTAGCCGGAATCGCACCCCCACAAATACGGAGGGAAACCCTAGCCATGGCCGAACGAAACAGACAATGCGACGACACCAGACATCCTCTGTATCAACATATACCGGTAGCGGCCAGACTAAAATCTAGGCGAAACTTTATACAATCTACACAGCCTCTAAAACTGCCACCAAGGAGGCAAGATGGGAACAGTGCCTAATAGACCACGACACTCCAACCTGGAATCCAAAAGAAAATCTTCCTGCAGGTTCGGACCTAGACTGGGGTACCTGGAAGACCCTCAACCGACTCCGGTGCCAAATGGGGAGATGCAAGACCAACCTCGTGAAGTGGGGATACGTGGAAGAGGCAGCATGTGAATGCGGAGAAGCCCAGTCAATGGAACACCTCCTGTCGTGCCAATCCCTACAAGCCCCATGTACCCTCCGGGACCTATGGACGTGCAATGAAAATGCTGTGATATGCGCCAGACACTGGAGTGATATATGAACATTTATAGCTATATATATTTGTAGTTCAGACACGATTAAATAAATTTGCAAAACCTCAATTTAATTAAAAGTTTTCGACTCGGAATAGAGTCTTAGATTATTTCCATGTGTGTAAAAAGGAAGATTGGACAGTGCAATGTTTATACCGAATTACTATATTTGAAACCGGCATTTTACAACATTTTTTCCGGTATTTTTAAATCGATCTCTCTGTAAATGCAACCTATACATTAGCACATAACAAGAGGTAGGTAAACAAGAAGATAGATGCTCAATTTAATTCAATTAAGGAACCTGCCCTGTTATTAGGGCGGCCCGTTATTATCTTCCCAATAGATTTATGGGTTATTTACAAGAGAAAATCCACAGTAAATTTTTTCTTTAGATTTACGTACAAGATAAATAGGTGCGATAAATTTTTATAGAAGTTCGCGAGCTTAAACAAATTTTAATCTCATTATTTATTTATTAGAAAATGTTTGTAACGAAATTAATCTTGTCATTGGTGACGACTCTTAGATAAAACAATTTTTTTGACTCGTATGCATGCACACAGATGTTTATTTATTTGTAGCCCGAATCACTTCACTGTTTCTCTATATTTGACAACGAATATAACAATCACTTATAATAAGGTAACGGAATCATAAAGGATGTGGTAATTGTGACAAATAGTTATCACCATTGTGGAAAGATCCTCTCGCATTTTTATCATTATTTTTATTTATTATTATTATTGATAAGGGTTCGGAACGAGTTTTTATATTCTGCAATTGATAATGGAAGAACTATATCAACTTTAAAAATTAAAACAAATAATTGGTAAGAGCACTGTGGCTTCACATTGTTAAACAATTGTGGAATCCTTGGCTTCATAGTAGTCAGTGCACAGCAGAGATTGTTTGCAACATTTTGTCTTTAACATTTACAAAGAGAGGAAGTTGAGAATGGAGGCTAGGCATTGCTTCCTTATCGAGAATAGGATAAGTAGCATAATATTTTATCCAAAATTGAGTCAAATTCATGAGACCTATCGTGAACAGACGAATCATTTTTCACATATAATCTTCATAATTCTTTCCCCTCTTTGCCAGAATAAAACTACAAGGAGGCGTCAATGTAAACTGCTAGCGCTGTTTTGGGCATGTAAAACGTACGCGAACCATTTGGGTCACTATACGCCCCCCAAGTGGGGCGCACCTTGCCACGTCTTTTTTTCGTTCTCTATAGAGTACTCTGCCAGTGGTTTCTCTACTGGCAAATTATGCCCGAGTTCAGCCGTAGAGGGTAGAAGAAAAAAAAAATATATAAAAGTGAGCCGCGCCACCGACTTAGACGGTTCAAGCCGGAAACCCCTAGGTCTTATAGGCACTAGCAGAGCCACACGATAAACAACTGAGATTATGGTGAACTAAATAAATAAAATTATAGCTAAAATATATTAGATACTTTACTCCTACAATAAATCAAAGTACACAGTTCAATAATAAAATTATAACAAATATAGTCAAAATTAACAGCCAACAATAAATAAAAGTACACAGTTCAATAATAAACTTATAACAAATATAGTCAAAATCAACAGCTAACAATAAATCAAAAATCCAAAGTTTACGATTCCATAAAATAACCAAAACGAAAGTAAGATTAACAAACTTTACCAAGTTACCAAAATAAACGTATATAAGTCAACTAAATTAAACGTTTACATAAGGCTGCTAATTTACTCATGTTTTTACCATTTACATAAAGATTTACACTGCCAAAACAATCGAGTTTATTTAAAAATATTTTTTTTACAATGGTTGTCCTTTAAAATATCAAAATTGTAGGATATCTACAAATAAGTATGAAGAAAATATATTTTTACTTGGACATAAAGAACTATTGAGAAGATTACTTTAATCAAAGTTCAGCCTTGGCATATTATCCAATGCAATAAATAGTTTTCAACAATGTACCATATTAATAAATTAAAACAAAACTTAATCGTGGTGTTAAAAATAAGTCACGTCGTTTAAATATACTAAAATAAATCACTTGTAACCTTTGGATACACGAATTCACTACTCCTGTGGCTGGTTTGATTATGGAACGGCACCTGCTAATTGACGATGGCTTCCCTTAATCAAATCCCGCATGTGGTTATTTTAACTCGACACCAAAATCCAAAATATCAATAACAAAGGTAAGATAGAATGGTCAAGTTAAAAATTAAATGGTTTTTCTTCAAAAATCCAATTAAGATGGCCCAAATACAGCCAGATATGAAAGAAAAACCGTAGAGGTTCTGCACACGTGTTAATATCAAATCGCCACAAAAACTCTCACCACACCACTCCCAAGACTGTCACCAAACGACTGCCACCAAACGACTGACTCCTTCCCAGGCCGGATATCAAGAAAAATGACACGGAACCGCCGTCAACCAACAATATTCGCAAATCTATGTTCCAAACTCAGATTCGCGCTCGTCCATGTTGATAGCTAGCCCCATCCACACAGAAATGCAAACCAAACAATAATATAACCGACAACACACAACAATCGAGGCCAAAAACCAAAGCAAAATCTAATAACGAAAACACCACAGCCATTAACAATCGAATCCTATCACTACAAGGTATGCAACACTATTTACAACGAATGATATATTTAAATTACAACAAAATACGGTAAGCGAAACTATTTACGAGTACCTGAGGAATACAAAACTATCAGAGACCCAATTATAATGGAACTGTAGAAGGGAAAAAATAGGCACGTTATGAGACACAGTTTGGTAAGCATGTGTCAAAATATAATGTTTCTTTTTGTCGACAAGTGGCAGACGTAAAACGTTTGAGGTCCGATCTTGGTGACCAATTCGACTGAAGAGCATATACCTATAATATTGCAACGAATCAAATACTTTCTTTTTATACCTTTATATTCTTTAGGCGAGCAAGCTGAATAACCTATTTGGACTGAACCAAATAAATTGTCATTGCAGAGTTTCTACTTCATGCTCCGCCTGATAACATTAAGATAAGCTGTTGAAACAAAAACTTGACATGATAGATACAATTTTGAAATCAGCATGCCTACGATATTTTACGAATTGTTGTCCCTATCATAGAAGCAAACACATGAGAAGAATGAAACTAATTTATTTTTCAACATAGTCACCTGCAACGTTTATAAACTTGGTATATCGGTGTTAAAGTGTTTCAAACCCTTTTAAAAAAACCTCAGAACTTTGAGTCTTCAGCCATTTATCTACCGCCGACATTACTTATTTATCATCAGCAAAGCGAATTCCACAAAGATGTTATTTTAATTTTGAAAATAGATGGTAGCTGGTGGGGGCCAAATCTGGAGAATAAAGGGGTTGTTTAAAAATTTCAAATCCCGCATTGTGAATGGCAGCCATTGCAACACAACTTTTATGGGTCGGAGCGTTGTCCTGGTGAAAGAGCACACCTCTACTCAATGTTCCTCTTCTCTTTTCTCTGATCGCTTCGCGTACTTTTAGTATTAACTTCGCATAATATTCACCTGTTATGGTGCGCCCACGCGGTAAATAATCCACGAAAATAACACCTGCAAAATGCCAAAAAATTGTAGTCATGATCTTACCAGCTGATGGGACAACACGAAACTTTTGTGGGGGAGAGGATGATCAAAGTGATGAGCCTATGTTTCGTCGACCGTAAGATATTTTCGCTTAAATTCTTCGTGATTCTTGTTAATGATCTCCAAATTTGCCTCTGGTCTGCCGTCAGCATTAGTGGAACCCTGATGTAAAATTTTTTCAACCCTTCCAACAGAAAACCTACATGTCTCTGCCATAGCCTTGACTGTATTTCTTCTGTCATTTATTACCCTGTCATAGACTAAATTAACATTTTCTTTGGTCACCACAGTTTTGGGGGCTTCTGCACCTGGTGCATGTTGTTCCCAGTTTGAAATCTCATGACCAATTCTTGATTACCTGATACGAAGGTGCAAAGTTACCCAATACTTCTACCATGTCCTTATAAATTTTCTTTCGGTGATAACCCCTTTTTACAGAGGTACTTTCTTCTTCTAATGCGTATCCACTAACGGATGTTTGCGATAACATTTTCCATTGCTTCTTTGTTCATTGCGGTATGTATTAGCGGCTGTACATCGTGTAGCCCTGTCCACTGTCTCATATTTCGCAGCCAAGACATTTTTTTCCTTCCGATCGCTCTCCGGTCTTCGATCTTGCCTTCTATCAACAGATGCAAGAATTGATATTTCGTGTTTAGCATTATATGTCCCAAGTATGCCGTTTTTCTTTTCTTAATCATTTCAAACAGTTCACGTTGTTCGTTGACTCGTCTTAGAACTTCTTCGTTTGTCCGTCGGGTCGTCCAAGGTATCTTGAGGATTCTGCGATACAGCCACATTTCAAAAGCCTCTAATTTCTTAATTACAGTTGCCTTCAATGTCCAACCCTCCATGCCGTAAAGAAGCACCGACCAAACGTAGCACTTCATGAATCTGATTCTTAGGTTAAGGTCAAAATCGGAACAGGTAAGCACTCTTCGAAACTTCAAGAATGCCTGACGAGCTTGTTCAATGCGACATTTTATTTCCTTGTCTGATGTCCAGTCTTCGAAAAGCCAAATGCCCAAGTACTTAAATTTGTCTACTCTTTCTATGGGCTTTTCGTTAAATGTTATGGTGGAATTTTCCAACATATTTAGGTTTCTAGAGATAATCATAAACTTTGTTTTTTTGGTGTTGATATTTCAACACATTGATTTGCTCTGTTCTCCTACTTTGTTGACAAGTTGTTGTAGGTCGTGTATATTATCAGCGATTAGATTGTAGAGATTGTAGATTGTTGGGTGGGTCGTGAAGGCCATGCTGCCTCTCAAGCACTTCGACCTATCAAAACTTTTGTGCATAACCCTTAATCTATTCAAGGCCCGGGATTCCGAGACTTCGAGTAAAGTTTATCAGTTTCCTGGGGGCTAAGTTTCTGATATCGAAGGGCTTTAGGAAGGCCCCTCCCAGAAACTTGAGCCTCTTGCAGAAAAGCGCTGGGCATTCGCAAAGCAAATGTTCTGCAGTTTCAACGAAGTTCTCGCAGTAGCGGCAACTATCACTCTCTGTTTTGCCCATCTTTTTTAGGTGGTACCTTAGAGGGCAGTGTCCAGTGAGGAGTCTCGTCACCAGTTTCAAGTCTTTCTTGTCCAACTCGAGAAGCTGTTTAGCTTTCCTTGGCGAAAGACTTACTAGCCTTTGTCCTGGCACTTTATGCCAGTGAGATTTCATTTCATCTGTTTCTCAGCGTCGAACCTCTTCTTTCAAGTGGGCTTTGAAAAGTCCACAGAAGGGTTCTGGGCCGGAAAATTTTGTATTTGCCCCTTCTTTGGCAAGGCAATCTGCCTCTTCGTTGCCTTTAACTCCCTTGTGACCTGGAATCCACATCAGAGTAAAACCTGATTGTTTGGTGCCAGTTGTCTCAGGGACTGATTACAGTCCCAAGTTAGCTTAGACTCACAAGTGTATGACTTCAGAGCTTTTAGTGCTGCTTGACTATCTGGTAAAATATAGATTTCTGCCCTTCGGGTGTTTCTTTCGATGCACGCCCATCCGCCCATGGTTATAAACGTAAACGTAATATCATTGAGAACGTCGAGAAATTTAAGTATCTGGGGTGCTTGATAACAAAAGATATAGACCCAGATATAGAATCAAGATCACGTATCGAACAAGCAAGGAATGTCTTTCTAAAAATGAGGCAATTGTTCACATCCCAAGCACTCAACCTCAAAATCCGACACCGAATGGTATACAGCACTTTATTATATGGAACGAAGGCTTGGACCTTAAAGGTGAACTCACTCAGGCGTTTGGAAAGTTTTGAAATGTGGATCTTTCGGAGGATGCTGTGAATACCCTGGACCGCTCGTATCAGGAACGAAGAAGTCCTTCAATGCGACATTTTATTTCCTTGTCTGATGTCCAGTCTTCGAAAAGCCAAATGCCCAAGTACTTAAATTTGTCTACTCTTTCTATGGGCTTTTCGTTAAATGTTATGGTGGAATTTTCCAACATATTTAGGTTTCTAGAGATAATCATAAACTTTGTTTTTTTGGTGTTGATATTTCAACACATTGATTTGCTCTGTTCTCCTACTTTGTTGACAAGTTGTTGTAGGTCGTGTATATTATCAGCGATTAGATTGTAGAGATTGTAGATTGTTGGGTGGGTCGTGAAGGCCATGCTGCCTCTCAAGCACTTCGACCTATCAAAACTTTTGTGCATAACCCTTAATCTATTCAAGGCCCGGGATTCCGAGACTTCGAGTAAAGTTTATCAGTTTCCTGGGGGCTAAGTTTCTGATATCGAAGGGCTTTAGGAAGGCCCCTCCCAGAAACTTGAGCCTCTTGCAGAAAAGCGCTGGGCATTCGCAAAGCAAATGTTCTGCAGTTTCAGCGAAGTTCTCGCAGTAGCGGCAACCATCACTTTCTGTTTTGCCCATCTTTTTCAGGTGGTACCTTAGAGGGTAGTGTTCAGTGAGGAGTCCCGTCACCAGTTTCAAGTCTTTTTTGAGAAGCTGTTTAGCTTTCCTTGGCGAAAGACTTACTAGCCTTTTCGCTTGCTTTTATCCTGGCACTTTATGCCAGTAAGATTTCATTTATCAGCGATTAAGACCGTATCGTCGGCATAACCGACGTGGTTAATCCACACTCCATTAACTTTGACTCCCATTTCTTCGTCTTCCAGAGCCTCTTGGAAAATTGCTTCCGAATATAAGTTGGATAGGAGTGGAGACAGCACACATCCCTGTCGCACCCCCTTCTAATTTTTATGGAGTTGGACATATTATTGCCTAATTTGATTTGCGCTGTTTGGTTCCAATGTACGTTCTCAATGCATCTAATGTCTTTTTGGTCGATATCAAGCCTATTAAGGAGCTGCATTAATTTGTGCTGTTGTATGCGATCAAATGCCTTTTAGTAATCCATGAAACATGGGCATACATCCTTTCTCTGATCATGGCAGTTCTGGACAACACAAGTGCTTGTCCAGGACAAGCACTTGTACCTAACCATTGTCTTTATCGCACCTCTTATCTCAATTTTGTCCATTTTTATATAATCACGCATACCTCAATGGAAAAAAAATAATATTTAACATTCGCGAACCGATGCGCTGATGCTGATTGGCACACATGTCATACAATAAGCTTTTGCCTGACGATTTATTTGCATTTGTCATTCAACGCCAACAATGTTAGGGACAACAATTCGTGAACTATCTTCTCTTATATTTAAGTTAAAATTGCTGCGAAATCGAACTCAACAAAAATTGTACGACCAAACGTTCTCAATATACTAAATTTAAACTTAACAAAACAGCGTTTTTGCTGTCGATTCTCTTTTAATCCCTTCTTTTGTGACATCAGTGTCCGTTTCATCGCCCATGTACCATTATCCACTCGAGCAATTCGTAACTTAATCTACATAAAAATAAAGACTTTTCATCGACACGGAATTACGATTCTCTCTCCTCCCGACAAAACTAACAAACATCTTCATTCATTCAACACTCTTTATACAATGAATGAAAAGAACAAACCTTAATCCTTAGAAAAGTCCATTCAATGCTACTCTTTTACAATAAGAGCTATACAGGGCGTTCCGATGAATAAAGCACATCCGAAATGCGATACTTCTAATCAATGGACGTGGATAAAATATTGTTTGTCGAATTTCACTTTTTTCTTTCATTTTTTAATGTTTTCAATTACCGTTAATGGCACTGCAAGACGTAAACAAATATGGAGGACTGCAGGTAATGTTATTTTCAGTTGTCATGTTTAATGATTTTGCAGGAAAGTGCATTGTTGGAAGTTTTAGTTGTGAATATTGATCTGTAGGTCATTGCCTCATCTTTTAAAGATACAAAGACTATCTAAAATTTAATGTTGTGGAAACTGGATTTATAATTTGTGAGCAATTTCCATGGCTAGGTTATTCACCTGATAGTATCGTTATTGAAGAAGGAAAACCCTATAGGTCACTGGAAATAAAATGTCCAGTTGCTGGTAATAATTGAAATTATATCATAAACCATCATTACATGTTTTTAATTTTTAAGAAATACAAAAGCTGCCGTACACTTTGTGCATGAAGCAGCTTCTTCGACATTTCTGCAAATCAAATTAAGCTGAAGGAGAAACATAGTTTCTATGGCCAGGTGCAGTTTAGAATGGCACTGTTGAATTTGACAGACTATGTCAATAATAGTCAATAATAAATATTCGCGATAAATAATCAAGTAATTAACTACACTTGTTTTTCTTTACGGGGCCCCGAAAGGCTTAATTGGCGTCGAACCTGGTAGGTCATTTGCCACAGTGTTTTTTGATGTACCATCTGGTGCTGCCTATTAGCGTGACGAATCTTCTTGTGGTGCTTATGTGGTCCATTCTAATATTTTCCTGCTTCGTGCCTGGAGACCCAGCGTTTATAAGATAGAGCCTCACATTAAAAAAAAAGTGCTTAGCTGTTTCGGATACCCACGGTAGTATTCCTAGTTTTTTCAAATTTCGGTTTTCTGGCATAGAATGGCAAGCTTGAATTTTTCTTTTTTGTGCCCATCTGCATGACTCAATGCAGACACTCCCGTAGGAAATGCAATAGGCAGGTTCTGGTCCTACAAGCACTGACTAGCACGGACTAGTTCACTGCCTTTGGCCACCACACCAAAGCTGAGTATGAGATCATATGCCTAGTAACAGCTGTATAGTTATCTTTGGGTTTAGATCCCATGACTTCCCAACTGCTCTCCTCAGTTTTTGGCCTGGATTATTTTTCTCTCTATGTGTGCGTTCCGGGTAACAATATATTATTAACTACCCTTCTCTAATTTAAATTGTTCTCACTTTTGCTCCATTTGCATTCAGTATGAAAATGTTGGCGGCGGTGTGTACATACCTCTGACTGATCAGGAAAGAAGGTAAAATTCTGTTAAGGTCCTTTTCCTAAAACTTTGTTCATTCATGTTTCGTTTGATTTTCCAAACTAAAATTTAAAATGTCGATAATAGGTCCATTCTTATTCCATCAGATACCTTATTAACCGAAGATACTCCAGAATTCCTATTTCTACAATTTAACAACAAGGCACAATTTTGTAACTTTTTAACATTTAAGGTTGATTTATAGTATTTTAAAATACGTTCATACTTTCAATTACCTTCTTACGAATCCGAGATATTTAGGAATTCGTCAACAATCCTATTTTTGCAGTTTTACAACAAACTAACAAACAAGCAGGACAAACATGGCACAATTTTTTTATGGCCAAATTATGTTTACTCACAAACTAGCTTTATAAATTATTCGTCAAGTGGCGTCCAGACTCTTTCAAATACAAATACGTGTCGTAGATACACTAGTTTCTTTACTTTTTTTTTTTTTAGGTTGGTTCAAACTGGAACAATTCTCAACACTCAACTAGCAAAAGAAGTCTTGCGATACTATTGCCATTGCTGGTTATCACGCAAAGAAATGAGAAAATTTTTGTTGACTATCCACTACTGTAGGTGTTTATTTCATCATTTTCGACGAATTGAAAGGCGACAATGAATTACCGTTCAATGTTAAATAGGCCAAAAAGTCTTAGAGTATACGTGTCTTTACAAAAAGAACAAGTGGACAGAAGGATATTGCACGGAAAAAGCTTGAATTTAATGTTATATCAGTGCTTTACATGCCGGATGTACTGAATGTCTTCTTGATGGTAAGTATTTTCGCAAATTTTTGTGTTTAAAAATGACCAGCATAATCTTATTTTCTCGTTAAGTTGAAAGTGTCCAAACATTATCGATTTATATTTGTCTAATTTACATTTAAATACGTAGAATGTACAAAAAAATTGTTGGTAAAATACTTTTTGGAAACTTTTAAACTAAGTGTTAGTTATTTGGGAAAATACGAATTCATAATAGGTATTCGTTTGGAACTTTCGTCGCTTGTACAATTTTGATTTATCTTTAAACTTGTTACGTGGCTGGAGTGCTTTCTATGGCACAAGTTATTTATAACGGGACATCCCGTACACTCCGAGCAGCTAAACATCTCTTAGAGGCAGTGGTCTTCTTGCTCGGCACTGTAACTGGAGCTGGAGGATGTTAAGAATTTCGCCACCTGCGGCGCTGCGGTGTTTTATCTCCGGTCGCATCTGTCCCGTGGATTTATGTGTTTCGTGGCAAGTATTTGTCACAGTCGCAGCTCGCTCTGTAATATTAGTTAGAACAAGTAGCTGCCACTGTTTTACCCAACAAACGACGGGTGGTACAGCCGACCAAATCGAACATTTAATACAAGAAAAAAGCGTTACTTTGTTATCAGTTTACGATTTCATTACTTTTGGAAATATTGCTCTTTAATCTTTGCCTCAGACAAATTAATTCTTAATTGATACTTCGACACCACTGGCGATATGCCAATGAGATCTTGGCACTTCATATTGTTGCTAATGGTTAAGGCGAAAGCAGGTGGTTCTAATTTAAAACCTTACACCAGGCCTTTTTCGTACCTGTTTATCTGCCTGTCTGTCGGTGACTGTGCGCGAGAAAATTTAAAGAAATGGTTCTATTTTTCCCCCTTGAATCGATTAGATTTCATTGACGTTTGTCGAAACGTCAGGTTCGCCAAAATATTTTGTTTGAATTGACATAACCGACAAATAACAAAAATAAATCACACCATTGTCGTTTTTGTCAATTTTGCAGCTCTGATATACTGCCTCATTTGAAAAGTCATGGTGTAATAGTGCCAGTCATTTGGGAAAATTTAGCCAACAAATAGCCATAAAAATAGGCATTAAAAAAGGCATAGTATAATTTGGGTTTTACGCGAGAATCGAGGAAACAATGGCCAGAGTTTGTTCATAGTTACGCTTAAGTTCTTTTGCTTATGGAACAGAAATGGTTATATTCTTTTCCTTGAATCGAGGGGATTTTAAAGACGTTTATCGAAACGTCAGGTTGGCAAACACAGTAATTATTCTGTCTTAACATAACCAATAAAGAAATTAATCATACAGTTTTGTTTGCAACTCTGAAGTTACTACTGCTGGACACAATCATTAGGAAAGCATGGAAATGCATTCATTTGACAAAATTAGCCAACAATTAGCCATAAAAATTGGCATTAAAAAGGGCATATCGTAATTTTGGTTCCAGGCGGGAATCGTGGAAACAATGACCAGAATTTTTGTGTCTCACAGTTGCGCTCAATGAAAAGTTCTTTTGCGTATGGAATATAAATAGAATATGCAATTTATATCTATAACAAATTGTAGTCTACATAACTGCTAGTAATACAGTCGTTATTCATTATTAACGAACTTTTATTAATGACTGTTAATAGTCATAAATCTTTGACCTATTTAAGTTAACTAAATAAACTTAATAAAGTTGTTGATAATTTTAGTTTACTTAATTTGATGGAAATTCATATTTATGTGAATTATAATTGAAACAAATTTTGCCTAAAAATTAAAAAGTGGAAGCAATGGAAATCAGAAAACATATAAATAAATGAACAATTAGACTTAAATTTTTTTCCCATTACTTAACATTTACTAAGCGAATTCATTATATCTTGAATGTTATTTTAAATTTATCATAAATGTTATAAAATAAAGTAATTTTCTCTCTTTGTTAAAAGTAGATATAAGTTTGTAAATGTTAAAACAGTATTTCACTAGTGTAACCATTAGTTTCATCAATCCGCCAGAAGATGGCACTGTGTCGCCAAAACAATTGTTATGGTATTTAATTAATAAAATGGAAATGTTTTAAACAAAATTTATTTTAATTGTAATTCACCTATTAAAGTTACTGCCTTGGTTTCGAAATAAACTGTATCTACTCTATTAGTATGCGAGGTTACAAACCAAAAAAAAGGAAGTAAAATTCAAAATGTTTGTCCAAAGTATGACAAATTTTTTTGTTAAAACATGAATATTCTTTGCGCTCTTATAATTTCGATAAATCCTGTGTGAGTGTTTTTCTGGTCTACTGCACGATCATATGCTGGAAGTTTATTAAATATGTTTACCGCACACGTATCGGTGCCACCTTATTATTCATTTTTCTGTATTTATATGGCATTTCAAATATTTTTACACAGTCAAAGACCTTTCGAGATAGTTAGCGTTCGATCACCCACGAAGGGCACTCATTAAAAAAATTATTAATGGCACGAAAAATCTGTAAGAAACAAATTTTTCTTGGCAAAAGTTGCGTTGGTTATTTTTTGTAAATGTTCGTTATAATGTTTTTCCTGCGAGCCTCTA